>QLPL01000008.1:1545441-2065050 GCA_003314315.1 Annulohypoxylon stygium | reverse complement strand
GAAAGAGAGGAGGGGGCACGATATAGAGGGGAAATAAAGAAAAAAAAAGAGAACAGAGACCTCGTGGGGTGGCGTCGCCAGGGATTAGTACCTTACGGATCGCCCGACTATATTGGACGTACCAAAGATGCCCGAACTGGGCGGACCCTAGGCACATGATGGAAATGGAGCCCAAGCACAGGGAAAAAAATCTTTCGGGCTGGGATTTTGCTTTTTTCGCTTTTTTTCCCCTAGACTAGGTGGTCTGCCACCAGTCATTGCGCGTATGTAACCCGAAAATCCTTACTCTTGGTAATCTATATCATACGCGGGAGGGCACATGCCATGCCCATACTTCCTAGCGAGGATGCGAGGTGCTCCGCAGATCTACAACCCCCCGAGGCTCGTAGATGGATGGTAGATGGTGTCTGCAGGGACCTATGGAAGCTGGCAAGTGAGACATGTGAGTGAGCCGACGCGCAGATCACTTTTCAAATTATCGTGGGGAGACGGTTGAAAACGAAGCACGGTTAGATATCATATTCACTATAACCATATTGTTCATAACGAGGAAAATTTCAGTAATCTCAAAAAAAGTAGGTAAATTTGTTGTGCTAACGAAGACATAGAAGACATCTTGTTATGGCCGATATCAGCGAAACCGAGATACGAAGGTACGAGCAGCACATGTTCGGTTAGTATGCGCCGCAATTTTCCCTCCCTCTCGTTCGCGATGTGACGAGTTCTAAGTAGTGAATCTTAGAAGCAGTGATTGCTTATCATGACCAATAGATCATTTAGGTTAACGAACGTTCCCAGAGTGTACTCGTTGTCCAAAATAGGAGCAAGGAGAAACATCAGATTTCGTGAAACGTATTGTATAAGGCAAGTTTGCATATCCGTATGTGAGATCACGTATGTCAAGTGACTTTTTTCGGCTAGGAAATTGGGAGCTGTGTTTCCCACCTTCAAGAGCCTCATCCGTCACGCCGGATTCAAACCCCGCACTTTCCAAGAATAGGAGATCAACGGCCACGCGGCTAATATTGACGGCATATAGCCATTCCCCGTGGGTTTCACAAACAAGTTCCCGGTAACCCGTTTTCTGCTGTTCACAACGAATTCTCCACCTCCATCACTTCCCGTATGCCCTCCGCGATAGACTGCACCTTGGCCTTCTCGAGGCGCTTAAGCGGGCGTCGAGGGTAACCACCATATCCAAAGTAACTCTGGATTGCCTGTTTGGTACCAGCAATTGCCGCCTTGGTCAAGAACCAGTCACCTCGCGAGAGAACCTTTTGCAGTGCGATCGCTTCCTCCGTTTTTCCCTCGGAGTATAGGTTCCATACCTTAACACAGACCTTAGGCATGACATTCGCACCACCCGCGATGATTCCGCTTCCTCCAGAAACTAGCGTTTGGACCGTGAAGTCGCAAATGCCACCAAATGCCATATATCCGCTACCTTCTGAGGAGGGTGTTTTTGCGTTGGTGGCTAGTGCTACGCGGGTAAGTTTACCGGTACTTCCGCATGTGAATTTGGTTCCGACGATGTTCGGGTGCTCGGCAAGCTTGATGATAAGGTCCGAGTCCATATCAATGCCGGCAACCGCGCCGGGGTAGTTGTATAAGACGATTGGGAGTGGGCTCTCGTCCGCCAGAGCGGTATAGTAACCAACTATGGCCTCCTCGTCCATCTGAGGACGGAAGTAACTTGGAGGTAGGATCAAAACATAATCGCCGCCAGCTGTCGCGCACATCTTGCTGAGCTCGATGGTTCCCTTCACGCTTCCCTCCGTAGCACCAACAATTATAGGTGTGGTAGTGAAACCTGCAGCATCTAAGGCTTCTCTAGTAGCACGTGTCACTGCTACCTTCTCCTCGCGTGTGCAGTGAACAGCTTCTCCGTTGGACCCCATAGTGACGAGGCCGGCCAGTCCGGCTTTAGCCAGACGCTCGGCATGCTTCTTTATGGTGGGTATGTCGAGTTCCTCGGTTTCGGGATCGAAGAAGGTCATGGTGGGAGCATAGATGCCACATGGTAGTGGTCGTCTCGCGGTCGTGTGACCATTGGTCGCGCTGCTGCTTGAGACAGTCATTGTTTCTGGCCGAGTGGCGATGAGTTGAAATTAGGAGCAGTGGGAATGTCGCTGTATAGCCTGCGGGCCGATATATACCGAGGTATAGATGATAGTTGGGGCAAGGAGATAAGCATGAAAAGGGGCGCCTAGAAAAGGGAAAAGTGAGGCAAAGAAAAGAGGACTTGTAGCTATACTTATAGAATTCAATGTAAATATTTAGTAGATAGAAACATAATGTTTTCTTTTCATAACATAATGCCTTCTCTCCTCTAAGTTGCATGCAATGCCTTGTGGGGTGTGGGTCAGCAGCGTAGAGAATAGCTCCATCTTACTAGCTCCTAGTGTTTTACTCATAGCTCGTAGGGACATTGGTCCGAAGGAGGCGACATTGGTCGCGTCCCTGGACCCGAAAACGCCCCTAATGAAAAAAGCTAATGGAAACGGATTAGTACGGAATCGCATGGGGCTCTTCTTCTACGAGATCTAAATTCACATGGCCAGGCATAGATGAGCCGAAATTCTTAAAGTCCCTAGGACAATCGGGCAATTTGTATCTCGGACCTATACCCAAGCAATATATCGTAAATAGATTCATGGGAGTCACGCAGGCAGTCCGAAATCCTGAATTCCACAGGACATGGTGCAAAAACCCATCGGGCTTCTGTACGGGGAACTCGTTGCGTTTCGGCCGCGTGGCCGAGAAGCTACAACTGGGAGCTCAAGTGAAAGCAAGGGTCAAGAGACGGTTGAATGTGCCCTTCAAAGAGAATGCACACCTCATTCGGCAGCTGCTCATGCAAAGAATAAGTTGAGACACCCGTAAATTCACGTTGAGCCAGGATAGTTGCGGTGGCATTTGCAACGGCACTGCGATTGGCCAGACCCGAGCAGAATCCCCGGGTGGGCTCAGAAACTGGGCTGATGGGAATCGGGGGGGATCTGCAATGGAGTCGATCAGGACTCGGCTGAAGTTGAGGGTGTTAGATGAAGGAACTCTGTCGTCACCGGAGCACATAAGATGGGTAATCTAGAAAGTCGAAGAAGCCGTGCCTTGCGCGCCGAAAAGATTTATGGCGGTTGATGAGTTGTCGAGGTGACCGTGGACGTGCTGGGTGAAGCGGATGAAGTTGGCAAAGACGTCATTCCCATCGACCAAGTCGTCTTGTGACCCTCCAAAGGGAAGCATCGGGAACCGAGAGTCTTTTTTGGAGACGACAACGACTGGAAGAGAGTTTAGGTATGCCGTCCGCTTGGTAGGACCAGAGGTCTATTGGAGGGTCACCTTTGGCGGGGGTTAAGGAATATGAGTAGGTGGTGGTTTTCCCTAGGTTAGAATGAAGGGTTACCGCAATGTGTGGAGTAGAAGAAGCTGTCTCCGGATCCAGGGCGTGGACGGGTTTGGATAAGTTCCTGGGCGAGGTACTCTTGTACAGGGAGTAGAGTAAGACTATTGGGTAGCCCTGGAGACCCGTAGGGAGACTTGTACAATGACCCCCTCGACTCCCCCGTCGACCCCCTTCGAACTAAGGGCGATTGGGCTCTACCAACACCCATGGATGTGGTATGAGGTAGGTAGTACCTCGCTGTTGGTGGGTGACAGTAATAATAGAAACAATAATGGCTGTTATGGCTGTTGGATGAACTAGTAGTGCGCATATAATAAACTGCTGATTTTCTAAATTCCTGGACCTCTGGGGTAGCGGCCTACATGTAGTCAGTCGATTTCGCTTCGTCTGCAGGCCAGGCCAGATGTGGCATAGGCCTTACGGAAGAATCATATTACAAGTTTTTCCTCCAGTGAAGAGGCAGAAGAATGCTTCGACGTAGCCAAGACCCACGCTAGAAGACTTCTATCGCTTCCCAGGGTTATCCTTCTTGATTAACCCCCTTCTGTGAAGGGGGAGACCGCTTCGTGGGGAATTCGGGCAATATTCCACGCAGGATGCAACGCTGCGTACCTTTTCTCTTTCTCTTTAGATATCGTTATATCATTAAGATAATGTTTCAAAAATGCGTACTCCGTTGCATTTAACCGGGTGACATTGCGGTGATACCTTTAGTTCTTTTGACCTTCCTATTCTAACGACGGTCGGCTTCATTTTGATTTTGTATTGTATCTCAGCAATTGGGAAAATGAGGATGAATTGGTTCAAGACTGCGGACCTCGGAAGAGATTGTACTTAAAAAAAAAATACTTGGCGGACCAGCCCCCTGCCCCCTGATAGACCGATAACCGGCTCATCCTAAAATAAAGGCGGGCTGGCAAACGCGGGGCAATCAATTCACAGGTGTTCATCAGCAAAGCTCGGTGGGGGCCAGCTAACGCATGTAGTAGGTGGGGGCGGGGTAGCTCGCGCACGTAGTAATAAAACCCGACAGCAGTAGGGTACTGGGCAAAGTTGTACCTCTAGCTATTGCTGGATCCCTAGAATCAGGTAGTTTCCCTTTCTTTTCTTACATTTGTCTGTATTTTCAGATTGACTATCACCAACCTGATGTGATAACGAACTCTGCAATACGCTTTGTTGTCTGAGTCTTGTGTTAGATGATTCTGCTTTCTTTTCTGCCCATACTTAGGCAATTTCTCCTTAATCGACTTCCAAAGTTGTACATATAACCCGTGTATGTACTCCAGGGCTTCGATTGCTGTCTTTTTGATGTCTTTCATGTTTTCCGAGCCTCTTCATGTTTCGCACATGTATTCTCATAGATTCTTACGCTTTCTGAATGCCCGAATGAAATTTTAATGATTAATATTAAACATTCCTGAATCTTTAGAGATACACCTATGTCTTATGTACAAACAAGGAGTACATTGTATGGTGTGTTAGCTCGTCGTTGACAGTCCAAGTCTGGGGATTTCTCCAATTGCCCCTCAATTTTTCCGTCTATAAACGGCGAGTATCCGAGCTAAGGTAGGTCGGGGTAAATACCTAGTAGCTTAAGCTTAACAAGATATCAAGACTATAAGGATACATGTGATGAGAAAAATACAGCAACTACCTACTAGTCTCTTCTACTTTCTATCTTTATTTCTCATTCTCGGTGATTGAATGTCGTGGTAGATTTGCCAATTTTTCATCGTTACGAAGCAAAAATATCCCGAGCTACCAAAATGGCAGCAGAAGCGACCAAGTCCGTCGTCGTCCCGACAAGTTCCCCCTCCCCACTGAATGTTCTCATGGTTTGTCTCTCCATGAAATTTCCTGGGTGAATTATCTATAGTAACTGACACCGTTAAAGGTTGGGACGGGAGAGTATACTACCGGCTTCGTTGGAGGCGGCGCTTCCGGGTCAGATAAAAAAGTGGGAGTTGTTGGTCTATCTCTTTTTGACCTTCGGAGAAGAGGAAAGGTGGATAAGTTGAGCATGGTTGGCACAAATGGAGCTAAGTTTCCAGCCATCAGTGAGTTTACCCCTGAATATCTCATAAGAAAATAAAGAATACATAGTAACATGAATTAGGACAACATCTTGATACCAATATCTCCAAGTTCTACAATGGCCTGGACTGCTCCTTCGATTCCTACCCTGCGAATGATGTCAAGGACCCCGACGCATACAAAGCCGCTATTGATGCCCTGAAACCAGGCGATGCCATCACTATATTCACCCCCGACACCACCCACTACCCCATAGCACTATATGCAATTGAGCGCGGGATACACGTTTTAATCACCAAACCCGCCGTAAAAACTGTAGAGCATCACCAGGCTCTCATCGAAGCGGCGAAGAAACACAATGTTTATGTGTACATCGAGCACCATAAGCGCTATGACCCTGCGTATGCCGACGCCAGGTTCAAGGCCCAGAAGTTGGGCGATTTCAACTACTTTTATAGTTACATGTCTCAGCCAAAGTTCCAGCTAGAGACCTTTAAGGCGTGGGCCGGCATCGACTCCGACATCTCGTACTACCTGAACAGCCACCACATCGACATCTGTGACTCAATGGTCTCACAACTAGGCTTCGTTCCCGTTAAGGTGTCGGCTTCGGCGGCTAAAGGCATCGCTACCTCTCTTGGATGCAATGAGGCGACAGAAGACACCATCACTGTGATGGTAACTTGGCAGAAGAAAGGCGACCCAAGCAAAATCGCTACGGGTGTATACACGGCATCGTGGACAGCTCCCCAGAAGGCCGGTGTACACTCTAATCAATACTTCCACTACAGTACGTATAGTTAATCGCCCCTACCCCTAATTTAATTTTTAATCTACACAAAATTACTGACTTGTCAAAGTGGCTTCCGGTGGAGAAGTCCGAATCAACCAGGCTAAGCGTGGGTATGACGTTGCCGAGGACGCCGCAGGCCAACTCGTGTGGTACAACCCATTCTATATGAAGTACGCACCAGACGAAGAAGGCAACTTCAGTGGCCAAACGGGCTACGGTTATATCTCATTTGAGAAATTCGTGGACGGATGCCGAGCAGTCAACTCAGGGGCGCTAAAACCCGCCGATCTTGATGCGAGAGGGCTTCCTACGCTGAACAACACGATAGCGACGACTGCTATCCTTGAGGCTGGCCGACGAAGTATAGACGAGAACAGGGAAATCAAGATTGAAATTACCGATGGAGTTTGGAAACTAGTGTAAATTGTAGTAGTAAAAGGCTCTCGTCGTGTAGTGCTTAGAACTAGAGTCGAGAGAAAGCATTATTGAGTGAGAGGTAACTATCGACTCACGGATTTCTTGTAGCCCGGTTTCGCTGTCTGCTAAAGACCCCTCCTCGACAAAAGGAACGATAGCTTACTCACCTATACAAGGCGCAGGCAAGCCAGCTTTCGCTTTCATTCAAGAACTCCGAAATATTGATTAATTAGGTACTTGCGAAATTCGCTATGATCATATTAACTCTTTTCTACTATGTACTAAATACAGTCAAGGAAGACAGTGAGAAAATTCAAAACTTACATCGCCGAAGCTGAATGGCCTTACAACAGAGTTCGCAATTTTTTTCGTACCTCAATTAGTAAAGTCTGGTGTCTCTTTCTCTAATCAAACTCTGCGTTCATACCAGCTCTTAATGATACCAGATATAGTGGCATCATATTCTTTCAACGTGACCGTTTCGCCATCGATGAATGTATTGGCCTGTACATTCAATAGGGGAGGCGGTTTGTTTTCAATGACAGTCTGTCGCCACCTTAGACATTCCTCATCCACATAAGAAAGGTCTTCGTAGTACTCTTTACAGTTCTCGACGTCGGCAGTACAGCGATACATGTGAAGGCGCAATAACATCTCACCAAGAGCCTTCTTTCCGTAACTCCTTATTTTGGATCTGTCTACCCGAACACTAAGCTTCTTAGCATTAAAGTCGTGGTGGATTTCAATGCATCCATGACCACGTCGAAGTAGGCATTTAAGCATGGAAAAATGAGCCTATAGTCTATCAGTGAACTTCTGACTTGATATCTACCTAGATAAGTGCCATACCCTGCTGTGAGCTTGTCCCCATTTCTGCGGAATATTGTTAGCAAGGGTATACGAAACCGTGTTAATAACCCACCAATCCGTCGACATTGTAGTTTGAAAGAGCTCGAAGACCGTCAACCCCAAGTTGCTGATAGAGATTGTATGTCACTTCTATGTGTTAGCACTGAGTCTATAGTCTATGAGTATGGGAATACTAACAATCGCTGGCTCGTATATCTGATTCATCTGTGAACCCGAAAAGAGCTAGTAATTCTGTATCATCCATAAGATACGCTCCTACTAATTCGGCCCTACATTCGTCTAGTGTCGTTGCCAAATCTCCGAACTCGCCAATCCAGGTCTGGCCTGGCTTATACCAAGATTTGATAGGCTTCCCATCGAGTGGATTGATCGGAGGATTCGCTGGATCAAAGTTGAACTTGCCTGCAGGTTCCTCGACCATCATCTTGCCTGTACCATGGCCCAACAGTTCATGTAGAACAACCCACCAATAATACGCAGGGTACTTATGTTTCTTGAACATCTCCATTTCGGAGTCTTCAATAAAGGGCCACTGAATTGCGGCGCTTTCTGCTGTCATACGATTCGCGATGATTACGTTCTTGAACCCCACATCCTGACGGATATCATTGTACTAAAAGCCCATTAATCAATATGTAAGTGGCTGGGGAATATTTCAGGGAAGACGCACATTCGGGAGATTTATCCCGGGAAATATTATGCTAGAACAATAGGCCAAGGCTTTCATCATGAGCTTCTATTATCATCAAAATATTGAACAGACACGCAGCGTGAATACTAGAGAAGTCGGGTGGTTCGAATAGTGATTTCTCGAAAACCCCTTTGCCATTATTTTCGGGTGTGGCCCAAGGCAGTCTTCGGATGAACCTGTCAGACTTCTCAACTAATTTTGACAGTAGCTTCGTTTCTTCCACGTCAGCAATGGCGACCAAGCCTTCAAATTCAGCACGAATACCGGCTGGATCTCTATATGGCTCTACGAAACCGAAGATATTCTCAACCTTTGGTGCCTTGTCAGTGATCCACGTCCGTTGGGAGTCGCGGTATACATGGAGACTTCCAGTTCGAAAACTCTCGGTGTATTCATTAATGAACTTTCTCCGAGTTTCATTTGCAGCGAACGTAGCAGCTCTAGATAGGTCTTCGCAAACCTTTCCTAGATCGTCGGCATGGTTGCCTTGCACTAAACTGACATTGGCAGCCGAGTCCGGGATATTCAGAGGTATAATAGCCTCCGACTTTACAGCTGAAGCTTGAAGGACCTCAAATGCGTTCTCTCCGGTTTTTCGAATTCTGGTGTTCTCGGGTAGAATAGAATGCGCTCCCATATGTCTAGAAACAAGGGAAACTTCTTCCCTTTTGATAGATTCCCCAAGATAATAGGAACTTTGAGCAACTGGTCCAGGATAGCCAAGGGTGAAGGGCGGGATTGACATAAGCGAGCGTTGAATCTCTAAGTAGAGACTTCTGAGTTTGTCTGATCTAGAGGCAAATTTTTCCATTGAATCAGGACTCATCTGCGGAATGAACTTCTGATCTCCTGAACCCTTCAGGGGGTTAGCCCCTATTTGAAAGATTCGATAATCACTTACGTACGTAATAATTACCGATGTTAGACAAGAAAGTGGCGGCATATCTGAGAAACTGTTCAAGATCTTCCCCAGAGATTCCATCACTCATAGTAATCTGCTCCCAATTGCCATGACATGATTCATACAGCTCTAGTATGAAGTCAAAGATTGATATAGACTCCGGTGAGACCTGACGAAGAATTATCCTCGTGCCAGACCAGGCGGCTCTAATATTAACTGTTAACTATCAATCAGAATAGAGTTGACAGTTTCAATTAACCTTGATAGGAAGTGAGCATATCGCTTTTCCTGCTCCGAGAGGCGGTCGAATAACGGAGCAATGCTTAGCTTGTAAATTTGCACTGGCGGCGCCGACATACTTCACCCATTTGTATGTTTATCGGGATACGTTCTGAGGAAATCTCTGAGTGGCGTTCAAGAGCGGGGTTGAATCAGCATGTTGTTGGTAGGTAATTATCAACTATGTCATCCTTGATAACAGGGGCTGGAGCCCTATTGCAGCCGCTTGATAAGGCGATGTTTCAGTACTACTTTGACTTTACGAACATGTATTACGAATATTATAAAACTTATGAGAATTATTTATTGAAATACTTCATTATGGAAGTTAAAATTTGTAGTTTTATCTTTATAAAACCTCATAGTTTTCCATATAGTGATGGATGTTAACGGAGCCGCCTGGTACCCTACCGAGGGTTCAGATTTTAGTCCTCATCGGCCAATTAACGAATATACACACGGAGGACACGTCATCCTAAGCTAAAAACAAAATCATGCACTCTGTTGATTTCCACAATAGGTAGTAGGGTAGGACAAGGCAATGATTCGATGCCTTCCTAGGTAGACCTAGCAGGCCGAGGTAGATATATTAATCCTAGTGCCAGCGGTGTTATCATGCTAGCGGGTCATGATTTATATTATACCTATCCGTCACGATGCAAACTGCAAGGGCTCTGAAAGGTACCTACCTTGCGCTAGGAGACGCGGTATACATACGAGAATCCCCCTTTGTCTAGCTATCTAGGGATGTCTTGCTAAGGAACCCCTTCATGAGCCGATCCCAGCTCTGTAAGTTAATGGTTCTCAACACATAAACATAACTTATTTCCCGTCTAGTTCTTTTACCCATTCATTCAAGCTACCTACCCAATACTCGGAATTTATCAAAGATGAAGCTAGTGATTGGCGGTTCGACTGGGTTTGTCGGGACAGAGCTCGTCCGACAAGCGCTCTCCCACCCAGGAATCACGTCCATTGTTGGCATCAGCAGGCGTGAAACGTCGGTTCCACCGGGGTCAACAGACAGTGAGGAGAAACTGAGATCAGTTGTATGCGACAACCTTGAAAGCTACCCTGACGGTGTCAAGAAGGAGCTAAAAGGTGCGGATGCGTGCATTTGGTAAACAAACCCCTCGGCTCTGTGTCAAGTCTCTCCAAGTTTCAAGTTACTAAGCAAGGGAAAGAACAGGACAATTGCTGTGACGCCGTCAAAAATGAAGGATATGCCATGGGACGAGACGGTCAAGATTTGTCGTGACTACACCCTCACGGCCCTTCGAACATTGGCAAGCATGCCTCGACCGCCCCGTGAAAACGGACCCGGCCCGCTTCGCTTCGTCTACATAAGCGGTCACTTTGCTCCGCGTGATAAATCCGACATTCCACAGCAGCTGATTGATTCTGGATTAGCAGAAGTGGCCCTACTACGAGTAAGTGATCTCACTTTCATCTAATTACTCGTTTCCATATAGGCTTTCTACTAGTTACTACGGGTCGATGCTGATAAAATGTGGCGCTTTCACGTAGGGTGAACTAGAATCTCAAATTCTCAGCTTTGCCGAGAACTCCGATGGTGCGGTAGTTGCATGCATCGCCAAACCCGGGATGATAGCTAGTCCCGGCAAGCCCTCTCGGACAGTCCCCGGTCTACCCAAAATTGAGCTGTGTGACATCGCCGCGGCTCTTTTAGACCAGGTTGTCAACGGGTTTGAGAAAGACACCTTATCCAACGACGACATGGCTAGAATTGGACAAAGTGTTTTGGCCAGACAGCAAACATCGTAGGAAATGGGTTAAAGGTAGAGACCGCTTATTGCATTTGATGCAAACCTACCTGTTACTTACTTGGCTACAACCTACTAGATAGGGAGGTAGGCACCTACTTGCACTAGGTAGATAGGTGTGTTCTAAATTTCCAGGCACAAAAGTGCGAGTAACCCTTCGTCTAGTAGGTATCTACAGGTATACTTCCTTTTTTTGTGAGTAATTTGTACCTGCATGTAGCTATCATGTAAGGGAACTAGAGTACGAGCCTACCTTCCGCCCTTTCCGCCTTCTTTGTTTTTTAATGACAAGATGCCTACCTACTTACACGGCTGCCGCAGATCTGTGTCTTCCATCGCACATCTGCTTTCATGACATAATTTTTCTTCAACACTCCGCCCACCATGTCTGTTGCCGCTACCAGCCAAATCTTTAGCTTTCCTACCGAGTTCACTAGTGGAAACTTGCTTCTAAGCACTCTTAATACAGCGGATCTTCTTTATACCCTCGACCTTAGAGCAGCGGAGCCTAAAGCGGAGAAAGTAGTTAGCTTTGGTAGCAATGTTACTGGCGTGACAGCTGTAGTTCCCTTTGAGGATGACTTATACGCTGTAGGCGGGGGTCTGCATACGTCATACGCCTTTCAGAAGGGCAGCATGTCTCTCTTCATCATATCCCTCCTGACAAGGACAATCATCGATAGTATTCCCGTGCCAGACGCTCCGATAATGAATGGACTGGCCACACTCCCATATCATCCCCATATTGTCGTGAGTGCCGACTCAGTCGACGGACGCATATATTCCATCGACACGCGCGCCAAGGAGGTCAGCGTCATGCTCGAGGACGCTGCCCTCGGTCCCGACAGTGACAACACTTCACCTATTGGGCCTGTTGGTATAAATGGCCTCAGAACCTGGGGTGATTATCTCTATTTTACCAACTCTGACCGGGGGACCCTCTCGCGCTTTCGTGTTGGTGAAGACGGCAAGAAGATTGGCGACTTTGAGGTCCTGGCACAAAGCCCTACAACGAGCCAGACCTACGATGACTTCGCCTTTGACCGTGAAGGCAACGTGTATATCGCTGTACATCCTGAATCGGTTGTGAGAATTACTCCAGATGGCGTGCAGACAACAATTGGTAGTAGTGAGATGGGAAGTGTTGTTTTCAAGGAACCTACTTCTGTTGCCTTGGCAAACGATGGAAAGTCTATTTACGTTTCAACCGGGGGGAATTTAACAGCCAATCCACGGGAAGGGGGACAAGTGATTCAAATTACCTTGGAGGAGTAATCATTTGGAAGTTGAAAATATAGGTATTGAGTTTGCGAAAGGATCTTGTATGAAAATAGGGGTATGACCAAAAGCCTTATCCGGATCCGCCTAGGTTTTCAGGAAACACCGTTAAGTCCGGGCGCATCCTTTTCAACCGCTGTAATACAGTGGTTCTTACAGTTGTTTACAACCCTCCACTACAATCTTATAAATACAATCCTAGAGATTTACAATACAACTCTTCAAATGACCTTACATCAAGAGAACAGGTACAGATCACAGCTCTACCCAGGAAAATCAACGTACCATAGACAGAATATGACATCCATACCTCACGACCCGTTTAAATACACGCCTCTAAACCAAGGTGAGATCCGGCTACTATACTGCAGTTTCGAGGCCAACGAACCTACATGGACTCTCAAAACGATGCCGCTGTATAGGCAAGCATCTGACGACCCAATTTCGTACGATGCGTTGTCATATACCTGGGGCGATCTCAGTCGCACATTTTCGTTCATCTGCAACAACCAAGAACTTCGAGTTCATCATAACTTACACCATGCGCTCCCTCATCTAGCTAGGCGGAGATCATCCCTACCAATATGGATTGACGCAATCTGTATCAATCAGGCAGATGAAACCGAGAAGCTTGCTCAAGTTCGCCTTATGCACGCCATATACCGCCAAGCAACCGAAGTATGGGTATGGTTGGGGCCCGGCTCTTCTGGCAGCGAGGATGCGATTGCCTTATTACCACAAATTGCAGCTGTTGGTGAGAGCGCATTCGCACGCATCACAGAATTCCCGAAGCCGACGCTAGAATCTGAAGGCCTGCCCAGTTTCTCATCTCCTGTCTGGACATCTGTTTACGAGCTGATCGACCATCCTTGGTATAGTCGGGTTTGGATTGTTCAGGAAGCTGCGCTAGCCTCGCGAATAAAAGTACTTCAGGGAAAACATGAAATTTCGTGGACGATGCTGGATAAGGCTGTGGACTACGCCATGCATCTTCCATATCGCTTCCGAAGTGAAGATGGCGAGGAGCTTCCTACGGTAAATGCAACCAATCAAATTGTTTTTTCCATTCGAGAGACTGTTCAAGATCCGGAATCAAAACAGAAACCTTGGGTGGCTCGATTCGCTGAGACACTTATGCATGTAGCAGAAAGTCATCAGTGCTCGGTACCAGAAGACCGCGTATTTGGGGTTCTCGGTTTCCTTGAAGAACACCAACTGAAGCAGATGAATCTTAATCCCCATAAACGTGTGGAAGTTGTTGATCTATTCACACGAGTTACTCATTTTCTGTTGAGTAATATTGACCCATCTCTGAAAACTTGGTGGGAGTTATTCAACCTCGCAATCTCTTCAAATAAGCGGTCGGGACTGCCGACCTGGTGTCCTGATTTTCATAATCTCCAAGGGTCGGACGCGCCACCTATTACCCTCGAGCAAATTATTCCTTCATCTGTCGCAACGTGCCCTTACTATGCTAGCAAGAAGACATCATTTCCATCCCAGGGCAACAATGTTCGTGAGATATATGTCCGTGGCAAAGAATTTGACTACATTCAAGACCATTATCCCGGATTTCCGGCGGACTTTGGTGAGGATATCCCGACCGATTACCTCAAGCTACATACATGGGAAACAGGCTTGGCAACGGCCATCTTTGGATCTTCTCTTTCGGAGCTACCATGTACTGCTGAGACTCCAGGCGCAACTACCAATGGCTGTATACTCAATTTCACGATAGATGATTACTGGCGTACATTGGTTGGCAATATCGTTCAAACAGAGCAGCACACTTTAACATACCAGGTCTTCGCAGAATTTCGACAGCGCCTAGCTGAGATGGTAAAGTTACTTGAAGCAGGCATGGATGCTGTAGAGTTAGTATAAATGGAACTTTCAGATAATCTGTATGATACTGACCGGAAAACAGGTCAGACCTGAACCCTTTGAGGGAAAGAATCAGGGAACATTACAAAACATATTTCTTAGGGGAGACACCATGCACTGATTACATGACTGACCTCATGCGCTTTATGCCGGATAGACGCGTTTTTGTCACTCATGGTGGTCGTATAGGGTTTGGTCCGCTAGATGTCCGCAGCGGAGATGTCGTTTGCACACTGAACAACGCAAGAACGTTACACGTATTACGTCGCGTAAATGAAATCACTGGTGAGAAATATTTGCTAGTTGGGCAAGCTTATGTTCACGGAATGATGAACGGTGAAGTCGAGAACTTGGATGTAGAAGAGAAGGATTTCACGCTGGTATAATACGACAGGAACCAATGGATTTCGTGAGCGCATCTTGAACCTTTTTGGTGGTGTAGCGAAACTGTCGTCGGGTCCTAATAAGTACCAACCTAGGTAGTTAAAATCCTCCGCATATACCTTAATGCGCCTAAGATTGGTCCAATCAAAGTTTTCTCATCTGTTCGTCATGGATGAGTGAAGATATTTACAAGTGGCTTTAGAGAAGGGCGGGGTTGAATGGATGTTGGTGCCGTGTCACCGTCCTCTTCGATAATAGCCCTGAAGGGCTGTGCAGCAGGTCGATCAAACACCTATGGGTTGCCTGTAGCTCCCCATAATTTATAGGGGGCCTCTCAAACTTTTAGAATCTCAGTATACTTACCCCTAAACAGTTCTATAGTAGTATATGAAGGTTAGATCCTCCTCTTAAACGCCGAAAAATGTCGTAATTATAACTTTCCGAATCTATACTTAAGTTCCTAGGTATCAGGTAGGTGCCTGTAAGAGGTATGATTCTGAACACTTTGCCATATGGTCTCATGATTATCATATATCACAAAGGATATCAAATCACATGTCCATTGGAGCCTAGACTGGCAATACAATGGTACAAAACCTATATGTGTAATGAAGTGGTATGTTCCGCGGCAATGGTGTCGAATCATACTACCCCAACCATCGATCCCCTCTCTACTCACTCACCTATATAACTCCTCGCTGCCCATAGGTTTATTTATTGAAATCGAGGACCTGGTCAACGTCGATCTACTCGGTCGCAATACGCGGCCCGATTATTGAGCGCTCTCAATATGCGCCGTCATGGATAATGCATTATGTATATCCTGGGTCGAGATTTGCTCCTAGCCTGCCATCAACCAGTCGCTGATCGTATGCACATCATGTGCATTCTGCATGTTTATAAGAGCCGGGACCAGGTTGCTATATTTTGCCGAGGGGACTCGGGGTAACCCGCCGAGAATCTGGTAACTCGAGACTTTCGAGCTTGATATATGAATTGGTCGCGTAACATTTAAAACGAACGTTTTCCCTTGAAAACAGATCTTTGGGGTTTTCACTAAGTGTGAGTTCTTTAACCCTGTGCCTTTAATGGTTCGATAACAATCCCCTGGAGGCTTTTACCTGCTTCTTAAAACGTGTCGGACATCCGGTCGCGTACCTGACCTTTCTCCTAGCACTTCGAGCGCTCGTGACGATGTATATAACTATCGCCCTCTGGCTCAGGAGAGATCATGGGATCTCTCCTCAAGGTTTGTTCAGTGGTCAACAAGAGGTCTCTTGCTTTGGTATCTCTTTTTCATATTCATCCGATGATTGAGTTTCAATGATCATGATGGCAGACCATATTTGATGTATTCGATCTATGATGACCCTTTTTGTGGGCGCTAACGCTTGATAGATTCCGATGATGTTTGACCTTGGATCTTAGTCTAATCTAAATCTAGACTTAAGACTTAGAGTCAGATAGTTGAGATGGTGTCGGATTATCGGTAGGCGTAAACTTTCCATTCACTTGGATCAGGAGTCCCATCAGTGATAGGATGATTGAAGATTCTGGGGAACTAAGGACGATCGACAGGGAACTTTGAAGAAACTGGGGGATTTAGCTGGGGAATTTCTCAGGCGGGGAAACTCTACGGGAAGCCTAGGAAGCTAAGGTTCAGTCCGGTGGTCCTGACGTGGGGCTACGGCGTAAGGGGTTTAGCAAAGATGCTGCGATAAGAGATAGGCGAGGCTTACTGGGGTGATAACGGACGGAAGAATGATGCTGCGAAAGAATTTACCAACAGCAGTAACCCGAACTGGTCAGGAACACCCGCCCACCCGACATCTGGGTCCATTGACTTTACGATTGGAAGGCATGCGAGTCATGGGATACTGCGACCTTGGTTGAACCCAGCAAAAAGTTCAGGCGCCGTTTACAAAATTTAAATCACTCTGCGAGTTTTTTTTCTTCTTTTAGACAACATCGCAAGTCTAACAACCACTTTGTGCGGAAAACCGCTCGTCCCGTCCCTTTTCCCCATACTCGCCGATCGGGAATCATTTTCCTCGTCGATGGTTTCAGTAATATTCCCCGTTTATTTAGTCTTCCAAATTCCCTCTAGTTTCTCCTTCAACGAGATCCCGAGGTTCTCCGAGTTCACGCACTACTCATTCCTGCATCGGCGCCCCATAACCGAACGATCGTGAATATTACTCAAAAAATTGGTCAATTCGGTGCGCTAATCGATAAGGCATCTTTCTTGCGAGTCACAAAACCAATTCCAAGCTGCCCTTTGTCTGCGCCCTCACCATTACCGAGACGCCCACCTTAAACGTCGCAAATCGACTGCCTCAAAAATGTCGACCTCTACGACTGTGAAGGAAGTGGTTAAGGAGAGCCTCCTGGGTTCCGAGGAGCCTGCTAAGCTGTCTTCCTCGCACCGTGCTTCGTTCTTGAACAATGCCATCAAGGACGAGCAGACAGGAGAGCTCTATATGGGACCGGAGGAGTTCATATCCGCCATTGCGCCACCTGGTCAGGACTACGTAAGCTATCAATGCCTATACCAGCCAATGGGTATATTTATGTCGCTAACTTTCACCCACTTTTGTAGCACAAAATCAGTCGTGACCAGTATGGTCTTCTCTTTCGTGTAGCCGATCGTCGAGGTACTGGAAGGGTAACAATTGGCGACTGGGCAGCATTCGAGAACCTCCTGACGAAACCCGATGCCGAATACGAGATCGCGTTCCGTCTTTTTGACGTCGGCCGCACCGGAAATGTTAAATACGAAGACTTCAAGCAGCTCTATGAGCAAAATAAGGGACCCGACAGTATCCCCTTTGATTGGGAGTGCGAGTGGGCAAAGCTCTACATCGGAGACAAGTATAAGCGACACGCCCTCTCCTACACAGAATTCTCTCAGATGCTCCGTGGTCTTCAGGGCGAGAGAATCCGACAAGCATTCCAACGGTTCGACAAAGACAAAGATGGCTACATTGAGCCTGAAGACTTTGCAAGAATTATCCTCGAGACGGCAAAGCACAAATTATCCGACCACTTGTTAGACAACTTAACAACGCTGTGCAACGTCTCTGCTAGCAGTAGAATATCTTATGCCAATGTTCGAGCTTTCCAGAACATGATAATGGAGATGGACTTGGCGGAGCTCATTATTCGCAAGGCTTGTCAGAAGAGCGCCGATGGGAAGATCACAAGAACCGAATTCTTGAACGAGGCCGCCAAGGTCACTCGATTCTCTCTCTTTACTCCTTTGGAAGCAGACATTCTTTTCCACTTTGCCAGCTTAGACGAACCGACAGGTCGATTAAGTCTCTCAGATTTCGCCAAAGTCTTAGACCCCTCATGGCGATACCGTGGTGTCGCTGAGGAAGCGGAGGCCCGTCAAGCTGGAAAGGGCAGATCTGCAACACAGGGTATTCTAGTTCGAGCTGCTGAGTCTGCCTACAACTTTCTTCTAGGAAGTATGGCCGGCGCTTTTGGTGCCTTCATGGTGTATCCTATTGACTTGGTCAAGACGCGAATGCAGAACCAGCGAGGCGCTGATCCCGGCCAACGTTTATACAAGAACTCGATTGATTGTTTCAGGAAAGTCATCGCGAATGAAGGTGTCCGTGGTCTATACTCAGGAGTCTTACCCCAGCTGGTTGGCGTTGCACCGGAAAAGGCTATTAAACTTACGGTGAACGACCTTGTCCGTGGTTGGTTTACAGACCCTAAGACAGGCCATATCAAGTGGGAATATGAAGTGTTGGCCGGTGGTAGCGCTGGTGCTTGCCAAGTTGTAAGTCTAATTCAGACAGTTTTTCCTAGTGGTGTAAAGCCAGATTTTGCTAACACCATGCCTCTAGGTCTTCACCAATCCTCTTGAGATTGTCAAGATTCGGCTACAAGTCCAGGGAGAAGTTGCAAAAGCTACTGAAGGTGCCCAGAAGCGTTCTGCCATGTGGATCGTTAAGAACTTGGGTCTCGCAGGTCTCTACAAGGGTGCCTCAGCTTGCTTGCTTCGTGATGTTCCCTTCTCAGCTATCTACTTCCCTACGTACAGCCATCTCAAGAAGGACTTCTTCGGAGAGTCCCCAACCAAGAAACTTGGTGTTCTTCAGCTTCTCACAGCTGGCGCCATAGCTGGTATGCCTGCCGCTTACCTTACTACTCCATGTGACGTGATCAAGACGCGTCTGCAGGTCGAGGCGCGTAAGGGTGACACGAATTACACCGGTCTTCGACACGCCGCACAGACCATTTTGAAGGAAGAAGGTTTCCGAGCCTTCTTCAAGGGCGGCCCGGCCCGTATTCTTCGATCGTCCCCGCAGTTCGGTTTCACACTTGCCGCGTATGAGGTTCTTCAGAGCGTCTTACCATTCCCGGGCAAAGCAAAGCAAGAACAAATTCACACCGGCGTCGCGGATGTCGTCGACACAATCAAGGAAAAGGATATCGCATCGCCTCATGCCCGTAGCCGAAATGCTTTAAAGATGATCCTTGACCTCGACGAGAATTTCGGCCGCGTCAAACTCCCGGACCACCAGAGCTGGAAGGCGGTGCCCAAGTTCCTCGGCGGCGGAAAGTCATAATGTTACAATAGAGAGAGCTCTACCTAGTTCTCATCCCCTTACACCCCAATTTCCTTTCGAGACATTTGCATAAAAATGGCGTTCGCGACCCTTGGTCTAGGGATCTTTTACTTGCGTTTTGCGTTTTCATTTTTCTAAGGGCGATTTGAAATAAAAGTCGATGATCATAGCCATCTATATATGGCGTCTTGTGTAACTAGCTAAGATCGGAAGATCACGATTGAATGAGCTTCGGGGGTTCACGTTGAAGAGTTTAACGAGGGGAGATAGCACCCTCGGGTTTTGAACCCCGTTCATACCCTATAGACCGTGAATAGACGAGTCTCGCTTTGCAGAATATTATTCGATCGAGTACCTAATCAAGCCGTTGCTTTGTTGTTCCTAAAATCGGAGGTAAGTGTCCTCATGAATACGCCACCCAACCTATCCTCAAATTAAATAATCCAAATATCCGCCTCATGACAGCCACAGGTAGGTAAGCAATATGTTCCCCGCATAATAGGTATGTATACGCGATCCCAACTCCTCAATTTGCCTTCCACCAACCCGTCTCAACCTCCCTCCCAGCATCCCAGCAAAAAGGGTCAACCTTCGCTCCAGGCTCCCGCACCATCGCCTTCTCAAGCCAGCGCGCGTATTCTTCGAACCCCCCAATACTCCCCTCGACCCGCGCCCGCCGCACCCCGCGCACCCCCTCAAACAACCGCAACACGTCCGGCCCTGACCCCCGCCACATCGCCTGCCACGCCTCCAACACCACCTCCTCCTTTCCGCTCAGCTGCGCCGTCGCAATCGCCTTATCGTACCCGGGCTCCGCGTCCAGGCGCACGCATACGTGGACCCGTGTTATCAGGTCCGCCAGATGCTGTGTTAGGACCGGGCTGTACGCGCGCCGGAGCCGCGGGAGGGAGAGGAGGAGGGTCGGGTGCGCGAGGTATGTGTTTTGTGTGTAGAGGAGGGGAAGGCCTTCTGCGTGTAGTTGCTGCGAGCAGCGGAGGATGGAGGGGTGCAGGAGCGAGAGGGAGGGCGGTTGTGGGTTGTGGGGGAAGGCGTTTTCGGAGGGGGGTGGTGCGGTGGGGGGGAGGATGAGGAGGTGGGAGAGGATTAGGAGACGGAGTTCTAGGGGTAGGGTTAGGAGGGTGGGTTTTGGGGAGGAGGATGGGGGTGAGGTTGTGGGTATGAGGGTTTGTGTTTCTTTTTGGATATCCGTGTTGTTGTGTGATGCTGTTTCGATATGGTTGAGGTTTGGCGTTGGTGTGCTGGAGAGAATCGAGGTGCTCTCTTTTTTTGTTGGTGAGTCGAGCTCAAGCTCTTGTGGCACACGACACTCATCCATTTCCTCATGGCATGCCATTTGTGAAAGTCGGTAGGTTTTAATCACTTTGGAGACTTTTGCTTGGCCCTCGAGTGCCTTATTACTGAAATTTATATCAAAAAGAGGTAGAATGGGACAAGAGTGATGTTGTATATGACACGAGATTAAGGTAGTATTGATGAGGTACTCTTTTGTTGTGAGATATATGAAGTTATTTGTTCGAGTTGGCAAGGGGTATTATATGCATGTGAATATGGCGGGACGATCTCGGCATATCGATGTACCCACCCATCCTTCAAGCTTCAGCTCTTTTCTATGCGATATGATTGGGTTTCACGTATTTGAAAGGAATTCCATCCTTTACTTCGATATGTAAGATGATATAACCAGATGTCTATATTGTTCCTTAAGATTATTCGGATTTGCTATTTAGCGGGAGTATTAAGTTAGGTCACTTAAAACTCCGACGGTACGAAACCAAAGACGACTGTAGAATCACGGTAATGAATTATCTTGGTCTACATACCTGGCATCCCTGAATTTATCTGCATCATCGTATAGCTCGTATCATAAGTGAAATTATTCACTCAAAATGTAGGGAAGTCAGGGGCGATCCAATAGGGGCATTATATGTAGTAAGCAAGTAGGGAAGGCGGTCAATGTGGAATAGTGTATGGTTAAAACCCCACGTTGGAATTCTGCCGCTAAAAGTGGGGTAGTGGGGTAAGTAAGACTTCGCGAAAGACTTGGGTGAATCGTGATTTCTTCATGATCTGAAATTCGATATCCTCTAGCAAACGTGGCTACCATTAACAAGAATCGGAGATAAGCAACTTATTATACCGACGATTCTAGTACCGAGAACGATTTATCGTCAGCGGAAAACTATCGAGATTTGCGCCCCTAGAGCGCACTGATTAACGGTTTAATAGAACTCCAAAATCTGAAGCCGCCAAGATGGTGAACATAACGGAGAAGATCAAGGAGTGAGTCGAGTTACTCCCTGTGATATGATCATTTCGTATACTTAAGCGATTTAGGATTGAGGATGAGATGAAGAGGACGCAGAGTAAGGATCCGCACCAAATTTTGTTATCATGATCCATTATCTAATTTTTGCTGGTATTTAGAGAATAAGGCCACTGGTAAGATTATCATTACTCCCATAATAAGAATGGTAAATTGACATGAAGCACAGAATACCATCTTGGACTGTTGAAAGGGTATGATTGATCGCATTGAATGATATGGTGGAGTTTTTCTAATGACGAAATTTGGGCAGAAAACTCGCACGATTACGAGCGCAACTTCTGGAACCTGGTCCCGGAGCTGGTGGTGGGGGTGGCGCTGGTTTTGATGTCAGCAAGAGTGGTGACGCCCGAATAGCACTCGTCGGGTTCCCATCAGTGGGCAAATCGACGTTCTTATCAAAAGTCACGAAGACAAAATCCGAAGTTGCTTCGTATGCCTTCACAACCCTGACGGCCATTCCCGGAGTACTCGAGTATGGCGGTGCCGAGATCCAGCTACTCGATTTACCAGGTATTATCGAGGGTGCCGCGGAAGGCAAGGGTAGAGGACGGCAAGTTATCTCAGCTGCCAAGACGAGCGATCTTATCCTCATGGTCCTGGATGCGACGAAGAGAGCAGAGCAAAGAGCTTTGCTAGAAGCCGAACTGGAAGCTGTCGGTATCCGGTTGAATAGGGAGCCACCGTGAGCTGAATCCAATTTTAATACTCCTTTTTATTTAGGAAGCTAACAAATGCCAGCAACATTTATCTCAAAGTCAAGAAGGCCGGTGGAATGAAGATAAATTTCCAATCGCCACCGAAATATCTAGACGAGAAAATGGTGTACAACATCTTGCGCGACTACAAGATGCTTAACTGCGAAGTTCTAATTCGAGACGACGAAGCAACAGTTGACGACCTGATTGACGTCATAATGAAGGACCACCGGAAATACATCAAGTGTCTCTACGTCTACAACAAAATCGACAGTGTCTCACTCGACTTCCTAGACAAGTTAGCGCGCGAGCCTCAGACCGTCGTTATGAGTTGCGAGCTGGACCTTGGCATCCAAGATGTGGTGGATCGGTGTTGGAAGGAACTGCAACTAATCAGGATTTACACGAAGAGAAAAGGCGTGGACCCTGAATTCAGCGACGCCTTGATCGTGCGGAATAATGCTACCATCGAGGATGTTTGCGATCGAATCCACCGAACTCTGAAAGATACATACAAGTATTCGTTGGTATGGGGCGCGAGTGCTAGGCATATCCCGCAGAGGGTTGGCTTGGGGCATGTTGTGGCAGATGAAGACGTCGTTTACGTAGTTAGCGGGTACAAGGCATAGCATAGCATCATCGGTCGTGCAATACAATACTTGACAAAGAAAAGAAAAGACAATCGTGTTTTAATTTCGTGATTCATCCATGATGCTTAACTACCGAAGCATCGATTCCCTCCTATGTTACATCCTAAGAAGGGGGTATTCGGATTTTCCCCATTCATGACCCAAGAGTTAATTAACTCCTCTCACCAACGCCGTTGCACGTCCCTGTACCGTCATAACGCAAGAGACAAAGACAAAACCATTGACCAGGAGAACCCAGAACACCGTCCAGTAAACCGAAGGCACCAAAGGGAGCAGTAGGATATGTCTACTGGCTGGGTCGAGACTGGTCCTCGGTAGGGGGATCCTTAGACTCCTTGGACTCTTGAGCGCCCTTAGCGCCCTTAGCTCCGAAGACGTCGTTCCCATCGAGCTTCTTGGCGGAAGTCTGTGCGAAGAGGGACTTCGGCTTGATGCTGTAAGGAGAAACACTAGTTAGCATAACCAGACTTCACATATGCGACAGGAAAAGCTAAGTAAAAGGATTGATGTGGATACTTACCGACCGGCGACGCGGCCCTTGAGGGCGTTCAGCTTGGCCGTAGCGGGGCTCATAATGCTGTCCGAAGGTGAGATGTACTGCTGTTGTCTAACAATAGGACCATTCACGTTAGCAAGAAGGCGACTCTTGGGGTTTTGGACGGGAAGAGGGGCCACATCGTTGCTAGTGATGGCGGCAGACTGAATGGTGGTGGTGTTTGTGGTGGACTTGGTTATGGTGTTGGGAGGACTCTTGAGGCCGTACTTCTCATCGGCCATCTTGGATTGGAGCATCTGTCGATGGTACTCCAGAGCCTTAGCGCCGGAAGGCTTGCCATTGTTGGCAGCGGTAGCGTCCTGAGTCTGGACGGGGACATTAACGTCCTTCTCTGACAGAGCTGGACCCATTGCGTGAAGATGGTAGATGTTGATTAGGAAAGTTGTTGTTTATTGCAAAGACTGCAGGGCGCAAGGCGTGTTCGTAGGTGGGGGAACAAGTGATGCTGAAGAACTTGCAGCAAGATTGACAGGTAAGCAAGAATTGAGTAGACAGTGCTGCGATGTTAACAGCAATTAACAATTGTAGAACAGCAAGCGATGCGTTTGTAAAGCGTAGCAGAAGAGAAGCTTGAAAGCAATAATTGCAGATTCGTGAAGATGAATGATCTGAAGATGCACAAGTCTCTGCGTATCCAACGAATGCGACGAAGGACTATTTAATTGTGCATGTGAATAGATCAACGAAGATGTGTTTGTGGAGAATCTTTTCTTTTATCAGAGGAAAATCTGCATTGAACAGTGAAGATGTGGACCTTGGAAAGAAAATAGAGGAAACGACCAAATTAGTTGACCAGGTAACGGTTTTTTATAGTGGGACCGTTGACGGTAGTTATTATGGGTGCCGCTAAGCAAGGTACGCTAGGTACATTTGGCAGTGACGATAGTGGTTGCAGTCGGGAAGTTTGCCAGGTACTAGGGCAAGTTTACTAGGGCAGTCACTAGGGTTGCTAAGGGGCAGCTACCCAGTAATCTTGGTACTAAACCCCCACATAAAAACATTTAAGCCCCTGTAACTTCCCCTGTAACTTCCACGGGTGGGCATGGAAGCAATAAACATTCGGGACCCCACAACCCTCAGGGCCAGGGCTACGTTAAACAACACTTAAACGTCCCATCAACAACTTCTCCCACCAAATCACTCCAATCATTCATCCCGGCAACGCAACGCATTCCCGGCACTTATGCAGCATCTTAAGGATGACTCACTTGCTTAGCTTCGTTTCCTCCGAGATCCACGAATACTGTCGTTTCGGAAATCTTCGAGAGCAATAGGTAAACAACAGGCATCCATACAACGATGGATCTCTCGGATTACCAAGTGTCTCTAATGCCTGCCTGTCGTGCATGAACACCAAAAAAATCATCATCATCACAACATGGCAGTCGGCATATCAACAAACAGTCTGACCTGTCAGCCTGTTTACCTACCTAAGTAAACAAATCGGCCCCTATCAACATCACCCTTCGAAGGTTCGTCTTAAGCACTGGCCATCAATCAAACCCGATTAGAACAAAGCCAGCGCTGTTGTTCCTAATGATAGACATTGTCTAACACCGGTCTCATCTTAGTTACCTACAATGTAGTAGGCAATTGATCAAAATGCGCTTTCGAGTCGACATTTTCGAACTAGTCAACGTGTAAACCTCTTAAGAGGTCATCAACCCACGCTCTGTCGGAGCCGATTCCCCCTCCCGCAACCATGTTCCGGTCGGTCCTTCGGAGTTGTCTGAAGGACTTAGGGAGTGTCGAAGGGTATGTCTAGCTTAACGTTATATTTCTTTTATCTCGAAATAGCTGTTTACTGACTCTATTCTTCAGAGTCCAGATTACCTACAGCCTGGTCCTTCGGTGCTTCCTGCTATGATGTCTGGTCAACCATTCATTCTACGACCTAAGCAATATAGCCAACTTAGCATTCGTGAGATCCTCGATCCGAGCAATCTAGGTGAGAACACTGAGCAAGGGGCCGTGATCTGAGAAGACCCGGCCAGGAAGCCACGTTCAGCAAGAAGCTACGATGTTTGGACAAGTTCATTTCTGAATTTGAATCATCAACAGCTCTGACTATGGCAACGATGAAGGTGCTTGAGGCCCTGATAATTGATCTCATCCGAGTTATGCCATTCAGCTTCAACGAAAATACATGAACGACTTGACAAGACATAACACTGGCGTTATTACGACCACATTATTCTCAAGGAACGAGGGGTAAAGGCATTCTAGTAGTCAAGGACGATGGCAGAAATAAAAACCCAGGAATTTAGCAATCTCTAGTGAAGAGATACGGAGACTTGACGAATTACCCTCGTACCATTTTACGGAGAGTTGCTGTGCAAGGGCAGATAGTGTTCGTCATAGGATTTAATAAAGCCAATTAACAAACACACAAGAGTCAAGACTCGACCAGTGCGCTGAATAACGGACATCTTGATTATTGTATGCAACGGCCCCGGGGAGCCAGTCTAATGCGCCGAGCATCCGATGTCTCATTTGTTATTTGAAAGTGTACTGATATGCTGATCCTTAGGGCCCTTTTTTCGAGATATCATCTTTTATTTACCAACACACATATTCGAAAGTGTGTATCGATAGTTTCCACAAGACAGTTGTAGGTCAGCTCGGTTCCTACCATTGAGATGGTTCGGTGGAATCTCGCCACATGTCGGTTTCAGCTTTTGATCATTTTGTACTATCGGAAACGTACACATGAACCCCAAAGGTTAGTCTATTGCTAATTCTCTAAATCATATTAAATTTTATCTATGTAGAGAGAAGTGGATACCAACGCTAACTACGCATTGGTTTTATCTATGGAAGATATATGCTTTTCAATCATCGCAATTATGCTACTCTGTGGTCGTACATCTTTGACTGATGAGTTTGGTGGAACCTATGATAGAATAAAACTATCTAGAAAAAAGCCTTGGAAGGACATCGAGACTACGCTTGAGTCGTTACCGAGTCGAGTGGGAGTGGGAGTGGGAGTGGGTCCCGCATTAATGGCAACCCAGAATTGGATGTAGGGTCCTGTGTCGAACCGGATGTCGAGGCGGCTGATGGCTTACTCGTTGAGCTCTGTGCAGGACTAGCTAGCAATCGGTCTTGTTCAGAACGGCGCTTCTGTTCCTCGGCATGAACCATGGCCATATTTCTCAGTAGGCACTGGGCATGGCACGCCTCTTCCGCCTTCTTTTGCTTCTCGGTGAGCTTATTAAACCATAGAACATTCAACTGCCTTGGACGGTGAATCACCGTCTTAGCAATCTTCCACATTTCAGGATGCCTTAGCATGAAGCCGTGGGATAGAAGCATTGGCTGGCTCATCCCATACACCACGTACACCCACATCCTTGTACCGAATCGTTTCTCCTCGTTATCTTTCCAGCGCAGATTCAGGTGTACTCTGCCTACCACGCGTAGTTCTTCATTTAGAGCGGCAGTCTTTACTACTGTCTTCTCAGTATCTTTAACGTTAAGATTAAGTTTCAAAGCCATATTGGTTGAAATCGCACAAGCTGTGGCGCCGGTATCAAGCAATGCTTCCTCTAAACTCTCTTCTGATCTATTGACCTCTTGTAACGATAACGTCAAATAACTAAGACTTGTGCCTTCGCTACTGGCCTGATCCTCCAGGTTAATAAATTCTTCAATGGGAAAATCATTTAGACTCACCTCGGACTCTACGGTATACAAGCTTCGAAAATCATCATCAGTACCTAGTGGGGTGTTTGATCCGTGAGTTGTATTGTTTGCTGGAATCCGAAATTTCTCTTCAATCCTTTCAACATTCATAGGTGACCGCCCATGGGTTTTGGATAGATGATCGATGAATCTTCTTAATTTTTGGTTCTGCTGGTCTACCATATTAACCACATCCCGAACTGCAGGCTTAAGTATATACCCCCGAATGAGCAGCTTATAACCCTCCGACCCAACCCGGGCTGTCGTATTTCGTAGGGTACTCTGCAGGGTACGGACTGCTTCGAGAAGCTCATAAGCTGTCATAAAGAGCGAATCGTATCCATCAGGACCGAAATATGCCTTCAGTGCTATATTGATCTCATCGTTTTCCCATTTAGAGCTTGTTGGATTCGCGAGAAGGTCCTGGATTTCAGATCGCGGAAGTAATTCGCCTAATAAAAGTTCCACGGTGTTACGAAAGAGACAACCATGATACTCAAGGGCTTGGCCAATATCTCGGATTTTTTGACTTGGCGATTGATGCTCTAGCGTATAAATTGCTGATGCGAGACCTGCTAATATGTAGCCGTTAATTCTGAAACCAAGCATTGTGAGAAATATTCTCTACTTCAGTAGTTCGATTTGTCTGCTTTTGGAAACTCGAATATCCGGATGAAGAGGGAAAAGCCAACAGAGTCAGATATAAATGCGGTTGGGTTCTCCCCTCACCCCTTCGTTGCTGTCCTATCACGTGGTACATCGTCATTGGATACCTACGAGCCATTCAAACCTAGGCTGGCGAGCTGACTTTCTTCCAGCATCCTAATCACCGATGAGAGACAACTACAACCATGGGGACAGAAAAGGTGAATTATGCAGGATTGGTCGGATTCCTGAGTACATTCCCAGACACTTTAGCTATAAAAAGGTTTCGGGATTTGCAAATTCAAAATTTGCTATTTTACCAAGCCGAGTTAGCACATCTCCGGGCGGAATTGGAAGAAATCGAGCAAAGAGACATGAATGATACAGCTGACATATCTGCGCGTGCGAATTTTAGGTGGGCACCCACAATGGCAAAAGATGTTTCGTCCTCGCAACGATCTGCGTGTACTCTTTCCTCACTATATCGTGAAAAGATGCTTCAGATTCGCAGCACCTTAATAAGCTATAGTGAGTGCTGTCTTGAGCCATCATGTCGTAAAATCGCATCTGACATCTAGTCAAGATAGCGCTGTGGAGCAATACAACCGACTGAATGACATCCCGTGTCCAAGGCGCAGAGACATCACTGCTATTTGCGACTGGTTAAATAGAATCAATTTGGGAGGTGCTTTCCTCGCTGGTGATGTTGAAGATGTCTGGAACGTCAGAATGCCTGGAGGCGGGTTTGCACCGGAAAAGGTTGATGAGTTCTATGCATTTCAAGAGAACAATGGCCTCGCCTTCCATATCGGTGCCTTTCGTGCTTCGGTGTCACAACTCTTTTGCCGTGGAAACAATCCCGACCAGCCTCATTACGTCAACACCTCACCGGCTAGCACTCTTGATCGATTGATCTCAACGATCGTTGCAAGTACTTTCCCGGTCATACCGATCGTGGCCTTCTATTTCGTTCAAGGGCTGGGGCTTCGTATTGGCCTAATATTTGTATTCACAGCCGCCTTTGCAGGGGTATTGGTGTTGGGGCTGCGGTTCACACCGGATAAGGCCCTAGCTGTCACAACAGCGTAATTATATACCCCTCTCAATCTTTGTATAAGCATCCAGTTCTGACCTTCTATTATAGCATTGCCGCCATCCAAGTCGTTTACGTTGGCACTACCGCGAACAATACTAGTCCCTAAAAAGAAACCTACCTAGGGAATTTACAGGTGTTATTAATAAGCAAGGCTATCTGGTACATTGTATACCTAGTACCTAGGTATGTTACGCAAGTTTGTAACATGGGTGACAAATTAATGGTATCGTTCCTCAACTACATTCCTAGGTCCTAGGTACTTAATATCTATCTGAATCTATCATTGAACCACAAATTGCTCTTTGCATCGAGACTTTTTACAAGCCAGGAGCTACCCTTTTTCGAAAGTACAAAGTACATTGTACATGCGAAAGAATAATCAGTTATTGATCATCCTCATTGAATCCGTTGTACGATACCTAACTATTTTACGAAGGTACTCATATAATACTCCTATATCCTAGACTTGATATTTGAACCAGGCTGGAAGCGCTTTACATTGTGCTGCTTAAATAACTGCTCCGTCTTCTCATGTTGACCGTGAATCTTCTGTGTGACCTCCTTGCCCCTCTTGTTCTCATTACGTCCCATCTGCTGCAGGTGAACCTCGTCTGGTCCGTCTGCTAGTCGAAGTGTTCGAATCTGCGTCCACATATTTGCGAGCGGGGTGTCCTGGCTGACACCGGCACCTCCGAATGCCTGAACGGCGCGGTCGATGACGGTCAAGGCCGTTTGTGGGACCAAGACCTTGGCCTGGGCAATTTCCTTCAAGGTTGCCTTCGGGCCTAGGTCGTCCATCTTTACGGCGGCGTTTAGAACGATGAGACGCGCTGCGTCAATTTCTATCCGCGACTTCGCAACCCATTCGAGGATTACGCCGTGTTCTCTCAACTGCTTCTTGAAGGGTGTCTTCTTGGGATCGTTGATTCTCATTAATAACCATTCAAGTGCTCTCTCAGCAGTACCAATGCTGCGCATAGCGTGGTGGATACGGCCCGGCCCCAAGCGACCCTGGATGATCTCAAAGCCTCGGCCTTCTCCAAGGACTAAATTGCTTGCTGGGACTCTGACATCCTTGAAGGAGATGTGACCATGGCCATGCGGCGCATCGTCGTATCCATACACATTAAGCATGCGGTGGATGGTAATACCCTTCGTGTTCGCAGGGACCAAGATGACGGACTGTTGCTTGTAGGGGTCCTTGTTGTTTGCGTCCGTCTTCCCCATGACAATGTAGATCTTACATCGAGGATCGCCGGCACCGCTTGACCACCATTTCTTGAAATTATTAGTATGATGCATTATGTCAGAATTTAGGGGGCGAACGCACGGAGCCATTCAAGATGTAGCGATTCCCATCCTTCGTAATGCTTAGTTGGATGTTTGTCGCATCAGACGACGCAACGTCCGGCTCGGTCATGAGAAAAGCAGACCTGATTTCGCCGTCCATCAATGGTTTCAACCATTGTGCCTTTTGTGCCTCGTTGCCGTATTTGGCTAGAACTTCCATATTCCCCGTATCCGGCGCCGCGCAATTCGTAGCTTCAGATGCTGTCCTCGATTTTCCTAGCCATTCTGCCATCAAACCATATTCCAGGTTCGTGTAGCCTGGTGACTCCTTATAGTGGCCTTTGGGAAAGAACATATTCCATAACCCCAGCTGTTTCGCCTTCGCCTTTAGGTCTTCGATAATAGGGGGATGGCTCTCCCATCGTGCGGAACCTTCACCGATCTGGGCTTCGAAAACAGGGTCGGCTCTAGTTGATTTAAGGATTAGAAGCCGTGTTATATGTGGTAGGAGCTATAGCTTACGGAATACACTCCTCCTCTACAAATTTGGCGACGACGTCCAAGGTCTTTTTCGCCCTTTCGCTAACGCGGTGTTTCACCTAGAAGCTTTGTAAGCCGAGGCGTTACTTTGTTTACAGCTACTTTTCTCACAATATCTGGGATCTTGGAAGACATGTTGGGTAGATGAAATAAGCTTATATCAATTACGTATAAGAACTAAAAGGAAACAACTTTCAAATTCAAGAAAACAGAGATCGATTGAATTTAATAGGAAATAGCTATGGAATTAATATTCCGAGGTAATGGTATTGATGGTATGATGTGAAAGGAACGACCGGGCTGACCGTCTCATTAAACCGAGGTCCACTCCCTTCCTAGCGGGGTACATCTATCCATGGATACCTGTTACGGGCAGGAGCTCCCTGTAGCCAGGGGCAGCTTTCGGATCTAGCACCTAAACTAACAGGATCATAGCGTTGGAAATAATCTGGGGAAATAAGCTCTTAACTCTTTTGGTGCATAGATCTCATTTGTACAATGCACTGTACATTTACCATACTATCCAAAATTCCACTAACGAGTTTCTAAGCTCTGACAAAAACATTTGAACAATTCAATTTCTTGCCTCGCATCAAAACTTGGAAATTTCCAGCCTTAATTCCAAAACATCCCGACAACCACACCGCCCATCATGTCCGAAGAACGAGAAGAAAGAGAAGTCGAGCCGACCCAATCCACAGAGGTGGCCGCGCCAGCACCCAAAAAAGTCAAAAAGATAATCCGCAAGAAGCGCCCAGCGCGACCTCAAGTCGACTCATCCTTCATAACCTCCGAGCCGCCGCCACAGACCGGCACCATCTTCAACATCTGGTACAACAAATGGTCCGGTGGTGACCGCGAAGACAAGTACCTGTCGAAGACGCACGCGAAGGGCCGATGCAACGTCGCGAAAGACAGCGGGTACACGCGCGCGGACAAAGTGCCCGGGTCCTACTTCTGCCTGTTCTTCGCGCGCGGGATCTGCCCCAAGGGCCAGGACTGCGAGTACCTGCACCGACTGCCCGGGATCCACGACCTATTTAACCCGAACGTGGATTGCTTTGGCCGGGACCGACACTCGGATTACCGCGACGACATGGGCGGTGTCGGCAGCTTCATGCGCCAGAACAGGACGATTTACGTCGGCCGCATCCACGTCACGGACGATATTGAGGAGATCGTCGCGCGCCATTTCGCGGAGTGGGGACAGGTTGAACGTATACGCGTGTTGAATACGAGGGGAGTGGCGTTTATCACGTATACGAATGAGGCGAACGCGCAGTTTGCTAAGGAGGCTATGGCTCATCAGTCCCTGGACCACGAGGAGATTCTGAACGTGAGATGGGCTACGGTGGATCCGAATCCGATGTCTCAGGCACGCGAGGCGCGACGCATTGAGGAGCAGGCCGCGGAGGCTATCAGAAGGGCGTTACCGCAAGAATTCGTTGCGGAGATCGAGGGCCGCGATCCAGAGGCGAGGAAACGGAGGAAGATCGAGAGTAGCTTTGGCTTGGAGGGCTACGAGGCCCCGGATGATATCTACTTTGCTCGCGGAGCGCAAGCGGTCAATCCAGCGGGCAGACAAGGTTACGAATTGGAACAAGAACAACGGTTAATGATCGAGAATGGCGATGGGGCTACATCCGCCCTCGCAGCAATTGAGGCGCCGCCACAAGCAGAGCAGGCGGGCGGAATCTTTTCCAGCAGTGCATTAGCAGCACTAAAGACTGCTAAAGTTACAGCAGCCCCCAAAACCCAGGCCGTAGCATCAGGGCCTTTAGTGTCTTACGGCAGTGATAGTGAAGACGACGAATAGGCGTTTCAGGCATCACGGCATCACGATGTATCCAAAGGACATCGAATAATCAATTGTACATACAAAGTCACGCATTCTATAGATACCATTGCTCGGCGCACCAAATTGAGAGTAAACTTGCATCTGTTGCACTTAATTCCTATTATATACATGTATCTCGTCCCAAACTTAACTCTCCCTCATATCTTACCTAGCTATTGAAAATCCTAGAATACAGCAACTCATGCCTCCCAATCCACAAGTCCATAACCGGCACCGTCTGCCCCGCCTCCTCAACCGGCGTGCACCACTCCCTCTCAATCGCCGCCAGCAGATACGTCTGCACCTCCGCGGAAGCGAGTATCTTCTGCGCGTGGTACGGACCAAACTGACCCGCTCTCACCGCAGCCGAGACCAGAGCCTTTACGTGGCTCAGCATGAACACGTAACTCGTCTGCCGAAGCGTGAGTCCGCACAGCGCGGCCACGGCGCCGAAGAGGGGTGCTAGGTGTGCTGATACCGATGGCAATCCTTCAGTCCTGCTAGACGCCCGGAGCATGTCAGAAAACGGCTTCAATCGAGCCTCTGGGTCCACGGTCGAAGCGATGCTTTTCTCCCAGATACTTAACAGCGCGCGGCCCTGGGCGACCGACGCCCGGCGGCCTACTGTGCATATGATCGCTGCGTCGAGCGTATCATCGAGTATGGCTACATTCGCCGGATCCGGATCGCGGTATGCTGCAAGTACGAACGGAAGTGTTGTGCTAGCGTAAGATGATAGTGATAACGGGAGAAAGGATGAAAATGACGATGTTGCGACTGATGAGGAGCGGGTCCGCCGCGTGTGAGCGAGATATGATTCCAGGCCGGAGCTAAAGGCGAAAGATCCTAACGGTAGTGCAGAGTCTGAGAGTAGGAGTAGATAATGATGCGCCGATTGCGCTGAGGGGGAAGATAATATAGTGAGTTGTGAATTTGCCGGCTTTGATTTTGCTAGCCGTTCTTTAGCTCTTCGGAGGCGAATTTCCAAGTCTGCTATCTCATTTTCAAGGACCTCTGGAGACTCCTCATTCGTGTTTAAATTCATCATATCATAATTAAAAAGAGCACGCGGCGTACATATAATACTAGAAATGAAGAAACTTATCAATTTAGCATTCTGCAAAAAGCTAAGTCTTGCAATCAGTTGAGCAATCCCCGGGCCGCGTTCGCAGCGCCGTTATCAGCAAATAAGTTTTAGTCCGTACAAAAGTCCTACAAGAGGTTATCTTAACCAGTAACTCCACCACGATCGGGAGCGCCTCAGCTCAATAACCGGATAACTCAATCCGATTCCTAGTAAATGCCCGTTCCAATGACGACAATAACGCCATTTGAAATATAAAAAAAGACTAACGCCTGATCAATGCAATGCCTATAACCATTAATGCCGTGATCCTTATCCCCGAGCCGTGCCGTTCAAACATCTCAATCATAATCGCAAACCGTGACTTTAGAACTTGATGTTCTCCTTGTCGCGGCTACGGTCACCGCCATTCTTCTGTCTTTCTCGCTTCTTCTGCTCAAGTCGAGCTTGCGCTGCTGCTTTTCGTTCGGCAGAGAGCGTCGATCGAGAGGCGTTTGCAGAACTGCGCTCGGCTTCGGATGGGCCGCCTAGTCGTGCAAACTTATCTTCCAAAAGATCGAAACTTGTCGCCTCGCCAGCATAAGACAGAGGTCGATTGGATCGAGCTTTCTCTGTGTTCCGCTTTCCCAAAGCTCCATGCATTTCGGTTTCCGTATCTGTATGGGCCGAGGCACGCACTTCGGCAAGTTTTTGATTGAAGAAGTCGTTAGCACGAGAGCCTCCGCTACGGACACGGAATGAAGTGGGGTCCTGGTTGAGTCGGTTCTGAAGAACGCTAGACATGACTCTACCAGTGTCGTGCTGAGACAATAATGAGTTCCTCTTTGCCGTAGATCGAGGCGGAGGATCATCTTCCATGATTAAATCCCTAAGTTTCTTATTTTCTGCCGTCTGCTTGGTTTTCTCATCGCTCAGTCGGCTCTTCGCGTCCTTGTAACTGCCTGTCCATTCTGAAGGGAGCAGTGAACTAGCCCGTCTCCCGAAACGGCTACCAATTTTAGACTCTTCGATGTCCTCGAGTTGAAATTGTCGGGTCTTCTCAAGGTTAAGGGATTCAACAGAGGCCGTACGTCTAGGGTGGCGTGCAGCCCTAGCTCCTTCACGTTTGGGGGGCTCGGATGTCTTGCCAAGAGAGTCGATGCTGGAAACTAAATCTCGCGTTGCTTTACCCCAGGGCTTCGCATCCTCCAGCTCTTTAATTCGCTCTTCTAATTTTGCGATTTTGTCGTTCTTCTCTTGTAATACTTGCATAGCCTCGGAAGTTCGCTTCTTGGCATCGTTCTTCAAAGTCTCATAAGTCTTCTTGAGCTCTCGCATCTCCAAGTCTTTATGGCGTAATTTATGTTGGGCATCACGTAAATCAAACTCTAGATCCTTCGTACGGTATGAATCCGGTTGGTCCCGCTCTAGAAGATCATTTGCTCGCTTCTCCGCCGCACTCAGATCGGACTTCAGTTTCTTGACTTCTTCACGAAGTCTATCCATATGCTTTAACTCCGAGCGTGCTCGTCTGAGTTCTCGCTGAACCTCAATTAAGGTCTTCTCAGTTCGGGGAGATGTGTTGATTTGATGTTCACGTTCGGCTTGGTTTGAACATGAGTCGCCTTCATGATTCTTGAGAGCGGCAGCAAGATCTTTGGCTTGTTCTCGGTAGCGCGTAGCTAGAGCGATCTGTTTAGCCAATTCCTCTTTCAAAGTTCCATCCTCTCCATCACTGCCGCGTCTTCTCTTGTCCGTAACCTGAGTAGACATGGTGGCCAATTTCTCCTCCATTCGAGCCACCTTCGACTGTTCCTCTTTCAGCTGCTGGGCCAACTCCAGAGCTTCGGCATCTTTCTTCTTAGCATAGGACTTAGCCAACGCCTTGAATTTCACCATCCGCTCGAGATCAGCCATAGCCTCGTCACGGTATCGAGTAAATTCCGCTTTCCAAAATTTTCCAGACTCTGAGTGGGGCTCGTTAAGATCCACTGTGTAATCGGGATCATCGATACGTTCCTCAACATCATCTTCCCATTCATCCTCCGACTTCTCATCAAGGGTCTTCAAGGGAACATGTTCTTCCAACAAGCTAGCCGGCCTCCTCTTGCGCGACCTTTCTAAAGCTTGCTGTAGATTTGTCCTCTTTCGCTGGCGAGCTGAAGCTGAAGGGCTCGCGTCCAAACTACTAGCAGCCTTCACATCGTGGTTAAACGAAACGCGCTTCCTACGAGCAGTACCAGTCCCCGGTGTCAACAGAATACTAGTAGGTTGCTTGGTGGGGGATTGTTGCAATTGCTTTGCAGGTGGGGAGCGCATGATGGGATCAGTCGCGTCATCGGTCTTGTCACTGGGTTTATTCTTCTTTAGCAGCTTCGCCTGCTTCTTCTCATTAGCCGCAGCGGTTTCGGACGCGTGGGATGTTCCGAAAATGGCGTTCTTCAATGCGCGAGCTGCAAATACGGGAGCGGGTGTATCGGGTGCCTCGATTAGTGTAGTATCGTCTGTATAGCAATTGGTATTAGAAACAGCTACGATTATATAGATCATAGCATTTATCACGTCTTACCTCCACCAGACGCGTCGTTCTTCACGTCATTCTTGCCGGTCGCACCTTGAAGCCCTTTCTTAAGGGCCCACCCGAGCATTTTGCTCGAGGTGTATGTTATTCTCGGAAAAATGAAATTGCTGACACGGACAATTTATTGTTTAATTGTGAAATCGTTTGTATATTTATGTAAGTGGGCGGATGAGTGCAACCGTGGGGTGTTGAATTGATGAGTTTGTTGTTACTGAATGTAAGTTTGGATCGTGTTTACTTTGGAAAGTAAAGTTAAGAAATCCAGGCCAGGGCAACGTCAAAAAATACACTGTTGCCGCAATTGAGGTTTCTTATCGATAATGGGAGCTGAAGTGGGGCTTTTTATAGGTGGGCTTATGGTATCACCTGGGCTGGCAGGTTACGTAACTTGCCGTAACCTTAACTCAAATTGTGTTTCGCCGTAATCATGTAAATCTCTTAGATGAAGTTTATATCATTTTCAGTTTGTAAAGTTGGGAAATTTTGTTACCATTTTGATACATCTCTAAGAATAACAGTTGGGGCGCCTCTAGTGTAAATAAAAGAAACAAACGAGAACTAAGCAAAAGTGATGCTGAGGTGTAGTATATCATATAGCCTGTTGGAATTTGTTAAGAAATTCTATAAAAAAGAAAAAGAGATACATCCTCCTAGCTCAAACGGTTGGCCCGACTTGTTGAACACAATTTGACCAAGCTATTAGGGTGTTGGAAAGTGTTACTATTCCGATATATAGCCTCACTGTTGGTTGTGGTTAGCACAGTAGAAGCTTGGTCTATGTTACAAGAGTGGGGCTAATGAGGCGCTAAGACCCACCCTTGGACCCGGTGGCCGATATGCATATATGCACCTGGACGAGACCCCACAATGAATGAATCACAGCTTCAACCGTCACCTAGACTCGTCAACTTTCACCGCTACCCAACCGTACCAACCCATCTAGTATCTTGATATGAAAAAATTTTATTAATACAGATTCCTTTTCTTATTACAATATGGCCACAGATCAGTAGACCACGTACAGCTTCGGCTGTGTGAGTCTCCATTCGTTCGACCCTCTTTGCCGAGCGATCTACTGAAAGTGCAGTATTCAAAATGGCTTGGAAGCCGACTGGACCATGGAAGGGGCCAAAGCAGCTCAATACCAAGACTAATGACCCAACCCATCCCGGGCTGAAGCCCGCCAGCCCCGACGCACCACCCAAGACCCAATACACTGACATTCAGAATGAAGAGATTATGGTCCTCCAGGCCATTTATGGCGACGACTACGTTGAACATAAAGCTGCTAATACAGCATGGAAGAAGTCAGAGCCCTCTTTCGACATTCGCGTCAAGGCTTTATCGGATGAAGAAGTAGCCATTACTCTTGGGGTCGTCTTCACGGCAACCTACCCGAGGTCTGCTCCTTTGCTCAGTCTAAAGGACGAAGGAAATCTTAAGGAGTCTACGGTATTTAAGTTACAGAAGTTAATTGAGACGAAACCCAAGTCTTTAGTCGCATTGGAACAGTCAGAACCTATGATACATGAGCTAGCTCAAGGCCTCCAAGACATCCTCGAAGATGCTGCCCAAGCAAAAGTTCAAGGGCTTGATCTACCATCATTGGAAGAAGAGAGGGCTGCCCATGAGGCCGAGCTAGCTAGACAGGCCCGAGAACAGCAAGAGGAAGAAGAGCGTAAGAAGCAGGATGCAATGAAAGAGGAAGAGAGAGTAATGCAAGACATGATACAGAAAGAGGTTGACCGACAACGAACTAGAGTCAAGGAATCGAAGAAGAAAAACAAGACACTTTCAACTCCGAACAACCATTTACAAAACTCCCTCACCTTAGAGGCTGGAAGAATCGAGTTTGATCAAACATGTCAAGTTGTCGACTCGGTAGGAAATTCTTTCATCTTCAACGTTGTCACGGGGAAATGCGAATTTCGCAAAGGACCAGTAGCGACAACGTACTGTGTCTGGCCGGAGATATCTGGTGGGAGAAGTGGACCAAGCCTAGCTCTCAAAGAATTTAAGTTACGATCAACTTCTAAGGAATCCGCCCAATTCAAAAAGCAGCTACAAGCACTGGAGGGAGATTTAGAGGTTGTTAAAAAGGTATCACATCGTAACGTTCTCGAATTGCTAAATTTTCGTATTGATCGAGATCATGGGGAGACCGAATCAGCCACGATGACCTGGACCGCCCGAATATTGACCCCGCTAGCAGACAAAGGCCCCTTAGAGGAGCTACTCGACCTTGCGGGACGACTTGACGTTAGCAAAGTTCGATCATGGACTGCAGATCTTCTCAATGCTTTAGGTCATTTGCATAGCAATGGTCTTATTCACCAAGGAATTCATCCTGGAAATGTGCTTCTTTTCAGAGAACAAACAGGCAATGTGATCCCTAAGCTTTCGGATGTCACATATCAGAGAGAATTACACAATATCTGTCGTAGGTCTCAGAAAAACTCGTCTGCAAACTCTGCGAGGTCAACATACTGGTTGCCACCAGAGATTGCTGGCAGTTCACGTCCGCAATTTACCCAAAAGACCGATATATGGGATCTTGGGGTCGTGTTCTTGCAAATGATATTTGGTCTAGATGTCTTTCAGAAATACCAGTCACCAGCTATTCTCATGGATTCCCTCTCTCTATCTAAACCGTTACACGAGTTAGTCGCTAGATTCTTCAAACTCGACCCTAAGAAACGCCCAAGGGCATTTGAACTGAGCTCTAGTGAGTTTCTGGCAACAGATGCACCTGTCATCATCGATGACACCTCTTCCGTCTTTTCTCGTTCCCAGTCTCTGAGCTCCTTGACACACGCATTTCCTATGAGACTCAGACGTGATTCCACCACTCGCGGGCCGACTTCCTCTAGATACAAGGAAGACTTTGTCGAAGAAGGGCGACTGGGCAAGGGTGGCTTTGGCGAAGTTGTCAAAGCTCGAAAGAAGCTGGATGGTCAAATTTACGCCATCAAGAAAATTACCCAGCGCTCTCAAGCAAGTCTTACAGAGATATTGAAAGAGGTGAGGCTACTTTCTCAGCTAAGTCACCCCGCAGTGGTGAGATACTACAACACTTGGTTGGAGGAAATACCCGACTTCTCGGATTCGGAAGAAGACACCTCCACCGAAGATCCGAGCGAGTCTAAAGGTACCAATTCTCAAAGTATTGATATCCAATTCGCCACTAGTACTGGAGGGTTAGATTTCATCTCCTCAAGCCATCCCAATATCGAATTCGGCACAGACGAATCGGATACTGAAGAGAATGACGAGTCTGAAGAAAGCGAAGAAGATGACGATGACGAATCAGATGTTGTTTCTGTTATCAACGATTCCATGCCTTCGCCTACAAGAGTCAGGAGTAGCCAGCAAAACAACTACAGAACAGTGATGTACATATCCATGGAATATTGCGACAAGAGGGTAAGCTGTTCAATCCGAATTGTATTCTCTAGATAAGCTGCTAACTCCGCGGGCAAGACTCTGCGTGATTTGATTCAGAGGAACCTTTGGAAAGAATCTGAAGAAGTTTGGCGTTTATTCCGCCAGATATTAGAAGGCTTAGTTCACATTCATGGGCTGAACATAGTGCATCGTGATCTTAAACCAGAAAATGTCTTCATCGGTCTCGGCCCTGATGGGATGAATAATGTCAAGATCGGCGACTTCGGATTAGCTACTAGTGGCCATTATGCCACCGATAAATCGATCGCTGCTAATGTCGACGTTAGCGATTTAACGAGAAGCATTGGGACGTCTTATTACGTTGCCCCCGAAGTTCGTAGGACTGGCGCTGGTTCATATACATCGAAAGTTGATGTAAGATACACTACCAATATACACCTTGCAATTACTAACTTAGTTATAGATGTATTCTCTAGGGATCATATTCTTTGAGATGTGTTACTATCCCGTTGTCGGTATGGAGAGAGCGGATAAGCTGGGGAAATTGGGAACTTCGTCTCTACTCCCCGATGATTTCCAGCCCGGAGATAAAGTAAAGCCGGACATTGTGCTTTCTTTAGTCACTCATGATGTGAAAGAGCGCCCAAGCAGCATGGAATTGTTACGGAGCGGCAAATTGCCCATACAGATGGAAAATGAGACGACACGTAGAGCGCTTGCAAGCCTGACAAGCTCTGCATCGCCTTATTACCCCAAAGTTGTTTCGGCTTTATTCTCAACGCCTGTGGAGCCGACGAAGGATTACGCATGGGACATGACAGTACCAAACCCCACTGCCGCGGAATTATTGTACCAAAGCGCAGTCAAGGAAGAGTTGATATCGGTCTTTCGTCGTCACGGTGCGGTGGAAGCACCTCGTAGCTCGATCTACCCCCGATCCTCCCATTATTCTCCAAATCAAGATATTGTCCAACTTTTGGACCAAAATGGTACCGTTGTACAACTGCCCTTCGATCTCATGCTCGGGAACGCTAGGCTTTTGGCAAAACATACCAATTGCTCGAGAGTTCGAAAATCTTTCACGTTCGGTAACGTCTATCGTGATAGACGAAGCGGCGCTCAACCACTCATGATTGGAGAGGTTGATTTTGACATTGTTTCCACAGATACTCTAGATCTAGCATTGAAGGAAGCAGAGGTCATCAAAGTGTTGGATGAGATTATAGACACATTCCCTTCAACGTCGCCAATGTGCTTTCATCTAGGCCATTCTGATTTACTACAACTTATCTTCGACTTCTGTAACGTAGACTTGAGTGCGAGGAGACAGACCGCCGAATCTCTCAGCAAGCTGAATATTCACTCTTATACATTCCAAAAGATCCGAGCAGAGCTTCGATCACCCCTGATAGGGATATCAGCTACCAGTATTGAGGACCTCAAACGATTTGACTTCCGAGGTAGGCATATATTTCCCAAAACTCGTCGGAAAATCAAACAGCCACTAACTAAGCACTAGACACACCAGCCAAAGCTTTCACGAAACTGAAGGCTATATTCGAAGGAAGTAGGGTGTATGAAAAACTACAGCCTACTTTAGCTCACTTGAAGGACGTTGTCGAGTATACGAAGCGTCTCGGGGTCCACGCGAAGATTTATGTTAATCCCTTGAGTAGCGTCAAGGAAAACTTCTTCTCCGGTGGAATGCTCTTCCAATGTCTTTATGACAAGAAATTCAAAGATGTCTTTGCTGCTGGCGGTCGCTACGATAGCTTGATCAAAGCCCACCAACCAAAGATAGGTGAAGGACCTCACGCAGTTGGTTTTAGTCTGGCGTGGGACAAATTAGCGCGACCTCCAAAGACCGGGGGAAAGGCTTTCTTGAAGAAGCCTGAGGAGGAAACTCCTAAGATTCTTAATACGAAACGAGTAAGTACCCGAACGCATATTTCCCTCGAGAACATTATAGAAATATCTAATTATGACATAGTGCGATGTATTAGTTGCTAGTTTCGATGCACACACTCTCCGTACAGCCGGTATCGAAATTCTGTCGATGCTGTGGTCCCACGACATCAGTGCCGAGCTAGCTCGAGATGCACGATCACCTGAAGAACTGACGTCTAGGAACCGCGATGAAGCGTATTCATGGATCGTAATCATCAAGCAAGACAACGTGCTGAAAATCAGGACTATGGATCGCAAAGAGGTGCCGGATGTGGAGATTTCGGCCTCTCAGCTACTTCCGTGGCTACGCATCGCGCTGCGAGAACGTGGCTCTGCCAAGCAATCTGAGGCGTCCAGTAGCGCAGCGGCTATCAACCCAGGGGGGTCGGTATCCGCCAATCCGGACCAAGAGGTGCGTGTCCTGGTGGCGGGAACACGATCGAAAAAATTCAACCGCCTCGTCGTCATCGAACAAGCCCAAGCGAACGCCGCGGCGCTCCTGCAAACTTTTATGGATGGTCCGATCGCAGCCGTCGAGACCTCTGACGTCGTACTCGATCTGATCCAGGAAACCGCACTGTCCGAAGCCGAGACATGGCGTCGCGCTGAACAGTCGGTGGATAAGAACGAGAGAAGATACGTCCGCGAGATCCACGATATGCTGCAGGCGTGGCGCTCGGACTGGGAGACGAAGGATGGAAGCCGTCATGCTTTTGTCTACAACTTCAGAACTACGAAGTGCATCTGCTACGACCTTGGTGCGTAAGCACGGGTAAGTACATCAGATGGAAAGGAGAGGGCTAAGCCAATGTAGAGAGGGAGCGTGTTGAGCGTTCCCCAGTGTCAGAGATTTCATGTAGGAGGCAGAAATGGAGAAAGGAGATAGGTGGAAGGTAGATACCCCGAATGACTATTTCCACTCTTCGTGATATTGAGGCTTATTATTTGCATATCTACTGGTTCGTCTAACCGCAGGGTAATTTATACTGCATATACCCCTGTAACACCATCTTCACAGTACCTATAATATCCGAACCGGCCGGAGTACCCGTCTTTCTCGCCTGTGGATATTACACTAGAAGATTTCTATCGTTTTGATTGTTTTTGTTCGCAGCAACGGAGACAACACCACCGAACCAGTGCAATGTAGGGCAGCAGTACTCACTGAACAATGCCGGCATTTGAAAAAGAGATGATAGAAAAGGGCGACAGCAAGATTCACAATATAAGAGGTGTCAAACGCATCCTTAATAAAATAGAATAAATCAAAGCCTTGATGATATTAGAACATTGATCCATTTGTGTTCCGTCCTCCGTCCTCTATCTATTGCCCCTTATCTTTCACCGGCCCGCTCATCCATTCTCCCATACTCCCGTAGGCCACGAATAGCGGAGAGAAGTAAATGGAGAAATAAAATGAAGAGTTTCAGTCAAGAAGTGAAATAAGAAGGAGGGCCAAAAAGTAAATAGAAGAAGTGGAATTAAAATGTAGGTAATCAAGAGAGCCAACAGGTACACATTCGTCAACCTACACTGAATCTACACGCCACTTCCAAAGCCCTCTCGGATATATGAAAAGTTACAAAAGGTACACGCCCCGAGGTATACGTCTAAATAGCAGAGTGTATGCTAATAAAATAAAAAGCGTAGATGAGCTTAATTCAACGATCTATGTACATATATAACCAACGACGTGTAGATACAAAGTCAAACTTTTTACAGAGTCGAGACCGCCTTTTTTATATTGTAAGTCGCCTACGACAAGAGGCAAGTAGAATATTTCCGGAGTGGTATTCTACATATGACCTAAATCCTCATGCCCAAAGCCCAACCGTCGTGTAAATACTACAACGCTGTGTGCGAGATATTGTACAGTGGAGTAGAAGTTATGCCCCAACAAGTCTTGCTTCCCGTTGCCTTTGGTGATAACCTGATTTTCCTTTTCCGAATTGCCCTCGGCCCCATATTCCTCTACACCGTCTCGGCATCTTCTTCCGCCGGCTTATCCTCTCCGTTCTTTTTGCCAAACACGTCTTCCCACAATAAAGGTTGATGGTGCCCCACAATGTGGACGGGGCGCGTCTTCGCTTCCTTCTGTTCCTGTGCCCTGAACTTGCGACCGGCTTGTGTGAATTCGTCGAGTTTGCCACGGAACATTTGGTACCACTCCGCCTCCTTGTCGCCCGTATCCTGGAAAATTTTGCGGCGTCTGGACTTGCATTGCGCATAAATCGTGCTAGCTCGTTGACTGGCGATTTCTTCAATGTTATATTCCACATTCCAGGAATCCTTCGCACTTAAGTTCATAGGCCTAGTTACATATTTACCGTTGACCCTATTCTTGATTGTCAGAATAAGGCCTAGCAAATTTTCATCCACTTCTTCTTTAGCCGGTGCTGAGGTTTCTGAAGCCACTTCCGAGGACGATTGCTCAGCTGAGTCCTGTTTCTCCCCTACTTCATCTACTTCCGACTTAGCTAATTCTGCTTCAGTTTGTACTTCCGATTCTGTCTGAGTAGCCGGAGCCGTCTGGTTTGCGTCATCTTTTTGACGATGGGCCTGCTCATCTTTGGTACGAGAAATGAGCTCGCCGAGAATTCGCTCAAATTCTTTAAGTTTGGACGAATCATCCACGGAGCTCTCAGATTCGCTCACGAGATGTTTTTCGTCAATGCTCTGGGCCATCCGCACAATGAGGTCTCTTAGTGGAGACATGGTGGCAGCGGCGTTAAGATCTCTCTTAGACTCATCTGCTTCCAATTCGTCGTCCATATCATCAGTCTCTTCATCGTCTTCATCCTCCTCTACTTCTTCCTCCAATGCTTGTTGATCCGTTTCTGCCGTTTCCACAGACTCCTCTGCTATTTGGCCGGTGAGCCTATCGGATTGTTCCTCGACATGGGTTTCCGCGATAGGTTCATGCTCAAGTGGAGTAGTTTCTCCGTGTTCACCAACATTGTCCACTTGGCTTTCTGGGGATTGTGCAGTTGTAAGATGCTCCTCGCCAAGCTCAACTTCGGATTCTGACGTATTCTCAGCTTGTTCGGTGGTTTCTTGTTGATGGCCCTCGTTTTCAACAACAGTAGATTCTTCGCTGACTTGAATCTGGCTCGCTTCGGCCTCGTTTTCAGAAATTGAAGTTTGATCGCTTGATTCTTCCAAATCCTGCTCTGACTCATGAATAGAGGATGTGGAATCGTCTTCGTCAGCGTCAATCTCGTCTTCCACCGACACTTCTGTAGATGATTCGGCTGGCTTAGAAGGTACACCACTAGTAATAGAAGCGAGCAGAGCATCCACATATCCTCGTGCTTGGGTAGAGGATTTTGCATGAAGCAGTCCACTCTGTTCTAGAGCATCCTCGATGGCCTCTCTGACGGCGCCAACACCCACCTCGTCATCATCTACAGCATCTTCGACCACTTGCCGTACTTCCTTCCAAGCAGCTAAAGTCGACATTGCTTGGGCCAACGAATTTTCTTCCACATCTTCTTCCTGCGTGGTCACATTCTCATTTTCGGCGACAGGTTCGGATTCTGCCTGTGCTTCTTCTTCAGCCTCCGCCTCCGCCTCCGCCGCTGCTTCAGCTTCAGCTTCCTCTTTGACCAATCCAAGTATTCCCCTCTCGAATTCTTCGATGGCTGCCCTATTGGCGTTTTGGACCTCCTCTATATCGGCTTGAGATACAGGCTTGGCAAAGATGTACATGAATGGCGCGCCCACCGATGTTCTTGTCTCGAAATGTAACCGTAAGGATTGCTCCGGCCATTTTTTGGTGGCCCGGTCTAGTATATCGTTGAGTAATGAGAGACTGAGCTTATATTCCGAGTCACCAAGTGTGTTGTCAGAAGTTCCGTGCAGTGCGAGGTCCATCTCAGTAAGAGGAATATATTGGAAGCCAAAAATGCGTTGAGTGTTGTGAAATGCGACGAATATGCCGTCCATCCTTCCCATACGGACTTGAAGAGAGTACTTTAAGAATGCAGAGCGGATCATGTCGTAGTATTCTCGCTCAAAGGATTCCCACTGGCCAAAACGCTTGCGGATCTCATATCCAAGACCCTTATGGAAGCCTTTCGCATCCATACGAATCGAGACAACGGCACGGGTCTTAAGATCGAACATACCAGTCCCGGGTATCCTTGAATCGTGCGCATCTAATTGTGAACGCATCATGAAATCGCGGAAACCGGTATAGTGAAAGGCCTCATCGGCGTTACGTTCTTCCTCGGAAATCTGGTCTGAATTGGCGTGCCTATATCTCTCGTACTCTTCTTTGGTAAGTGTCAGGAGTTTTTCCATGGACTTTCCAAGCATGCTCAGGATATTTGCCGTGTCAAATTCTTTATCAGCATCAATAGCGTAAGTACCATTTTTCCAGTGTAAGAATATTGCTGCCGGCCCTCTCATGATTCTTGTATATTGAATGGAGTCTGGTTCAAACTGCCGTGAGAGCATAGTTGAATTGATTTCCCGCCAGGCCGACAAGAGATAGTGGAAGTGAGAGAGCATAGATGTCATACTGGAAGTTGAACCTGTATATTTCTTGGCGTTCTCCTTTGCGATTCGAATCAGGTTAGAATCTTTGGAAGATGTCACATACTGCTTCAAGGCGTTGAAATCGAATTCTTGGATGGGCATGATCTCCGAGAGGTATGGATCAAAGTTGTAAACCCGGGATCGAGGATCTTGGAGAGTATATACGCCAGGGTTGAACAAAACCCTCTCGAGCCCGTATGACAGTGCGGGAACGGGGGGGCGTTCCGCGTCAATAGGGACTGTGTGTAGGTCCTTGGAACGAACTACGTTGATGAATAGGGGGCTTTTGGCAGGTATCTCGGATTTCTCTAATTGTTTTGATTTTTGCCCCTTTTGCGCCTTTTGTGACTTTTGCGGTTGTTGGGCTTTTTGGGTCTTCTTCGCTTTTTGGGATTTTTGCTCCTGGGGCTTTGACTCCTTCGATTTCTTTTTCGAAGATTTTGCAGGGGCTTCGCTTGTGGCTGGCTCGCTGGCAACTTGGAACTTGCCCCGAAGCTCAGATGTGGCAAATCCTACAGAATTGATATCATTACTTTCGACAACTGGTGACAACTCAGGGAGGTCTTTTGCCTCTCCATCTTGAGTTGTTGTGACCGACTCTTCGGCAGCTCTTTTCCTCGCTTTCGATCTTAAACGCCTTTCTCTTTGGGTGACTTTAGGTTTTCCTGTTGAGGCCGAAGCATTTTCACCGGCGGCGGTGGCAGCCGTCGTTGCATCCTTGCCAACGGATACCTGATTTGGATTTGTGTCCTGTGTCTTTTCAGTTTTAGACTTATCAGTCTTCGTAGCAGCCTTAACCTTAGCCTTAGCTTTTGCTTTAGGATTTGAAGTTGCGGTTGCTTGGTCAGAGTGGCCAGCAGACTTGATGATGTGGTCGATGTTGATGTTCTGGGAAGCAAGAACATTCTTCAATGCTGCAAGCGCGCCTTGTAGAACCTGTAATTGGCGTGCATCTGCACTCTGGGCGGCCGCTTTCTTGGACACAGGTGGGACCTTCGGTTGAGATTGGTCGGGGTTGGAAGACTTGAATGGGCCCTTCTTCTTCTTTTTCTTCTGTGGGGGATTAGAAGGATTAGGTGATTGAACCGCTATATCTTTGGCATCATTCGCTGGTGTCGCCGAACTCTGAGTTTCCTGGGTCGCTCGGAAAGATGTATTGGACAATAGTCGGCCATGAATATTAGGAATTAAGGTGGAACGAAGCGCCCGCGACCTTGCCGACTGGGTGGCCGCAAAACATGAGGCGCAAACATATGTCGTTCCAATATGGTGTGCGTTACGACTGGTCAATCGAAGCATTGCAAACGCTATGCGTGGAAGACTCGTCAAGTCGTCAACCCGGTTAATTTTATGATATTGCGATGGTGGGATGGTAACTTTTTTTTCTAACTTTTTTCCTAGTAGATTCTGAAAATTTCTGGATCCATTGGAGGTGGTACAAAGTTTCTATCGATAACGGAGCTGCCTGATAAGATAAGACATGTATCCACCGGGCATGGACATGGGCATGGATGTACCAGGTACCTCAGTAGCAACATCGAAGCACTTAAGTGCAACAATCACATAGACAATCTCGTCAAAACTCGTAAATTACAAGAATAATGTATTCATTTTCTTCAATATAGCAGTGCCTGAGTTTCAATTGAAATCCCGAAATCTCATTCTCTCGTCGGTGTGGAACGGCGGAAAGAGAATTAGGACGTATCGTCCTCATAAGCGGACATTCGTCTCCGGGGTCACGAACGCCGACATGATACCTCGAAATGGCTTTTCCCAACAAGCCAATCGCCCACCTATTAGGTTCTAACGGTATAAACTTACTCATCAAAAACCCTCAAACAGCACTCATACACTAACCGTCCCAGGTCCCGTCCATGCTCTCACATACTCACACTCACCGGGGACCTATATCCTCGCGGGCTCAGCAGACAGAACCGTGAGGCTGTATAACCCGCAACCCAGCACATCCATCCACGCCACCTCCTCGCACATAACCAAATCCAGCAATGCCGCCTCCTCGGCCCTCCCGCAAGGTCTCCTGATCCAGTCCTACTCAGGGCACGGGTACGAAGTCCTCTCCCTCGCCGTGACGGCAGACAACGCGCGCTTCGCGTCCGTTGGCGGGGACCGCACGGTATTCTACTGGGACGTCGCAACCGCGCTAACAATCCGACGCTTCGGTGGCACGCCGCAAAGCCACACCGCGCGGATCAACTGCGTGGCATTTGCCGGCGAGGACGATAGTCTGATGGTCACCGGGAGTCTGGACACCACAGTCCGGATCTGGGACTTGAAAAGCAAGTCTTTGAAACCAATACAGGTTTTGAGCGAGGCGCGAGATTCCGTGTCCGCGGTTGTTGTGCGGGGGGCTGAAATCGTGACCGGGAGTGTGGATGGCCGCGTTAGGACGTACGATGTGCGGATGGGGCGGTGTGTGACGGATGTTATCGGCCCTAGCGTTACGAGTTTGTGTACGACTATGGATGGAAAGGCGCTTCTAGTTGGGAGTCTGGATAGCAAAATACGATTGATGGATCGGGAGAGCGGAGGATGTCTTAAGACCTACTCCGATCCAGGGTGGAAAAACGAAGAATTACGTGTCCAATCTATACTAGGCGGTAAGGAGAAATATATTGTAACGGGAGATGAGATGACAGGCACGCCGAGCCGGAATAGCGAAGGGAGGATATGGGCGTGGGATATTCTAACAGGAGCGTTGGTGGGCCAAGTTATGGTTCCTTGGGGACCTCCGGGCCACGAGCCCAAGAAAAGCATCGGCAAAGATGGCAAGCCGAAAGAACGGAGTAGTGTGCTCAGCTGTCTTGCATGGAAGGAAAATGGGTTTGGCGATCAATATTGTGTTAGTGGCACATCTGGAATCGTCACTGTATTTGGATATCATTGAGTTAACGAGACATTTCTCGGCTTTAATAGGGGATATGTCATCACAGAAAACATTATATAATGCTTAACATGAACATTTGCACCAATTTCTGGTACTCCTCAACATTGATTCTATGCGACAGTAATTGATGGGTAACAACACGTCGACTTGTGAAAACAACCCCTTTTCTATGTATCAAGTGCCCCTGTCCTACGCCAAAAACACCGCATGCCGATATGCTATCCTTATCCATTATGGGATTTCCCAGACATTAGTACAGCATCGGACCATATCGTGCAACCGTAGCATTTCTTTTTATTCAAGAATATCCCTAGCCAACCAATGTTTAGTACATTCCTGCATACTTAAACCAGTTCGGCCGGCAGTCCTCCTTGTTTAGCCAGGCTTCGCCGTCGGTGAAACGACCGGTTACACAGCCTCTGCATTTCGGCGAGTTGGGGCAGTTGAAGAAAGGAATGTGCTGATATCCGATGTCGCGGAACCTATAAGATATTAGTATTATGAAACCATCCTTGCAAGGCGGATTTACTGACCAATGAATCTTGGTCTTGTCCTCAAAAAGACCTAGCGCAATGCTGTGGACAGGCGCATCGCCCCATCTTTCGTAGAAGAAACCACCAGCACGATCCAAGTGGTTGAAATAGTCTTCATATGCTTGGCTTCTCCAGAAGTTAATATCAGCGATCTCGAAATTGGTCCAGAAGTGACATGTCGAGTATCCATTTGCTTGATCCCAGTGGACAGGGCGACGTTCCTTGTCGGTCAGCCAAGCCTCGGCTCTGTTCTCGTGCAGATATTCGGGATGTTGGGCAATGAATTTGTTCGTCTCTGGCCATAGAGTCGGGATCGATTGGGGCGCATCGTAAAGGGAAATGGTAAAACCATACGTCTTGTTATGGTCTTGCATGTAACGGAATACGTCATAGTCGATATCACAGAAGAAGTGAACCTTAGGCTCGACACGCCAGTAGTACTGTATATCAGCTAGGGCTGGGTGCTTGTAGAAGAGACCGCTGTTCCATCGGCACATCTTGTGGTATGAAATCTTATTCGCATATTGGATGTCGTTTTCCTCGAGGATCTTCACGGATTCCTTGTATAAGTCGTCGTTAATCCAAGACGGAGTATCCCAATGTTCGTTAGGAATGATCTCTATGATACCGCATCAGCAAAGCACGGGAGTAAAATATACGCGATCCAGCTTACCATATCGAGTCTCGGCTTTGGTTGCTGCTCTCGTTCTTCGCTTGAATTCTTCGGAGAAAGGGACATCATTGAAGAACGTCCAGGGATAGTTGAACTTGGAGTTCCATGTTCGCTCCAGATCGTGCATAGACTGCAACATGCCATCCAACTCTTCATTTCGTACTAGGGCTAGGATTGTCGCATTAATTCTCGCGGTGCCGGCGACACCAGGGGCATAGCCCTCTCCGGCGCGGATAAGAACACCTTCCGGTTCTCCCGTAGCTATTCGGTCGTTAGACAGTTAACATACGCATATTGAGCAGCGAAAACTCACGGTCTAGATTAGGATCTCTTTCGATGGTGCCATGGAAATCGGCGGAGGTCTTTATGCTAGATTCAGGACGCCATATTGTGTATAGGAAAAAAACGCAGACTACAAAAACAGCCGCCGCCAGAGCACGGACAGGCCTCGCGATGGCCATGATGGAGAATTAACGTTGTCTGGTCATTAACTTCGTTGACGTGGAAGAGTTTCGAAGATTTGGTTTAAATTAGAAGATGCGATATGCGACGAACGATGAGGAAAGGTAAATGGTAACTTCGTCACGGTCGTAATTAGGGTCTCGATACTGCGAAAAATCAATTAAGTCGTCGGAAATGTACAGATGAAGGGAAAGTTTTGGCATCAAGATGTGTCCTAGCGATGGCTCCTAATTTGACACTCTGCATCAAATCTCGAGTTGTTTCATTGGGGCAAAGGAGAAATCGGAAAATCTTACTGGTACCAACCAGACGCCAACGCAATACCTGTTTTACCAGATACAGATGGTACCTCTAGCGCCCTAGTGCCAGAGACGGTGTGGGTCCAGCAGGTGGAAAAGGGGAAACTACAGTGTTAGAAACTATAAAATTCGTAGCGGCGGGGACTAAGCCACACTGTATGACCTATTATCCCTGCAATTAGAGGACGCGTCAACGCGCATCAATTGCCAGTTTTCGAATTAAATTTGATAAGTCCGATAAGACTTTACTAGATATATATTTTTATATGCATTCTATTTATTTATACGGAATGATGTTCCATATGCATAAATCCAAATAGACTCAATTCAAATGAGACTTGAGCTCAATCAAACCTCAGTAATTATAAAGTTGCTACTATTTATAAAATTCGTTTGATAATAATTCATCTCACCTAGCGAAGATTATATCTTAAATGTTGGCCTTGTGTCGATAGGCGAATAAACATGGCATTTGCTGCCACGTTGGGCGCGCTAACTGAAGAATTGGTTGAGGTTATCACCTCCACATCAAGTCAGGTAGGCATAGAAGTCAATTGCATTACTCAGTCAAGCACACTCACATTGCAATAGTCAGATCCCGGGCGATTCAATGTTCTTAAGGAATCAAGCCTGCGAAGCATTCGCTACCACAATTTTCTGCGCACAAATCAATTCGAGGTTGAGGCGAAACTGAACGGTTTCGAAGAGCACTTCCGTGTTGTCAATCGAGATGGGCTAGCTGATGCTTTGAGGGAGCGTCTAGACGCACTCTCTCACATCTCTAATAAATGGACACCAGATGTCCTTCAGCTACTATTACAGCTCGAAGATCAACCTATCAAGAAGTCTAAGCTAGCTGATCTTGAATTGCTCAAAGAGCCAGAGGAGAGTTCTCAGCCGCCCCTTAAATGGGACGATATTGCTAAAGAAGATGGCTGGGATCAAGATCGTGATATATGGAAAAACGCTAGATTCGATGGAGACAGTTCAGATGATGAATATTTTGACGATGCATCTAATATCTCAGCCGAAGATGAGCTCACTTCAGCATCGTCTACTGAAGCACATCGAAAACTCCCCACGGACTTTCTTGTCAGTTCTCAAGATGACGGCGGACTCGACCAGGTTCAACAAACGCAACTTTGGAGGAATGCTGTTCCACCAAAAGATGCAACAGGTAGACCTCATAAGATTGTCATGTCAGAATTTCAAGCCGTGCGCGAGGTGCTTTTCATGTTAAATGGTCTGGAAAATACCCTATTCGACGCTCAAGGAAACCCATCTCTACTATTCCAACTAAAGCATACTTCATGGGAAGTTTACAAAGCCTTGTTAGGTTCATTCAGCGAGGCGGGCCGACAATTATATGTTCTCCGCGAGTTCGCGAAGCATCCCCAACATGTACCGCTATTGCAGGTGTTCCAAGAGGCTGTTCAAAAGCGTCTTCGGTTATTTGACGTCGAAATCTCAAAGCTACAACGTCAATATGTTGATATCCAGGACGATGTGGTCGTTAGTATAGCGATAATACTGGATGATGTGAAACCACATCTACAGCCCCTCGCTTGTCTTTCGGATATTGTTTACCAGCTTCAAAGATCGAAATACCCTCATCCATTTCATTACTTAGAACTCCTCTACGATGCTGCCGAAATTTCTCAGCTCCAAGGAAATGATAAGGTGTATGAATGCGTTGCCACTTTGTTCTTCGAATGCTTTCAAGTATACCTTCGATCCATTCGTCTCTGGATGGAAGCTGGTGAGCTTACTAAGGAAGATAAAACATTCTTCATTTCTAGTTCTTCAAGCCAAGTTCCTAAGAGTCAGGTCTGGGCAGATCAGTTCACGTTAAGAAAAACTTCTGATGGCACATTATATGTGCCGCGATTTTTACAACCAGCAGCATCCAAAATCCTTATAACCGGCAAAAGTGTTGTGGTTCTAAAGCTTCTAGGAAAGTACCAATCCGCAAATGCTCAAGCGCCTGAGCCATCTCTAGAAATTGGCGGAAATTTCGCGTCTACCTACGGTTTTTTTGCGCCGTTCTCCGAAGTCTTTAACGACACATTTGACAAATGGATGGAGAGTAAGCATCATGCCGCTTCCACGACCCTTCAACGGACACTGTTCGAATCGTGTAATCTCTGGTCGATCTTGAATTCTCTCCATCACGTATATCTCATGTCCGACGGCTCACAATCTAATTCGTTCACATTCGCGATATTCAACAACCTTGATCTCCTCAATGCTAATTGGCATGATCGATTCAACTTGACCTCTTTAGCTCATGAAGCATTTGGTACTCTTGCCGACGCTCATCAAATATCCGTCAGTGTATCCGCTGATGGATACAAAGATAGCGTAAATGAGGTCCGAAGATCTGTCCGTGCAGGCCTACCGTTTGTCAAAATAGTTCATCGTTTGTCTTGGCCACTCCGAATTATCTTGTCGGATGAGAGCCTTGCGCATTATCAAGCCGCCTTTACTCTCTTGTTGCAGCTCCGACGGGCTACATACGTCCTCCACAAATATCGCTTTGTATCTGACAATATGTCGGGTACAGAAATCACATCAACAGACCAGTCTGTCTATTATGGACTCAGGGCGAGATTCCTCTGGTTTTGCAACATCCTTCATGCCTATCTCAACCAACTGGTATTAGGGCCGCTTATAACACAGTTTCACGAGACACTTCGACAAGCAGAAGATGTAACCGCCATGATAGCCTCACATAGTACATTCACGAAGAAGATGGTTGGAGAGATGTGCTTGAGTGGCAAGCTTGATCCTATCCGCCAATGCATTTTGGATATGTTTGATCTCACCATCAGACTTCAGGATGCACGTCAATTGGAATCTGAGAGGGAACAGGAAGAAGTACAAGAGCTATCACGATTATCGGTGATGTCTTCCCCGATGAAGCATAGGAGGTATCTCAAGAGTGACGAGGAGGAAGACGAAACATTCCTCTACGAACAAGACAAAAGCTCGATGATGCAAGACAAGGAGCTCTCCTTTACGGAAGTTCTCAGTGAGATCCGATCCGACTTCGATCGGCACTTGAAGTTCATTTCTAGTGGGTTGAGAGGTGTTGCAAGAGCTAGTGGAGATAGTGCTGCAGGAAAATGGGACACTCTAGCCGAAATGCTTGAGGTTGGAATTCAGGGGCGTAGGTAGTTCTATACGTGTACTGCTCTTACGCAAACAGCACATTTTACCTATGCGGGTTACCAAATATACCATATACATCCAATAACAATGAAGCAGTCTATGACACTTTCCTGGCTCTAAATTTTCATCGAGATCCATCCTAAAGTTATGACAAGCTTAAGCTGCTGCATCTCAGATTGATTAAGGTCTCCAATGACATATGCTTACATTGTACGGCCCGAAAATCTAGAAACTGCCTGTAGCATTGGAAGTAACGTGAATTTCCCGATCAAACTTGACATTAACCTATTCCCGTTATCTCGTATCCAAAATGTTCCTCTGCATTCAATGTTGCCATCCATCGATGGCAGACCATTTACCGAGATCTTCTCGGTGAGCTATGACTTTGACATGACGGAGACCAATTTGGGACGCTAGGGATGACGGAGGAGATTGATGAAAGGATAAAGCTTGGAGTCTGAGTAACATCGAACCCCCACTACAAAAGTTCTTGGCATGCATCATATCTTGGGGAAGTGGGACCACTTGAAAGTTGGAGATCATAAGTACGTACTTAAGTTACTTTGTACCTGTCGATTTTGAAAGCCTCAATTTCAGCCGCAGTTTCCAAGGATGAGTAAGGAGATTGAGGCTGAACTCTTCACGTGACTCAAGCCACATCTGTGCGACCCACTCTATCTTTTAGTCCCTGGTTTAGGTGGCTCTCGCTATTATTCGCCTTATCACATCGCGACCGTTCTCATCTCAGATTCATCACTGCAAATACTACATTCAAAATAATATTTTCAAAATAGACCTCGGCGACAATTTAAGGATCACTTTCATCTAAAAGCAGCACATAATGTCTGAGCGAAAAGTTCTTAGTACGTCGTTTTTCTCATTTTCGGAAGTCTGAATTACTGACCGCATATAGCCAAGTACTACCCTCCGGACTTTGATCCGAGCCAGATCAAGAGGGTTAAGGGCCCCAAAACCGCTGGCCCAAAAGTCCAGACTGTCCGTCTAGCAGCTCCATTGGTATGTAAAGCCGCCCAAGAGATATTTCCGTGCACAGTCACTAACATGTTTTTAGTACGTTGAATTGTTATATGAACGCAGCCTTGGAGTAATGATTGCTAACATCCAGCAGTTCGATGAAATGTACGACATGCGGAGGTCAGTTATTGCCAATCTAACATCATGTGCAGATATTCATGCTAACAATTTGTCTCAGAATACATCTACAAAGGCAGAAAGGTATGAGCTTTTCACGAAGTGTTTTGATAACACATACTTACGTGAATAACCAGTTCAATGCGCGAAAAGAGACGCCGGTAGATGAGAAGTATCTCGGCATCCAGATCTTCCGCTTCTACATCCGCTGTACGAGATGTAGCGGACAAATCACGTTCAAGACGGACCCCAAGAACCAAGACTACGTACGTTCCCCCCTCCCCCTTCCCCCTCCTCCTTCTATCACTCTCTCTACCTCCTTACTAACCTCAACCCAGGCCTGCGAAAGCGGCGCAAAGCGCAGCACAGAACCATGGCGCGTAGGCCGCGACGAAACAGACGAAGAGCGTCTGGACAGGCTAGAGAAGGAAGAAGAAGAGCGCAACGCGATGGTGGAGCTCGAAGCGAAAACCGTGGACGCGAAGCGCGAGATGGCCGTCGCGGACGCGCTCGACGAGATCCGTACCCGCAACGCGCGCCTCGAGCGCGCGAACCAGGATGGTGTTGAGGTCAGCGTCGCCTTGCCCACAGATGATGACGCGGAGAGACAGGAGAGGGAGGATGCGGAGGCTGCGAAAAGGGCGTTCGAGTTCGCGAGGCAGGTTGAGAAGTTAACTGAGGATGTTATTGAGGAGGAGGTGGAGGATTTGGTGGAGGCGGGGGTAGGGGGTTCGAGCTCCGCGGGTACGCCTGCGTCGAGTAGTAATGGTACGCCTAAACCTGTGCCTGCTGTAGCTTCTACTGCTCCAGCAGCGAGTGCAGCCCCTGCGGATGCGCCGGCCCCATCGTTCAAGCGCGTGGTTAAGAGGAAGAAGGATTACAGCGCTGCCCTCGGTATTAAGAAGAAGAAGCCGTCCCTCGTATAGGCGGGTCGAGGTTAGGGCTAGTTACAACTACGATTACTAGGATTCATAGCATAGCAAGCGGTATTGGGATGGCGTTCGATCACGGCATATAGCTTGCTTTTACCGATTAATTGAGATACCTTCGGTCACAATATTGAGCTTTTGGTACTACCTTGATTTGATTGGTCACTTGTTTTCTATACATACTCCAACTCTTGAGCAACGTTCTAAAGTATTCGGTATTATTAACCATTGCTCATTCGTATAGACATTTCTAAAGTCTTTTTACATTTTACATTTAACGAGGCTACCCAGGCAGCTGCCAGGTACTAGTTATTTTCTTGAATATTTAGTCAGGTCAGGTGTTGCCGCAGTCATGGCTTAGACAGCGGATACGTCTCGGCATATGGCCGATGACGTTCTGGCCCCGTCTAGTGCCGGGGATTCCTACGGCGAAGGGCTGACCTAAGCCAATTCCCAATCCTACACAACTTTTCGAAACATTTCCCTACGTAATCATTCATCATATCTTGTTATTTCTCGGGTTACTGGAATTTTTGCGCGGCAAGGCCGGAGAAGCCTTTTGTCCGCACACTATTGTGTATTATGTGGACAGGTCTTCGTATTATAGCTCGCGGGGCTATTATCGTTAATGTCCGCGCCGGAGAGGGTCGGAAAGGGGCGGAGAGTGTCGTATCCGACGTGCTGCGCCAACTCTGGGGTTTGATTGGCTAACACCGCATAAGGAGGTGAGGGAGGGCTTTTTATAGCCCTTTTGACTACCGACACATTGGCAATGTTGGGAACACAGCATTTACGCCTATATTCGGGTTACCATTGCCGCCCGGCTGGATTGATTCACAAGGCATCAAGGACCATGAGGCATCAACAAAGTCACAAGCACAATTAATGGACGCAGTCATGGGATCTTGGAAAGTGATGTATTTGTTAAGCTGATTGTTATGATCGTCCCACCGACGCGGGATCGTCGTCAGATTTCATATTCTCATACGACCGACCTGCGGCAAGTCGTTTATTGGCTTTGGATTGTTGCTTAGATTATCGCCATCTTGTTGTTGCTAGATGATGGCTTGGCCATTCGTAAATGTTGCTGAGCGGCTCCTCATGTTTGCCTCTCGCTTGTAACTCCAACTGACCTGACTCCTCATCGCTAAAACGTGGGTGACTTTGAGTCACGGGCCCTCCTTGTCAAATCCCTCTTGTGCGTGTACATCGCTTTCCTCGGGATGTCCTAAACGCCTCGCGGTAAAGATGTGGCTGCGAAGCTCATCTGAGCTGAGCCGTTGTTTTAAAATTTTGTTTGCCGTTCCTTTGACGGCCGTGTACGGTGTTATTGTGTACGTGTACGTCTAAACGACGACATATGTACTGTAAAAATATTGTAAAAAAATCCCTTCAGCTCTTACGAAAACCCCTCAGTCATGATATTCGACTTCGCCTGGACTTCTCGACGACGACGAGCCACTCGACGTGCCATTTGGTAAGCTTGTAACTTGGGAACGCGGAGACCGGGTGCTTCGCCGACTTGTTGGCATGTTTGCGGCCTCCATCTGTCTCTTGGTGTGCTGGTGCATTGATCGTGCATAACTAATGAGGTCTACCGGCGGGGAGATCGTTGCTGGCATGGACATGTTGTAACTGCTTCGAGTCGACATTGTGATTAATTGATAATTTGGGGTTAAACCGGCTTGATTGGAAAGGTAAAATGTAGTTGAGGTGTGAGTTTGTGACAGAATGTGGAGAGGCTAAGGCCTGTTCGTTTAATGATACAGTAAAATCTCACGATTGATACCTTGAAACGCAACAGGAGCGGCGGGGAGGAGCGCGAAGTCGAAAGGTTTTATAGCAGGGACGAAGAAGGGAAAAGAGGGGATGGAAGAACCTAGCGGGATTCGGGCTAGATTTGAAAGAACATGCTGGGTGTAGGGTGGCTTTGATAGACGGGCGAGAGGGTCTGGTTAGTGTACGCTAGGTACTGTACAGCGGTCGACTCCCACGACCCTACTGCAGAGAAATGGACTAGGAGTGCTATCGAAGTGAGATATGCGGTGATCGACATGTAGGGACGCCGTTTTAGTGCCGGGATGGGAAACCAAACGTGCAGGCTATGGCGTAAGTGAGAGGCGACGAGCCAATAACCGGTCCGGGGCCATTAGACGTTCGCCACGAGCAAGGCTGATGATGCATTGTGCACTAGACTTGCAGAGATTCATTACTACGTAGTTGATTGCCCATGTTACCACACCATCAAATTGGAAAGAGGGAAAGCGGTAACGCTTTAGAATTGGCAATGTCATTCTGCATTCGGACATTGCTAGCGGGAGACGACATAAAGGAAGCAGGTAGACGGCTTTGGGGGGGTCTCTGGGGGCTCTGGGGCTTGAAGGGGGGAATCATGTCTCGCCCGTGAAATACTCCACTTGTGACGATTGGGAAAGACCCTGGCGATCTTGTTGTGACCATTGGACCTTTGAAGTCATCGCATATGTCATTCTATTGGCCACACTTGGGTTCTTTGCTCATTGTACCGAGACAATTGTGGAGGCCCCCGACGGATCAAGCTTGTAGTTAGCTGTTGTTGGTTATTAGCTAGGTACCTAGTAACTAGTACGGTGTTGTACTTAGCGGTTAGGTATGTGGACATAGTCTTATACATCCACGGGATATTTTGTATACATATGTATACAATCGTGTATGTATTCAGGGTCCTTGCTGACCATGAGGTGTTTGCGTATCGCCGATATTAGATATTGGAGACACACACACTTCAGTTCTCCTAAAATTCACTGTCTTTCAAAAGACAGCTGGATTCTTGCTTGAATTGGTCGATATGACGATTGATAACGAATCAAGTCATACACAACTGTGAACGCAGGAGTTATGAAGTTATGAATGTGACGTCATGGGACCGCTATAATAAGATTGAATTTCGGCGAAGAATAAGCACCTGCAGGGATGGCGGTACTAAGTATCGTAGTACGCAGGTTTCCATCAGAACAACTCATACTAGGCATGTACCTTGTATCATGTACCTTAACTTCCAAGATTCGTATTCCTGTTCAATCTATCAATTGTACTCTTGTAGCTTAGTATCTTCCGATATTTGATCTGGGTGGTATTTAGCCTCTCGCTTGTCAAGAGGTCAATATAAGTACCTAGGTGTGGTATGTAAGAGGCGTCTCGAATCCAAGAATGTTCCAAGGTTCCTAGTTGTGTCTCTCATCGGTCACCAGTGCCATAAAAAGTGGCGCGGCAAGCAGGAACAACAAAGAGCAAGCTAGTGTAGCTAAAGGACCCCTAAAATCCGGACAGCTTTAGGACTTGTAGACCTTGTAGACTTGTGGCCGACTGCTCCTTTGACCCTTTTGTTGGTATTGTTGAACCGATGTCGAATCTTGTCATGACTAGTGCCAATCGAGAATAAGCAGTTATAGGGAAATCCAGGGTACTCTATGGTATTTCCTCGAATTTGCTATTTTGAGGGCTATCGCAATTAGCAATTACATATGTGTAGCGATCGGCAATGCGCATGTCTGCTGTTCGAAATATTGCCTGGTGGTCCATCACCCCATATTGTCCATATTGCCCACGTAAAGCTCCACTGGAGATGCGGGCGGGTCAGCCGAGGACGGCGGCATAAGAATTGGAGTTGACGAAGGGATAGAAGGGTAAGGGTACATGATTATTTGGCCCACTCCCGTTGCACTGTACGCCGTAGTTGCAAAATCGAGCTGGGCTCTCGGGCTGCATTTCAGTATACACGACTATGCGATGCAATGTTCCAAGGCTGGGACTGGACGCGGGCCAAGCGGGATGCACGTCAGCGAAGAACAGACAGGCTGACAAGCAAGCGAACCTGTAAAAAGATTGAGGTTCATTAACTGCAAGCCAAAATAGGGGTCCAAGGGGTACAGAGATCTACCTAGCGGTACCAGTACTAGATAAGGTATGGTTGCAGGCGAATTGTCCTCGAAAAAAAAAGATGTGTCTAGATGTCTTGATGTCTATAAAATGATAGGTTGTGAGTTGTTTGCTTGTTGTAATGTAAATACATCCCTAGAGGCTTAGGTGTGAAGTTGGCAAACAATTCCGAGAGCGGTGACGCCGCTAGTACAACCTCCTCCAAATCGGGTACGGAACGGAATTATCGGTCTTCATTCATTACAGTTTAGTTCACACCTCTACCTTCCTTCCTTTCTGACAACATGATAGGATAGTAACATCTATCAAAATGGCTGTCAACCTTATCTTCCACGATTTAGGTTTTAGGTTTCTACCTGCTGTAGATATCCCCCTGTTTCGTCGGATCTGTGAGGTCAGAGATGGCCCGTGCATTTAGCATCAGCAACCTTCAACCCCCTGTCCCTGTGAACGGGAAGCCTAATGATGTCAGCTAAGTACTACCGAAACTCTCTCGCCAACTCCCGCTGACTAAAATCTTGGTCTTCTCCATTCCTCAACTATCCATGTACTTACATCGCTACTCAGCACTGACATCGATGCCAGATCTCTTCGAAAACACGTACATATTCGTCCATTTTCGTACCCGGATTTGAGTCATCCAGTTCGTTGGATCAGCTGCGCTGGAAGAGGCTCTGCCTACGATATCAGCTACCAAAATACCGATATTGCTGGTATCGATCTCCACAAATCCTATTAGATTGACGCCGGGAGGAATAGAAAGGCTGCATCCGTCCGCCGTGCTAGAAGCTCGATTCGAACTCTCGCCACCGGACAAGCCATCTAAAACCTTCGCTGCCAAATCTGACCTCACTCGTCTCCAGCAATCCCACGTGATGACGAAATGCGAAGCAAATCATCACGTCGTTGGCCAATACGTTCCCCTAAATAGCCCGGAGCCAGCCACCCACACGTAATCCCTCCGTCCAGCTGGTATCGCTAGCGGTGTTAGGTGATGCTACTGAGCAGCTAGAATTCTGCCTGTGTTCATCTTCGTGAAGCATGACATATGAGTCTGACATCAGACTAAGTTTTGACTCCCATCTACATCGTTTCGCTGATCGTATTAGAGCGTTCACGATCGAGCTCATACACGATGTCAACATTTATTGACTCGTCAGCATATGCCCTCCTTTCGTGCTGCTTTAATCGATCGAGAATATCCTTCCACTGCATCACAAAACAGAGCAACCAGTCGCCGATGATCACGATGCTCTGTTTGGATCCGGTAGCCTAATTTGGAAACTGTACGTCACACGATAAGCTAACAAGCCCTCGCAATAAGGAGTGACCTCATTCCATCCATGGATCTCTATCTGCGACCGTCACCTGAATTAGCTTCATCGGGGCTTTTTTATCTGTGCAACAATCTGTGCAACAGCCTAAGAAAGGATGAAGAATAGCACAGATCTTGATTCTACCAGTTCGTCATTAGAAACAGTCCAGGTCGCTCAGCCATTATATGAACGTCGCCCCTATTTCTCAAAATAGCCTGAAGTTACCCAGGTACCAATACGCAATGCGGTGATACGCACCGTGTTGCTTTAATTTATCGCTTCGGTCTATTTCGTCCCAAGTCACATATCAGCACAAATCCACGTCGATACATTGGAGAATTGTCATCGCAGTGCTACGTGAATTTGCGGAGAAAACGGCTGGAATCATGGATAACCACTTACAATTTTGGGGCATTCACACCGCAAGTTGTGAGCTACCTATAGCGAGCCAACATATCGAACCATTAAGCAGACTCAAATACGAGTCTATCATTTCTCAATATTTAGGTAATCAAGTCAATTATAATCTTGTCGTTGCTTGTGCGACGTCTTAAAAAATCGAGTAGCAGTTGGGTGTCACGATGTTGATCTTGCTATATCTTCCCCCGCTATGTCGATTGATTCATGATCAACCTTATACTGCACAGAGCGTACGATTTCAAATCAACGCCAGTACGGATAGCGGCATAGTGAGAGTGGATTTTTTGAGACATTCCAAGGTTACCTATCTCCCTTGCATTTCCGCTATAGCTGCATAGTACCTTCTCACAAGGAACCGAAGTATCTACCACCCATGTTGGCTAAGGACCTTCCTCGGTCTGTACTTTCACAAAATGCGAATATCCGTGGATATTGCCAATTACAAAAGGGGCTGCCACTGCCGAATTTGAATGTTCCAACTTCTGGACCGGAAGGCATCACCCATATATGTATGTGTGCGACACGGAGGTAGTGCTCACCTATCCCGTACGTCGACCCACATATCATTCCCTCCGAATTCCACTTACCCCGTTTACCTTCTCCTGAAGCGGAATCGGCCGGATAGTCTTCTAAACGGGGTCATTCCAACCTTCGCAGCGCAGGCATATCGGAGCGGTATGATACATGCGGACTCATTTCAATGGTTGCCCAAACTTATGTCTGTTTATATAGTACCTAGTACTACAGCACTGCCTTTGGCCCTCCATTCTTCCGAGATCCCTTTTTTGGATTCCCAATGCTTAAATCGCGTGAATCTGTCACAAATTGAACCAGTTCAGCTTCTATAATGCCTTCCCATGCTGCGGCCTGTTTCCAAATCTTAACTATGTCCAACCCAGCCCTATTCAATAGGCCACCCCATTCTTTCACCGTCCTCTCCGCCGAAGAGTGACATGCCAGCATCGTCAGATCGGATGTAGTTATACGCAGCGACGGCTTGATATTTTCAACCATGCCTTCGTGGATCAGCAATTTAGAGTACCCCCTTTCCATAGCAGCAGCGACAACCTTCAATATCTCCACCGCCACGTCGTCTGGCCAATCATGAAGGACAGTATGCAAGAAGTAGGCTCTGGCGCCCTTCACAGGCTGCGGAGTAAAGAAATCGTATGGCTGTTTCGAAATAATTGTGTGGCTTATGTGAACATCTTGGAGAACCCCAGGAAGGTCCTGTAATACGAGACTACCCTCCGGGATATCCGGATTCTTGAGCCTGAATTTCTCCAAGTCGTGACCTTTACTACCACCAATGTCGACTACTAATGCTCGACCGTGCTTAGCATCTTTTAAGAGCGTGGCCGTTGGGTATAAGTCCGTCCAGGCCACCATATTCCCCTTTGAATGGCATTCCATCGCGTGGGTGTAATCCTTGTTACGGATTGGGTCGGCTACGATGTACCCGAAAAAGGAGGCGTCAGGTCCCTTGACATGTTGTATGACACCGTTCTTATCGTCATTTGGATTTTTATACCCTATTTTCTTCACTGTAGTATAAGTGTGAGAAGATATGCCTACGAATCTTTTCGCCACTGCGATTCCTTGAAGACTTACGAAACGATGGCATCCCACCAAACACAACTGCAGTTATATCGTGATATAGCGCCCCGTACAGGGCCGGAAATGAAGGATCAGTCCCTAATGTCGTAGCCCACGGCGTAGGCGCATATGTATCTTCAGCCGTCTCCACGAGTAGATGCTGCGCAGCAAGTTGTCTCACAATCCGTTCTTCCCATTGGCGAGAGTCAGCCATCATAGACCGCCACACGAGAATTATACTAACTGATAAGCGTAAGATCCGTATCCGTGAGCCTAGCGAGCTGGACGCTCGTCTGTGGCTTACTCCCAATTTCCACCCATTTCTTGAAAACTCCGGCGTCGATAAGCGTCTTGGTGGCTGCATTGGTGCATGGATTTACCCAGTTGTGGTTCAGAGCGATGTCCCAGGGCTTTCTTATTCTTGCTAATGCACCGACGATCAAATCCTCTGCGCGCAGCCGGTCGTCCTCGCTTGGAAAAGAGTCGGGTCCGATATCTTCGAGCGCAGCGAACAAGCGATCGAGAGTTGGCATGGCTAGACTCCAATATATCAATTATACAACCACAGAAAAGGTAATGTCTACGAAAAATCGTCGTTCACGATATCTATATTGATAGGAATTGATACAACAGAAAGAAAATATAGCGAAGATTATTTACTACCTACCTAAGGAGGGGGGCAATGACAATTTACTAGAAGTGCTTCGTTCAGGCTGTGAACCGCCTAGAACACCGACGCGATGCAGAAATGCAACCATTGCTCTAGCGATTTCTTATAATGAATGGCCTTCTCCCATATGCCGTCGTAGCATCATTATAATGATGATGCTTCCACATAACCATAGTGCATCCTTTCCGTCCCAGTAACAAGCGAGAAGTGGGTTAAATATCCGGCTACCACCTCCATTCCATCTAAAAATGCTACTTCTAGGATCCAATCGGGCGCTTCACCGAGAGCAATTTATTGATAAAACGAGACATTGAGGTCGGCATTTGCGATTGCTAGCGCATTAATTAAATGGTACTCGATGCCCAGTTGATGGATGTACGAAAGTGAATATAGCCTCATTGTGAAGGCCTTTGGTCTATGGTATTCATCCTCAAAGGTCAGTTCTATACCCGTCCCTTTGACGTCGGCATCGTTATTTTTTTTTTAACCAAATCTCCGCATCTCTACTTGTTGCTAGTTATGATGCAGGTAATAAGTCAATGTGATGGAAATCTTTGGTGTATGTTGGTGATAATGCCCGACTACCAACATACGGTTTTCTTACTGATGGGTAGGTAGATACCTCTACATCCATTCAAGACTTTTCAATGGTAAATTCTATGTCATCAGTATTCACAAAATGTCCATCATTCACACATAATCATTGTCAGCAATCTTTGCATTCAATCCTGTCATTCCATTGATGTGAGACTCTTAAAGTCGTAACTAAACGCAAACCATAACGCCTTTTGAAGCTCTGACCTACCATGTGTAGGTCCAACGATTATCATAAGATAATCGGAGCAATAACTCAAATTCCGAGAAACCCATAAATCAAACCCATTAAGAAAAACCATCCCCTTTGTGTGTTCATTGCCCAGTCAAACGAAGACCAGACAACATCCCGACGAGTGCCGACCCAAGTGTTGCGACGAGAAAGCAGGCAACAACAAACGAATACCGAAAGGTCGACGAGGTAGGATTCCATCACTGATAGTATGTTGTTTGACGGCGTCGGGGGAATCCGTTGGTGAGAGCCCATTGCACAGCTTGCGCGGGGCCCACGTTGCAGGATCGCATCAGGGTGCATGCGTGATCGAGAAAGTCCATGATCTCATCAATTGCCATTGGGTTAAGAGGCGGTGCCTCCAAGTCCCATTCAAAACCCTCAAAGGGGTCCTCAGGGGGGGGTGGACCCTGAGTATAACCTGGCATCTCACCATGATGATGGTGAGGGATCGCATTTTGAGCATAACCCGGAGTCGCAGCATGATGACGGTGGGGCGACGCATCCTGAGAATAACCCAGCATCGCATTATGGGGATGATGGGCTCTCGGGTTCTGAGGATAACGCGGCAGGGCGTTTTGAGGCTGCAGGGGCTCGGGATCTTGGGGAAAGAACGATCTCTACTCGTTCAGTAACCCCTGAGGAATTCGTGCGAACAAATCCGCTAGTTCGTGATTACGTTCTGGTCCTGGAATCGCTCCAGCTAGGCCCTGTTGATGAGCTAGTCGCGGCATCGCTCCAAGCACGTCTCCATAAATGTCTGGGTGTGGGATGTTTGGAGCCACGCCTTGATGAAGGTCTCCCTGTGGAATGGCTAGAGCCATGCCTCGATGATGGCCTTGCTGTGGGGCAGGGTCGAAGGGTCGAGGAAGCAGTGGACGAGGCCCTTGTGAGAGACGGGGTGGAGATCGACGGGCCGGAGTTGGACGAGCCGGAGATCGATGGGCTGGGGCACGTGCGTTGGGTCGACGGTCCGATGGACGACGGGCAGGTAGAGCTCGGCGAGGAGCCTGCGACAGGATGTTTGAGGCAGGAATCAGCTCGCTTGAGCGGCTGGCTGCTACCTCCCCAGCCTCCCCAGCCTCGTCAGCTGCTTCAGCAGCCTCTTCGGCAGGCGCTTCAGCAGGTGCTTCAGCAGGTGTTTCAGTCGGCTCTTCAGCGGGCTCTATACCCAGGAGAGAGCCAAGGGACAAGCTTGCGCGAGTAGAGCGAGTCGCTCGCTGACGTTGAGCGGCGCGTCGATTGCTTCTACGCGGAGGTCCAGACATCATGCAATACCGTGGATGGATATTGGTAATGTAGAAGCGGCGTTTGTCTTAGCCCACGGGTATTTTGTACAGACGACAGACGAGAAAAGGAAATCTGGTTTGATGATTTCTTTTCGGTGTCGGCGATGCTATAATGACTGTTAGTCAAAGTGACGAGAAAAAAACAATTGTTCACATACCTTTATGGGATGAGCCTGAAGTGAGGGGATGCCGTAGAACACGGCGAGGAAAGTTTTACGGACTGTCGAAGGTAGAGTAAAGAGTAGAAGACAGTATTTTTGATGAGGAAAAAAATTTGGTCGCAACGGCGTGCAGGTAAGGGTGCCCAAATTTTTTGGCCGATCTGTCAGAACGGAATGGGAGATGGGGGAACGGCAGAAAAGGTTGAGTAGAGTGAGTTGCCGTGAAGAAGAAAATGAAAGGAAAAAGAAATGGACGGTGGGGTGGTCGAGTAGAATTTATATTTTCAAGAGTGCCGCCGCCAGATTTGATATGCCAGGAACGAATGGCGTCGCCTGTATGCTGCTATTATTCGTACCTTCCAAACTGAATCGGCGTCTTGTACCTGCCAAACAGTTCAGAGTCATAGTTAGACGCCGTAAGTATTGTCTAGTAGAGGGTTTGTTCCCATGGGAGTCACAGGGTGCGTAGGTACTTGGAATCAACAAAGCTCTGGTATAATAGCAGGAATCTTAACGATACCTAGGTATGTACCTCTGTGAACACTGGGAGATATATACATGAAGCTACTTTATTTCTTCTTTAGATAGGTAGTACTACGTATATGTACTTTTTACTACCCAGTCCTCTTTCCTCTTCACTATTTTTCGAAAAAGGAGTCGTTGCCTTGACATATATTCAGGTATCTTGTATGTTGACGAAATCTTTCGTGAATCCATTCAGTCCATATCTCGTAGAGTTATCAAGCTAACAAGAACAACAAGAACAAGTACTATTCCCACCAGTTCTTCAAGATATTATGGAAGTTCTCATGCTCAACATGTATGTATGGTAGAATAGGTATAGATTAAGCCCTAGTTATAAAACACTAGGCACCGGACCTCTATGCTCTGCCTTCCAGGCGCGTCTTGAGGAGTTTGAGGATCAATAAAGGCTGTGTGTGGTGTCCCCACTGCAATTCCTTCTTTTCCCTCTGGTTGCCCTTCGCCCCAAGAGTCGTAGCACTTCAACAACAGTACCTCATCTGGCGTCATGTCCTTCTGGTAATAGAATTTGTGAGCTGTATTTGGTGCCACTGACATCGTCTCTCCTCGTACTTCGTACCCGTCAGTTGAGTACCATTTGGATTCGTCCGGACGCATTTCCTTCCCTCTGTCATCTTTATCCGTCGCGAAGTCCTCGCGTTTGGGATAGAGAAGGTCCACTGGGACGAAATCATCGGGCTTGGTCGTACGCCAATCGATGACAGCTAAAGGGAAGTCACTAGCGGGGTTTTCGATGGGCCGCCACACGTTGATAATTTGGAAACGACCCTTCAAAAGCTCATCGGCTTCACCTGCCGGAACGTGTCGCCGTACCCGGACTTCAGTTGCGCCAGGTGTCTGATCGACATGGACTTGCTGAACTGGGGCTCTTGCCGCTTCAGGGGTTCGTCTCCGGATAGTATGGTCGAATATGACTACCTTCTTGATACCAGGTATCCGCTTCTTTAACAGGTCCTCAGTTTCTTGGTAATATCCACCACGTATAGCGGCATCATCCGTAAAAGCTTTCTCACTGGCAGGTTCCTTATAAACTGCGAATCCTGAATTATCGGTAGAAAACTCGCTTTCGTGCCCCCTGAGGTTATTCACTGAGCGCTTATGCTCGGCCAGTTTGAACGAGGTAGCGTCAGCGTCGACCTTCACCCACGGCTTTGTCCCTTGCGGGATCGCCGACACATCTATATGTTTGAATATAGCAGTTGTCATCTTGGCTCTCTGTGCTGATATTGGATATATGAGTTGCTTTGGATTGTGGAATAATGTCCGCGTCAAAAGTCGTCGAGCTATCGTCGGCAGCGAAGTCATGAACCAAAGAATATTCCGCGTATTTAAAATTAAGGTACTTATAGGTAGTTTACAGTATTGAACACGATAATAGACCAGAATTATATTCCCAACGAGGATATAGGAGGTTTATATACTGCCATAGAATTAGTAGCTCAGTCACTTTACCCCTGTTTAGGCGTTACTATTGTACGGTGGCGACCGATAAACGCCGAATAGCATCATTGAGACGACGGAATTGATGGGAACATTAGTAATTAGAATTGCGTGCTCTGGGGTACAGAAATGAATGGATAGTTTGGTCTAGACTTGACCCCGATTATATTCCGACATTATTTCTAAGCGTGGGGAAATATAGTTCCAGGTTCTTAGGCTAAAATTAGTAGCATCACTTGGCCATCACATACCTAGGTACACACAACGATGAATTGAAATTACCTAACGAGTATACGTCTTTTATTATGAAAATAGTTATAAAATGTAGAGATGTTCAACATTGTTTCAATGATACGTCAACTCGTCCAAGTTACGGACAGCCGGTCAGGAGGGAAGTAATGCAAACAATATCCAGGAAAACAATAAGCAACAGAGGGTCTATTGAATAACTGGCCTAATCATTCTCTTTCTTTCGAGCAAGAATATAGATTGAATCATCATGTTACATCTAAACTTTCGAAGTTTATGTTTGTGATACTAGCAATGCTTGCCCGAAAAGGGGGGAGGGAAATAGGGTTACACCATTCAAGAACGATGTCCCGAAGCTCAAAACTGGGCATGTAAGGACCCTTTAAAACACACGACCTCATTTTAAGAGGCTGAAAAACGGAATTTTGGTATGTAGAATTAATTTTATAACTATGTAAATGAGTTGTGGTAGTATGCAGCATATGTCCTGCGTATTCCGGCGGAGAGTACCGTATCCGATCCGTACTGTCTACACTGTGTCTTAAACCTAGCCGTCACATCATCATCGAAGCCCCACAATTCCCGCGCCGGAAAAAGTCCATAAAGTCGTCGGCGGAACTCACGCCATCTATCAAAGGGCCATTCCTTCTTCAACCCAATATCTCCCCCCATCCCAAACCACACATTTCGAAATGGCGCCCCCGGAGATCACGGTCAAAGATTTAAAGTACACCTTCCCGGACTACCGGACGGGAATCAACGGTGTATCCCTCAGCGTGCCGCCGCGCAGCCGCACGCTGTTGATCGGGGCGAACGGGGCGGGGAAAACGACGTTGCTACGGCTGCTGGCGGGAAAGCGGCTGGCGCCGGGGAACAGCATCAGCGTGTCGGGGGTTGACCCGTTTAAGGAAGGGCTCGAGGGCGTCACGTACCTCGGGTTGGAATGGGTGCTCAACCCCATCGTGCGCACCGACATCGGCGTCGCTGAGCTACTGCGCTCTGTTGGTGGTGACGCGTACCCCGAGCGTAGGGACGAGCTGCTCGGTGTGCTGGATATCGATGTGGAGTGGCGCATGCACGCTGTTAGTGATGGCGAGCGCAGACGCGTGCAGCTTGCAATGGGGCTTGTCAGGCCTTGGACTGTGCTGCTGCTAGATGAGATTACGGTTGATTTGGATGTGCTGAGCCGGGCTGAGTTTTTGGGTTGGTTGAAGCATGAGACGGAGATTAGGGAGTGCACGATTGTGTATGCGACGCATATCCTGGATAATTTGGCTGGTTGGCCTACGCATCTTGTGCATATGCACCTTGGCACGGTGAGGGAATGGGGGCCCGCGGAACAGTTCCTGGGTCAGACTACGGAGAAGAGTACGGGGAACAGTCGGTTGGGAGAACTGGTGCTGGGGTGGCTGAGGACGGACTTGAAGGATCGAGGACCGAGGAATCAGCAGAAGATGGGGACGGAAGGGTTAACGTACTCTCAGGGTGGTCTTGGGGGCTACGGGCTTGAGAGCAGTGAGTCGAAACAAAAAATCAGGTTTGGCGGAAGTTCCTAGGACTACACGTGTGGTCGCAGATGATCAGCCCTGGAGGTATGCACTTAACTTGCATGGCATGGGATCCTTTCAACATTTCGAGCAAAGCGGTGGTAAATGGACATTCATAGCGGAGAAAGAGGCGTTTGGTACGAAACGGAACAAGTGAACTAGCATCGAAGGTGGAAGCGCCGAAACTATCATTGGACAGTTGCTCGTTTTTAGAAGATACCCTTTCAACAGGATAGACCTGGAGCATCTCTAGGGACCGGGCAGAGTTTAATAGAGCATTAAATATGTACGATCATACTCAGCTTGCTTATTGGATCCATATTTTGGCTACTGAATCTAAGCTAGGGTGATCAAACTTCTAGAAGTTATAAACTCGATTCCTATTTTGCTCCTGCCATCATAGATCTTCTTTTCATCACGTTCGTCATAGTGTTGTACATCAACTCTCCTACGCCGGCCATGCCCCGTCGCTCTAGACCACTTAGAACGCCGAGGCGATAATCATCCCAGCCCACTCTTAAGCCACCCTTATTAGCTAGAGCATTGAGGCTGACACGGGTGACAGGTCCGGCATGCCTGGTGCTGAGCTCCCCATCGTTCTGTCGTAGTTCTTCGTCCTCCAGATCGCGGAAGTGTGATATTGCCACGAGGCATAGAACTGGCGAATACGAAAGCGAAAATAGTGCTGGAAGGGCACTGCCCATATTAAGGTTATTGACGTAGGATGTGAGATCCTCGGTGAGTGATCTAGACACCAAGCAACCGTGGGCATTAACATCAGTGTTGTTGAACGCGCGCGACCGCCATATGCAATTGCAGATGTCCATGAGAAAACCGTTAAACTCGTTGATATATTCCGAGGTATACGCGGAACGAGACGTGGCCATAGCCTTTTGAAACCCTGCTTTGTACTTCGATAGTATCGAACAAAGTCGGGCCAATGTGCTTGGGGCGAAACTGAAGTGAAGAATATATACCAACGGAGAAGGTGGTATCATTATTCGGGTATGAATTAGTAACTTCGGATCCGAAGCTAGAACAGATGTTTGTTCGTAGAAATCTAAGATCTTTGAATGCGTGGAGGCGGTAGGGGATGTCTGAACAAGAGTCAGACACAGGTCGTTGACATAAGTTACTAAACCGGCGATGGCATCTGGTGCTTGGCTAGATTTCTGCTCAAGTGATGCCAAATGGATAGTCCAACGCCTGAGTATAGCTGTATATAATTCAAGTAATTCAAGTTGGGAGCCCGTAGTATTGTCAAGAATCTTGACTTCCAGGGGTTGAAGAATGTTCGTAGATAGTTCTAAGATGCATTAGTCTCTGTGATTCACGACTAGGCTTGAATTACTAACCTGAAAAACTGAGCAACGGCATATACGATAGTATTGCTAATACCAGATCTCGTCTATCGTGGCCGTTCCATATCTTGAGATACTCGCTAAAGAAGGCCAAAAATATCGGAGGGAAGGTCTAGAGTGCTTGTTAGATCATATTTCCAACCTGCATTTTCATAAGACATACCCTAGTACTAGAAGTGTAAGTTTTTAGCATTTCAAGGCAATCGCTAGGATCTACACCACCCTCTCCGCTCATTATGTCTTGGCCATATGAAGCTAGCCAACTACCGGCGCGTTGGTGAGCTTCATTTTGTGGTTTTAGAGTCAACAGCTTTTGGAGTAAAGGATCTCCGAGGACTGCTATAAGTTGATTCGGCAGCTCGATTCGTTCTAAGTTTTTAACAAAGCCGTCCACGTTCTCGATTTCTTCAAGCGTTATAGATTTCTTAGATTTCGTTAGCTTAAGTTTGACACATTAAATGGTTAGATGGAGTTCACCTCAGTAGCGTTTGAAGTGTGCACTTCAGGGAGTCGGGCAGGGCCCTTGCCATGTGTCCTGTTTCGGGCTACCCTAAATGCCTCTAGGGGTCGTTCTGATCTGCTTGCTGTTCGCGCTGCATGAGCCTGCTGAATTTCGTCCAACCTTTCGCGCCACTGAGGATCCGGATGCTGCATAGAAGATGAATGAGTAGTCAATCAAAAGAAGACAATCTAGGTCATACCTTAAAAGCAGATGCCTTAGCACGCGTAGCTTCTCCCACAATGATCTCAGGATAATAATCTTTGAACACCCGAAGTAGTCCAGTCACTGAGGGATCATTCCCCGTTTGTCTGGAAAGGGATAGACTAGAGCGGGGTAAGCGATATTTAGAAAAACCTCTAACAAAATTACTCACAGGCTCTGAATTCGATAAGGCCGCACATGTCGACGCCGGGTAATGAGAGCTAACAAATGGCATAGTTGTTTCCTGTGACTGTTAGCAGGTTAAGCAGTAGAAGTATATATAGATCAACAAACCTAATTGCAGCGGTGTCAAGTAGATTGAAGAGAACAGAGTAGGCTTGAGAGAGGATAGCTTGGTGATCAATGATGTGGTAAATCATAATCAGCCATTTTAAGAGTGCCCCCTGAATAGCAAGAGATGGCTTTAGCTTGCCATGTCCGAGAGAACCAATCACCTTGACGATAAAGTCTGCATTCACGGCAGCAGCAGGATATAGATTTCTCAAGATATTTCCAAGGCTGGCTTGATCGAGGAAATTTGGGGTTGTGACGAGCTCTATGAGCTGACTCAAGTCCTCTGGAAGTAGACCTTGCTCATATGACAGTGAGGCTAGCTTTTCCACTGTTGGTTTCACATTGCTTCCACGTTGCTTTGCCGTTAATTTGGATGCTTTGGGAATTAGCTGATTATTCTTATCATGAAAATTATCGCCCGATTAGTGAAAGCTTACCCGCAACCACATCTGAGAGGGCATCTCGGAGGTCTTGGGTCTCCTGAAACCCGTCATCGTCATGATACGCCGACATGATAGATAATTCAAGTGCGCGTTGAAATTGATCGGCGGTTGGAGTAACGTATCTATCGGCACAAAGCGAAATGAGTATCCCGGATCGCTTGTTCTGTTCACGCAGCCTTACATCGGTTCGTACATACTACTACATAGTATTGACGAACTCGACGCGTTATGAAGAAGGCTTAGACGTGTTGATGAGGAAGTGAAATGATTGGATGAAGCGCTGGGAAAGTAAAAAAAGTGTGGGGTTTACGGGACGTCCGAGGTTGAAGCGACCCATAAAAATGACGCTAAACTGCCTTAAGATCCCGAAGCTAGGGCTGCCAGGATCCATCCATGTATGTCCGGGGGTCCTCAAAAGTTACAGTAAATCTTTAATAGCGCCGATCCTGGAGTTGTAAAAGACGCGTCGCGTCCAACAACGTAACTACCGTATAGTACCTAGTAGGTATTACCATTGTTATTGTTATTATCGTTATAATTACTCGATCATTATACGCCATCTTACGAAGTTTTCTGAATTGGGATCCTTAGGTAGCCGTGATTGGACAACCCGTTGCACAGTTTCGGGGCTCTTACGGTTCTTGCATGCAACATGCACCTGTGCCCCGCGAAAGCAGTCTATAGGTAAGGATAGCCAGTCACCTAGACATGACATGGAAACAAACAGCGAGAACTTCGTCCATCTTTTTCAGCACATTGCCTAGTGTGGTATAACTTACGGATTTCTTACGAACTTTGAAAGTCTGTGGTAAGATTCAACGACTTTGATATCCTCACGATAAGTGGAGATCTATAGGAGTTGCCAACACCACTTGGCAAAGTACCTCGGACTTACATACTATATTTGTACGGTCAAGTGACAAGCCGCATTGCACACTCCGGATCATAAGCGATACACGTAGTCTTGCTTCCTGTGTTACCTCTATTGGATACCGATGACATGCCGGGTTATGTTGATATTCGTATGGATACCTAGTAGGTACACTTATAGATGAGCACATACCGAGTACCTACCTACCTAGGTCGGTATGCCCTCCGTAGGACGTCAATAATTATTGAATCTGATCCGCTTGGGTCTTAAAATTCGTCGAGCTGATATCGTACTCTTTAACATACTATGTAAGACACAATGAATACGCCCGCCTTTTGTGATGTACCTGCTGGCAAGATTCAGATGGAAACCCAAAATGGTGATGTGGTTCGAAAAATAACACACCACATACGTAGTGTATTTGGTGGGTCTATGCATAACGAATAGGGAGAATTCCGGGCTGTTTAGATACCAACTGCAGCAAGATTTGCTTTTTCGAAGGAGCCTCAAAGAACCTTGGGCTCGGAGCGGAGTTAGCAAGGGCAACAGGGGCAGCTAAATAGGTGGAGTGGCTAGCTGTGTAACGTAAGCGCTTATACGATATCGGCAAAGTGTGTAGCAGCATATACTCTGTACTCAGTATACAGTTCGAATATTGTCGTTGAGTCTGGATCACTTACATTGCATAGCCTATGCCGTCACAGTGTTGAGCTCCTTGTTTACCGAAATTACTTTTGTCACACATAGATAGATGCCTCGAGACCAGTACCTATTATCCACTACTACATATAGAGGTACATACCTAGGTACATAAATATTTAGACTTAAGTATAGTAGTGTTGGGCGTGTTGAGTGATCGGCTTATACAATTGGAAACGACTTTGAAGAGTCCGGTCCCACGGTACACAAATTCTAGAAAAGAACTATACTGAAGTACAGGTGTCACAAGAAACGCCAGAAGGAACAACTTGAACTTACATGCCAAGGTATGACAAGCACAACGATTGGCTCCTCGTAACTGCCACCTAATCTTTCCGGCTTTCAAAAGCAACATTGAATGCCGGGACCGAGAACGATGAATAGGTAGGATCGATGTATTTGATGTATTCGAAACTGAACATGCAAACGAAGACCAAGAAGTAACACAAGCGAAAGGTGACAAGACTAATCGGGCAATGGGCGGGTTTCCCTCCCGCGGTTAGAATCGTTAGAATCTCCAGGGCTAAGAGTGGGGTGGGTAATCGTTACTTACATCCGCAGATCCATTGGATCTCAATGCAATCTATCCAATCTTGTCAAGTTTCACAGGGTCACAGGAGCCGCGGTAGATAATGACAGACGAATCAACACACACCTATGTCATAACACGGTAGTTAAGAACCTGAGACGGCAACTCCGTAGATACATGCATCGATACATGACCATAGATGCGACGTCGTGTATGTACTGTTCTTTAGAAGTGAAGATTAGAAGTTTCAGGTAGAGCAGATGAAAAGGAGTTGGACTTGCGATGAACTGGGCGAACTGGGCGAATTGGGGGCTTTAATATTGCTTAAGAAATGTATAGATACCTACTAGGGAGGTATGATCGATGTAGCCCCAAAGCGTGAGGCCTTCGGGAAAATGCGACGTCCAGGCTGCCAGGTAGGTAGGTCCTGGAGCAGGTATGTACTCTCAATGTTGTACATTAGTGTACTGCTGCCCAGTGGGCAGTCACCAGTGGTGTCCAGGACACCAGGTGCATTAGCGGGATCAATTCTCCAGATTGACCACATTGACCACATTAACCACCCTGACACCTATGATGTAGGTACCTACCTCAACCATGGAACCTGGCAAGCTAGCGGACTTACCCGTCGCGGTAATAAAAAGTAAAAAAGTACTAATTCTCCTTGGCAGGTACTGATTGCACATGGCATGGTAGGCATTGTAAACCTTGCAAACCATAAACCATGGAACTCTAAAGCGCAGAAAGGCGCAAAGCCGGGCAGAACTTTCTCCGGCTCTTCCCCTCACGTACCTGAGCAGATTCTACAAAAGTTCGTGGTAGCTGTGGTACAGGTATTGGATGGTAGTTGTGGTGATTGTGGCAGTTATGGCCCTGTTAGTTAAGGTTCTCAGTTGTATCGGTCGTTCCTGCGACCTGCTAGGAACATCCAATTTGAGCGTTTGAACCGAGTGCTCATAAAATCTTCAGCAACTTGAACTTTGCGTAACCCTGGAAAACTCCAACGCTCATCATTTTCCTTCAACTTGTTACATTGCATCGTGTGCCACCAACGAACATCTTTTCCATCGATTAGGCCGTCTTGTAGGCAGAACAGGCCGAATTTCCAATCATTCACCATCCATGTCCGAGGTCACGTTTGCAACATGGATGCAAGCGCAGACGTAATATTCGGCGAGTTGATGGTCTCGAGGTTATCGTCAAAGTGTTACGCATATGTGTCCACTTGTACGACTTGATGACTTGACAACCTCAAAAGGACCGTCGTGATTCTACAGCGAAGGGGGACCAACCGATTCAGTGAACACCTAGGCACTCTCGGTACATGAAAGGTACCTGGGTATCTGCCCTGTATCTGCCCTACTCTACCGTGTACCCTGCTCTGCCCTGCACGTTAACGTTAACGTACCTAGGTATACAAGGGGGGATTACCCAATACTACCCCCCACACATAATCGGCTTGCTGCGAGCAGCTCTATGGGCGTCACTAAATTTTCCTAGGCTACCGGGCGTTGGAAGATGAGGGTAGGTCTGCGGTACCTACTAGGTATGATACAGCACAGCCATCAACAGTACTAGAAGTACATCCTAGGTACCTACGCAACCATGGATGCGCATGCGAAGGTCAAAGCTCTACTATTGGACTCTAGATGCTTATAAACCTGAGCGACATATGTCGTGCTATTCTTGGGCTGGCTCTTAGGGACCACTATCCAATATAGTACTTGCTACACTCGGCCACGCTTCTTGCGTAACCATTCCCAAACGGAAAAAAAGATTTGATTCAACAATAATATTATTATCTATTTACCATTATTAAATAAAAGCTACTGGGTGTGTTCGGGTCAGTAAGCGTCTCTTCTCACTTACACCATTTCATATCTCTGTCGTTGCATCTGTCTGACACTGATACACTGATAGTGCCGCTGATACCTTTACAACAGTGATTTAGACATACAACGACTCAACCCTGTACAATTTGTCCAAGACTAGAAGATAGCACATACACATACGTTGTCAGCTTCCTTCAGTCTTTTTTTCTTTCCAGTCTAGAGCGGAGTCTGGTGGAACTCGAAGACTTCACCGCCGGTCGCTCTCTATCCGGACATCGGCTTTTCGTTCCATTTATTGGCTCCGAGCAGGTAATTTATAAGGCTTTGCCGGTGGCGCCTGTACAGGTATGTAATGTATGTTAAGAACCGCATGGCAAAGAATGGAGCTCTACTTTCCCGTGGCGGGAGCTGCTTACCTATCGCATGATCCTGCAGGGGCTCACCGTCATCGTTTTCTAACCCTAATTACCGTATCCATACTAAAAAAGACTTAGATATTATCATTTTTTCTGCATACATATCCGGGCACTATTCGATTTATTATCCCCGGCCCCCGGTCCGTCCCTAACCTCTAGCTGAAAGATCCCAACTTAACCCCGGCGCATCACAAGCAGCGCCACATTCCTTCTACTTCTTACATCGGGTCAGTGTGGAACGTTTCATCCCGCCACAAAGCCTCAAAGCTCTTTTCTAGAACCTGGTATATGAATCTTCTGGCGACTTGCTTGATGATGCTTATGACATAAGCAATTCACATTCGGTGAGACTGGTGAGTAATTTCGGAGCGACATGCTGACAACATGGAGCGGATACCCTTTCCCGAAGTAGTTTTAACCTTCTGACCCATGCTAATATATAGTCTTAGGAATACCCAACATTCATGGGGGGCGAAGTGTATAGTCGATTTTTGGTAGCTCTAAGAAATGCTTCCTGGCCAATCCACCACTACGTCCGGACACCGAGGAGGCTCAGGTCGGTCTAAGGTGACTCTCATAAGGGATCACCAGGTTAGTAGCTGCGCTCATAGCTCAGGTTAAGAGCTGGGTTGTTTCTGAAAGATGATATCGCCATCATCGTCGTCTCAGCCTGCTCCTGCCAATCGACTCGAACTCATAAGAATATATCGCTGACCCGAAGTATGATATACAGGCTTGCATCCCTCTTACCAGGATACTCGGCGATGGCGACATCGTCGTTCTTCTCACGCCAGTCGTTGCACCTGCTCAACCAGATGTTAGCGGCGGCAGTGACCCATTCGAGCCATTTGGCCGAGCCCTGGCCGCGAGACATCCGTGGATTCGACATGTTCCTTACACATCTCGGAACGGGATGACAGGTACGCATGCTGGTTTCATCAAGCGAGCTAAAGCTGTTGTCTTTGTCATCTCCGGACCGCCGAGTGCCGGCCAATCCTCGCAAGTCGAGATTGGTTTGATGGCACGGATGGTAGGAGAGCAACGACCTCAAATTATCGTGGCGTGTCAAAATGTGCACGACCTCGGTCTCATGGAAGCAAACTTTCCTACGATTGTCCAACTGCAAGGGTATACGCCGTCTGACTTGCAAACTGCGGCCGCTGTTCTTTTTGGTGAGGTTACAGCTACATCTACAGGTACTACCGGGCTAGATGTTCAATCGCTGATGATAGAGCCGAAATTCTGGCCCCCGGAAAATTGGGACGGCCTCAATGTGGCGCCCGTACATGAACTTTGGAATCAGTGCCTACCAGATCAATTTCACCTAGAGAAATTCCCCCTGCAATCTTTGCTGCAGCGGGATGGCTACGCCATGCATTTCGTTGTGCGACTACCCGAAAACCGTGAGGTTGTCGGATTTTGTGCGACTTATACTACGTTTGTGGATAGGGAAGGCGAGCGGTTAATTGGGTCACTGGCGATGATCATTGTTAAACCGGCGTATCGGCGGCGGGGAATCGGACTTAGTCTGTACGAACATGCACTGAAGCAACTTAAAAGGATACGTGGAGTAGACCGGATTCAATTGGGTTCTACATTTCCCCGCCTGTTGAGCGGAATACCAGCGGCATCTGCGTCCGAGGGCTGGTTTCGAAGGAGGGGCTGGCAAATGAACGGTCAGGCTCCAGGCCGTGGTCAAGATATATGCGATTGGATTTTGAAGATCGATGATTGGCCTAGCGGCGGCCTCTCGGCACCTTCCGCTGGACTATCTTTCCGGCAAGGCACATTCGACGATTTTAGCTTGATTGCGGATTTTATAGAAAAGGAGTCCGCCCGCAAAGATCATACTGGCTGGTATGACCAGTACATGAATCTGGCGAACGATGGTCGCATTAGCGATATTGTTCTAGGATTGGAACAGTCACAGATTGTCGCTTCTGCGTTAATATACACACCAAATGAAGCTAGTTCATTGGCACAAGACCTTCCCTGGGCGCGAACGATTGGATCTGACGTGGGGGGTGTGGCGTGCATTTGCATTGCAGGTCAGTGACATCCTGAGTCGCCAGGATTCTTTAGAAGTCCTGAACTAACTTAAAGTTAAGACGGTAATCCCGCCATGACAACTAGTAAGGATACTGTTATGATCAGGTTACTCGACGCTTGTGTTACCATACTCAAAGAGCAAGGAATGAGACGAGTGTTCCTCGATGCGGTGAAGGGCGGCTATGAAGGATTTCAGTCCATGGGTAAGCTCCAAAGTTCTAACCACGATCATTTTCGGCATTAACATCGTGTCCCTGATAGGGTTTCAAAAATGGGCGATATATAAAGATTTATGGCAGCCGATGATCTAAGACGATCTAAGTGATTTCCCCCAGACCGCCGATCGTACGCCACGACGGAATTATACCTACTTGCGATTATATGCACTGCAGGTCTCGCCGGCCACATCTCATCTCATCTCATCTCAACCACGCTATATAAGGCTGTTTCAACTAATTTTTAAGTGGAACATTAGCTCGTCTATTATTGAATAGGGGGTTTTGAAATCGAGGCAGAATGAGAGCAAGGAGATATTCCGTTATCGTGAATTACTGAGTCAAACTCTGATTTTACTAAGGAAAACCTGAACAGGAAGCTTGCCAATTCAGCCCAGAGATACATTACTCAAAATTACAGGGCCCCCAGTTGCTCGGATGAGACTTGACATCGGGACGGATATAGTCTTGGAAAGCTTGGGATGGGTTGCACGAAGTTGACGTTAGATCAACCACGAGAAGCTACGCCTAAGGTCGGCTCATTTGGATAAGCAGCACGGTACCTGTCGAGCAATATCGTCTGACAACACGACACCACACAACTTGCCAATTCAATCAACTGGTAAATACGCTTATGACAAAGAGGAGAATTCGGCAATCCGACTCTTGATTGATGGCTCTCCTTAGCAGCACCCCCCCATTGGTTTAAGCTGATGTTGAGTAACGAAATGAGTATTCCAGAGAATCAGTACTCAAGAGGTTCGACATGGGAGCCGAAGTTCTCTGCCGTCTGCTAATATCCGAGCTCGAATCTTGATTATGGTCTTTTCAGTCCAAATACCCGAGTCCTTAGGTACTCATGCACTCATGCAGAATCAGACATGTTCACACTCAACGACCACTTGAGATTCATCGCCGTGCATTGTAATCACGGGGCTTAATGTCCCCTTCAGACTCCGAATGAGAAAGCTTTAATGTAGTTCTTAACCGTCTTAGGTCGCGATAATCGAGTCTAAAGCGGCTGAAGCGGACATTTCAAAGTCCTATAACTGACCGTGGGCCATTGTGTTCTTTTGATGTCCTTTTGGCGTCCTTGATGATACCTTGAAGACGAGCGGGGATTTGTGGGGGCGGAATCCTTCGCAATAGCTGCCCAACTACGCGGAGATTGGTCCAGTGACAACTTCAAAGGCGTCGAAGATCTGAGAGAGTGAATGATTATGGTTCACTAATATATGTGGGAGGTATAATATTGATTTGGGGGGCCAAGATGCGGGGGTCATAAGCGAGTAAGATGAATTCAGAATACAACTCATGGAGGGCCATTAAGGGCCATTGCCTTTCAGATGCTTCCTGTAGCATTCGAAGACCTATTATTCCCAAGGAGATTATTACTATTACCATTATCATTACCATTGCACGGTCGTCCAGATTGTTTCTTTTGACCGAATACTCCCACCAGCCGGTTCCCCACGATAGGTTGGACTGGCAATCTGGCGACCACTCTTGAGCTCAACAACGGTTAATACCATCGTATCGAGAAGGACGGACGCGCAGATCAATGATACCACCCTACAAGGCCTACAAGATCCGATAGTCTATGGTTCTTGTGTAACACAGGGTGGCCAACTCACTATGCAGTCTTGGTGCGCAGATTGCATCCACACTATGCTTCAGATCAGCATGCTTTGGTGAGCGATAGGGTGTCACAACGGCTGACGAGACGCTACGTAGGCTAGATGAAGAGCACCACTCTTTGTTACAGGAGGGCGTTCGGTTTGCCGCGACCCTTCCCGCGCCAATTACGCCGTAACAGGCGGTCACACAAAGCCGCTGGGCGTTGCAATGCATTGGATGGATCCTTTGCAGGTCATCTTACCTGCGTATACATGTCAACAGCCTGCGAGGGCCGAATTGTCCATCTGACACAAGAATATAAGCGCAACAAACCCGGCTCACCCCCAACCCTTGATCTCGCAGGGCTGGAGTATGGAGTGTGTGAAAGATTCATCAGCATCAAATAGGGCATAAGTGATACTTCCGCGTTCACGCGCACACAGACAGATGTCGTCAGCATCTTCGAAATATGTCTGGAACTGATCTCTTACCTATTCTAGCTGCGCCGGCGTCCTTGAAGCCGAGCCGCCACGCGAGACATGCGTGTCTCAATCCAGTGCCGAAGCACAGGCTAGCTACAAGTAGTAACCATCTTACCGTATTAAAATCTAGAGGTTATTGGCGGGATCTCCCTCTCACTAGAAGGCTAGCGAGCCTGGATGGGCTTTTCTTACACGGTGAGTCCCGCCGCCTACGCTGAACCTTGCTAGTCGAAAGATGCTACCGTAGTAAGCACTGAATCATGGCGCCTCCCAAGCCGTCCTCGATAAATGGCTACAGATCTGCCAACCTCAGAACGTCCATAGCAACTAGATCGGCTTGGCTTACAAGAAAGGTAAGACACCATGGCATGATATTGGCTGAGTGGCTAATTTAATAAAAGGATCTCAGCAGATATTCGATCCTGAGTTCGTAATGTCATGAAGAATTCAAGCAATTACACAGACATTAACAGAACAGATCTGACGGAACCCGCAAACAGTCACAAAAAAATTTTAAGCTTTCTAAGATTGCTGGGCAGTTACCCTTTTATCTTACCGACTCGCACGAATGAACGGCGAATGTATGTATGCGGCACGTCGTCGTCATGCAGCCCAGTTTAGCAAGTGCTTCTTCTTATTTCCGTGCGGTGCTGGTACGGCTGGGAACCCATGGAACTACTTGTAAGAGAAGTTCTCTCATTGGGCGATATTGTAGCCCGCATTGCATTGCAGGAAGCTCCGCGTCTACACTGATACATATCCTCAAGTCTACCTTGCCTACAATACTTGCAATTGTCCTACGTCAATCTTCATTCATGCAGTGTCTGGTTGGACAATGCTCCCCCCAGATAAATTTTTTCCTCTCTCGAAATCTTCAACATACATATCTACCTACCTTAGTACTTTGGCCGCTGAGTCGCGGACCGAGAGACGCATAGTAAGCTGTCCTCACTGTTAGACGGCGGCCTTTGTCCTGGATCGAGAAGCACACTGTGGTGGGCTGTTTCTACATTAGGCCGACGTGATACAGAGAGTAGGGCACACATAATCGCCGTCTAATAATCCGAAGATGGGCGGGGAAAAGGCCAAAAAACTCCTACACGGTACCGATATATCGACCACGGTTGCGACATACACGTGCCGTGTTATACCGGTCTTCACATCAGCCCACCACTCTCATGAAGTGAAGATTTCGATGGAACGGAACGAAACCATGTGACCTACTTTGGCGCTTGCCGCTGCCGCGACTCACACCGGTTTACTGATTTCTGTCCTTCCCTGTTGATGATCATCTCATTTACTTGGTAAGTATCAGAAATGTAGACGTCGTTAACCTGACTGCGCGCTCTAGATGCCCATATGCCCATGCGCTCTGCGTGTTTTGTGTAACCACCCTCCTTTGGAAGCAAGTCTCATTAATTTTCTTGCCGGTTCGTAGCGCCTTCGTGTTCGTACCAAGTACCTCGATCTCGTAACAGGCTTTTCTCCTTTTTTCTGCAGCATGATTTTGTTGTGAGTACATACTTACCTACCTCTCTTCGATACAAGCTCCGTCCGCCCGTCCGCTCGGACATGCAAGCCTCGGTAAGCCTTGATAGCAAAACTGGCGAGCGCGTTTCGACGGCATGAGCGAGGAGGGAAGTAGACAGATCGGGAAAGCTGAGCATATACCTGGTAGACTTACATCAAGATGCCTTTCGCCTAGTCTAATGCCTGTTCTGTCAACATGACCCCCCTGCCATAAGCCCGGGTTCATTTGTACACACTTATCACCAACAGCTTAACTTTCGATCCTCGGCAAGAAATTCCTTCCATTACACAACAATACATTCAGCTCGTCGCACAAGTTTAAATATTAGTCTTGTACTCCGACCACGCGGTTTTTTTTCTCTTTAGAAAAACTTGGAACTTGGCGTCGTCGAGCGCCTATCAGGTAGCCACATTGTCCTAACACAATGTGGTACATGCAAAACTTCTGTAAGCCCTGAGCGAAGAAAAAAGAAAAGAAAAGAGAAAAAAACACAACAACCCCGGACCTGGAAATCTCATACGCATATGATATCGTTTAAGCCCTACCGGGGACCCTAGCGGCAGATCATATATCGAAAAAGAAAAAAGAATGAGATACATACTACCTAGGTATACATATACATGGTAGATATATATCTGCTAAAAAAACGGTGTGCGCGTATATCCGTCGCTTCCGTACTTGGCTTCCCGGCTTTTACGGCTCTCACCTAAGAAAGGAAAATCGCGTCCTTCCGTCGCCTTTCTCCATCACAGGCCGAAACCGCCGAAAATACCCACTCGTGCAGCGCATACGTCCACCCATTCATACCTATATGGGTACCCAAGTATCTAATATATGTACCGGATGCCTAAAAATCTCATCTCTCCTCTTTTCCCCCATACTTTGTGTAACCATCAATATGTAGAGATTATGGGTTGAGTCACATTTGTGCGACGTACGGAGTCTTGCAACCTTGGAAAAGCGCTTATTCTTTCTAGGTTCGTTCTGCAGCATCGAGAGGGTACATACGCACGCACATAGGTACTTTTACACATATACCTACACACACTACTTATCTTATTCATCATCGCCATCGTCATCAAAAAGTCTTATTGAGTCTTACCTATCGAAGAGAAGAGATGGGGATGACACAGGAAAAAACACGTAAGTGGTGGTGGTGGCGGCGGCTTGCCTTTAAGACACGAATGAAAAAGCTGATCATAGTACGAAGTAATAGTAGTTGTAATTGTAGGTAAATTGTAGATTCTTTAAAAAAGGAGGGATCAACTTTTCTTTATTTCCACCCGGAAAACCCAAAACAAACAACCTATCCTCCCAACCTCCCCCCAAATTTCCGCCATCCCTAATCTGTTTCTGGTTTCTGGTTTTTTTCTTTTCCTTTTCGTCTTCGGGGGCTGAGTCACCGCCAACGTCACCCGCCGGCACTCGGGAGGGCGGGTTCCGCGGGCGCGGATGACGGCGAAGGCTTCCCCCCCTTTAACTTAGATAGGTACCTATTCATGTACAAAGTTGGAACAATTTCCGGCAATATATTCACAGTCAGAAGTATAGAAAGCCAAAACAGGGCAAGAAGATAAAAAAATAATAATAAACAAATAACTTCAGTGGTATCCTCCCGAACCCGGACGCCATGCTTTTTTTGTTTTCTCGGAAAAACTCCCCAAAACCGTACCCTTTCGTAGATAATAACCGTATATGCGTGACCCTGCCGGGGAAAAAATGCCCGAGGGTTCGTGTTAGAAGATGCAACGGCGTGGTGTTGTTACGCCGACCATTTGGAGAAGTCGACACTGTCGACTAATGCGTCTAGTCCGTTAACCGTCATGACCTCCGTATTATCCGTCGTTGCGGTAGAGAGCATGGATGAGCGGTGAGAATTCTGCTCGCTAGAAGCAGAGAAGAACGTGGCAACTGATGACCGCCGAAGGCTGCTAAAGCTATCTCGAACGGTGTTACCTGACCTAGCTGCCTCTAGTTGTGCAGCTGCGTTTATGGGGGTAGGAGGCCCGTGGCCCAGAGCAGTACCCGGTGGGGAGGGTGTAGGTCCCTGAGGTGCAACCTTCGGACCATACTTTTCTCGAAGTCTCTTGATTTCTCTTAATCTGTTACGCCATGGCGAGATCTGTTCACCGCCTTCCCGATGAGCCCAGACCAGCGAGAAGACCGATGCATTCAGCGCCAGAAGCCTGATGAAGTCGGGTAAAGCCCTCAGACTGACAATCTTAGTCTCGGAAGCTGGCGATATCTCGGGGAAACCAGGCTTGCTCATCAAGCGAACTTTGTAGAAAGACTCTTCAACGTCTTTCGGCGTCCTCTCCCTAGTAGCGACGAACGAGGCACGTGACTCCGGGGTAATCACAATATTGACAAAGTTGAACTCGGATGGGAACGTGTCAAACTTGAAGGGGAAACCAGAGTCGTTGAAGATGATGTTGACGAAGTCGTTTCCGATATGTCGCTTCTTAGAGGTACACTGGGGATCATGGTCTAGATTGGTTGGCATTTGCGTAGTGACGTGGAATACGATTTCTGTCACCCTATCTCTCCAACAGAATGTATACTTCCCATCGGTGTCGTACTGCCTATCTAAGCCTTGGGTGTTGAAAGTGGCGCCCTTGAGTTTCGTCAATGTACCGAGTCCATTCAAGAACTGTAGATAGTCCCCGCTTCCGGTTACGTTTGCCAGAATTTCGGACTCGTTGGTTTGGTTCTCCCCGATGTATATTACGCCAACCTTATGACCATCGACCGTCGAATTATGGTCGAACATCCTAATAGCCCTGTTCACTACGTCGTCATCGGGTAGCGGAATGGGACGTGAGAGGTCACTTCCTTGAGGGATAGAGGATAAGAGCTGCACTAATAAATGATTTGGTAAGACACTATTCGAAGGCGCTGTATAGCCCTCTCTCGCGCTTTCGTTCATAGGGCGCTGGTGTGCCGGGGGCGGTTTGAATAGCTCTCGGATAGTATAAGATGATGTTCCGGACGGCTGTCGTTTCGTAATTTGAGCCCAACCAGTTGCAGTGGCTTGCTCGATTGTAACGATGCTATTTCCAATCAACCACCTCTTCTTGAGTATTTCCCCAAACCTATCTGCAGTGAACAAAGGGTCTGCTGCAGACTCGTCGACGTCGGCGTACGTAGCTCTTTGCATGAAATCTATTGTAAGCTGGGCTTGCTCGTCCGACACTTGTGGTCCATCAACATCTGTAAACAGATTTTTCGCAATCCAGCCGACGTGGTTCGCGCGATCTGGGAGCTTCAGAGCTAGAAACCAGAATACAATGACGTGATACGCTAAGGTGTATACATATTGAGGTAGATCATCTGACGTATTTGGGTTGGATAGATATTCGCTTGCCGCAGGAACTGACGAATCGCTAACCGAACTCATTCTGTACGTTTGTCTCCTTCCTCGTACGTATTGTAAATATCGGAAACAGATTCCGAAGACGATTCGATACTCGTCCTCCCGGAAATTAGCATACAGGGAAGATAATCTACTAAGGCAAGCTAAGAACTCTAGAATATGCATTGCGACGTGAGGTTGGGTGATGATTTGCGCCATCTTCTGTAAAATTGTCACCAAAGCCTTGCCGGTTGACGATGGGAGTTCATGGCAGCAGATTGTAAGTGCATGTATGCAACACTTTGCACTTCGTTCCCACGTTGCTATACCATGTACGAATGCCCGAACGATCTCGTCTTCCTCTGCCTTGTTAAAATATTGATGATAACTGAGAATCATGGTCAACGTGTGGAAGAGACATATAGCGACATCTGCTTTGCGTAGTCCGTAAATGTTTGGTGGCTCTTGGAAGGAGTTGGCTTTAATCTGCTCGCAAACGGTTCGTCTTAATTCCCGAAGTTGTGGTTCAGCGCCCCGGAAAATAGCATGGTTGCTCAACTGCGAGGGCAGATGAACTAGGATAAAGCTATAAACTTCCCAGTCGGTATCTTGTTTCAGCAAAGTTAGAACGGTTTCGAGCCATAAGCCGGTTCGAAGGACTGCGATTTGCGCCGAATCATCTTTTTCAGAGTTGTCATTCGAATTATCGCAATAAAGTACCGTGCTTGCAGCTTGAGATGGAGCCTCCGGCAAGGCATCTGCGTCAGAAGTGACCCACAGCTGCCGATATGTACCTGCAGCTGACTTGCTGCCACTAGCTGACCTGAATGGGTAGCCTCTATCTTGCATTTGGCCCTGCCCAAGAGATATACCACGAGATGATCGTGCAGATCCGGCCATTTCAGCCCTTGAGATTCGCGCAGCGTATGATGTTTCTTCCGCATATTTGCGTGCCATCGATTCTTCGGTTCGGTATAAGGAGGTGGCAAGGCTGGTCGACTCGGTATGTGAAGTAACGAATATGCGGTTAGCCCAGTCCGCTCTTAGTCGAATTAGCAGTTGCATCGCAGTGATACGAGCGTCTATCTCGCTTAGATTTGACTCAGCTATGGATACCAAGACATTAAACAAGCGCGTCGACTTGATAGCATCGTAATTTAGTACACGTAGAAACATTTGCACATATCCCCGCGCAACTACATTGGATGGCGTTTGAGCGGGAACCGATTTTGATTGGTGAGGAGTTGACGGCGGTTCGAGGGTAAGAGAAAGCGAAGAAGACATAGCGGAGCGAGACCGGTTATTCCATATTATTCCCCGAAGCGTATCGACGATGTAACAGAAAAGAGTGTGGTTCGAAATGCTGGCAACAGAAGCAGCAAACGACACTACCTCCTGCAATAACATGATGTCTGTCTCACCCGCAACATCCGCCAACAAGCGCTCAATTAACTCTGGTATGAATCCGGGCTCGAATTGATCATTAAGTAGTTCAATCATGTCGTAAACCTCCGTAAAGGCTTGCAATGCCCGCAAGCGGACGTCAGTTGATCGTTTTCTGTCCGCTAAAAATGCATCCAATACCAAACTCAAGTTAGTCTCCCAGAAAGGATCAGACGGTGAGCAACATCGAAACTTCTTGAAGTACTCCAGGACCAGTATCGCTGCGGAGTCGGAAAGGGCTTGATGTATCTTGGTGAAGAATACGATACAATCTTGTCGTTGAACAAAAGAGTTAGGTTGTTCTGTCGGCGCAACCTCCGGTTTTTGAGACCCGGTGTCTGCTTGACTTAAGGATGCGACCTCCTGTTTCTGAGTGGCAGTACTAGGCTCGTCCGACAACAAGTTTTCAATTCGACATATGAGTTTATCTAATTCCCGAGCTAGCATGCTCTCAGCAGAGTCGGCCTCATTAGGGTCCAAGAGTGATGAAATGGGGCTCTCGGTTTTGGTCAATGATATGATCACAGCTCCAGCACACGTGACTGCAACATCGAAGACAGGTGTCCAGTCCTCGTCAGCCAACATGCTATTGACATTGCCTTGGCTATCGCAAAATAATGCGTTTGTCAATCGTAGTATATCGAGGTGTATTTTCCAAGCAGATGTAGCCTTGACCACGGTGGATAAGCCATCGACCAAAAGGGCATAGGGAACAGCAGGATAGCCTTTCTCGAAACTCTTCGATACAAGCTTAGTGAGCACCGACAAAGCGCCCCTGACTTCTCTCACAACCTCCTTCTTCTTATCTGCATTTTCTGGAAGGCTTGCCAAGACATCCAGAAGAAGCCTTACGGTAGTGTGTCCGTTGTGTGATCGACAGAGGATGCTGATAGTATGCCACGCATCCTTCTGCAGACTCGGGACGAGGCAGTGGATGGAGCAGAGAACATGTACACAGCTCTTCAACTTATCCCCAGGAATTACCCCAAATGTTACTATAGCATCCATAACGCCGATACACGCTTGCAAATCCTCTTCAACGCTAGTATTCATGCAGATATCCAGCAGCTTGTCGATCAAGACTTTGGCGGCATCATCATCGGCGACGCTGAAATTGAACTTAATTACGTCGTTAATGAAGCTGAAGAGATCCGCAAAATTCCTATCCTCTCCAGTAACCAAACTCTTCCCTTTCATTCGTGACCCTTGCTTTTTCGCATTACCTCGCGCGGTGCGGACCGCATCAAATGCTTCTTCAAGCCATTTGGATAGGAGTGGAAAGACATCGTAATCGAAGCCGGATAGATTTCGGGCATGGTTCGTCAAGTCAACTAAGGCTCCGAGTTGTAGATAGAAGTCTTCCGGGTTGGCTTCGGCAGATATCGTCTGAAAGTATTCGTTACGCTCAAGGTCGGTCGATGATGCATGCTTTACACATTCCCTCAGGAGTTCCCAACCGGAAAATCGGGTTGCCCTGGGATTGGTCGGATCGACTAGGTCTTTAGCCGCATACCAAATGTCTAAGACGGGATTCAGGGGGTAGTCTGCTACAGTATGTCGCAACGCATTGGCGGCACTGACTCTCTCATTCATCGAACCATTCTTCAATAACTCGTAGGTATCGTTGTGCTGCGGTGGTAGGCCACGGAGAAGATTTGGCGTAGTATTAAGACGTTCGGCAATCTGGGCATTGATGGAGGGACCGGAGGATTGTACAGGAGCCGTAGGAGATTTGGTTAACTTGGCAGCACCGGTCAAGCTTTTGAAGACACTAGTCAGGCCACTGGTATTCTTAGAATCGTGAAGCGAGGAAGCATCATCTCCAGGTGATGGTGTCATAGCTATTATCTGCCTTTCTTCACCGGCCTTTCGGCCCAGAGAAACTATGCGGCGAAACATATTAGTTTTTGAATCATGTTCGCTAGTGTTGAGAAGATGTCGCCTTCGAAGGATATTGCCGAAATAAGAAAGGAGTGTAAGTTGTCAGAGACATGAAGGGGCATCAAAGGAACGATTGCGGACGATGACATACCACATATGTGGTAAGCCCCTAGCCCCTAAGGTAATCAAATAGTTCAAATAGACGTGGACATGGAAGTGAACGTGAACTTGTGAACTTATGAACTCATTGGTCTTATTCAGTACTTACAAGCAAATCGGGTCTTGCATAAGGGTGGGAATCAAGAAAATAAAAAGACGATACAAAGGCCAAGGTAATAAAAAAAGATCAAGCATCCATCAAGTGCAAAAAGCCGGCCGACATGAGACCCGTGACACACTCTTCCAGAATTGGTTCAGCTTGGTATTGGTACTGTGCTATTTGGTGTTGGTACTGGTACTGGTTATGGTACTGGTGGTGGTGGTGGTACTAATAGTAGTGCTGGTGGCCGTATTACAGGCTTAATTTCTTCATACACCCTCTTCTCCCAACCACTACCGTAAGAGTAGTAGTGTTGATGACGACGGTGGAGGCACTGGTTGGGCTGGTAGAAAGGAACGATGATAAAGGGCTCGATTTGGATTTGTTTTTGGTCGTGAAACGTGGTAGTACATTGGGAGATGCAAGGCGGCAACTTTTATTTTTTTTTTTGTTTTCTTGTCGATGACAGATTTCAGGGGAGATGCATTTAGTTGAACAAAATTATCGTACATAAGGAGAAGATCTTGGTAGCAAGATTGAACAAGATTGGGGGACCTTGTGGACTTGGAGAATGTTCGCAAAAGATTTCTCCACAATGACCTTTTTGGTACACCTGCAGCTTCCGCGCCGTCTCTTTCTCCGTTTTAACCAATGGATACCCTTGTTTAATCCTAGCTCTATGAAGCTGAGGTGTACTAATTCTCTCACCTTCTAATTTCACCCCTTAGACCACTTATCGATGTATTTTAAGTGGCTCCGACACCTGCCCGATAAATGATTTAAGCATATCAAAACTTCGAACACCCCACTATTCCCTTCCCCACCACAGCCCACCATCAATTAGGTAGGCACCCTTTACATTCACGGTTAGCCTTAACTGCCTTAGAAGCTTTGAAAGTGCACAGACCACTACCCAGCTAGGCAGCTGAAGCTCACCTGGGCAATTGCTATGGTATTCCATCAGTGTTTTTAGTGCTGTTCCACTGCCGTTGCCTCGTCGTCCAACGGGCTTGTCGATAGGCAACAGCCCTGTAATGTCAATAAAATAATAAAAAAATTGTACCGAACTAACTTTACCTAGGTACATCCAATACCTACATACACAAACTACGTCGGCGCAACCCAAACAACTTTCAAACTTTCACCTCACTACAACATAACCTCAGCCACAAACGTCGACTCTAGGGACTTATTCTTATTACGACCAGCAGCCATCATGGCTTCAGATTTGGGCCAGATCGCCCAGCTGTTGGATGCGACCCTTGATCCTATCAAGCACAAGAAAGGTACGTGAGAGCTCCTCCGCAGCCCCACCTTGCGGTGGAAGTGTTGATGATGGTTGTGGTTGTGATATTGTCGATGTTGTTTGACTATTCTCAACACCCGCAAACGACTATATCGTAGGAATATTATAGCTAACTCTGAATCACAGCCGAGGCTGCACTCAAGCTTGAAGAAAAGAAGCCACAATTCTCCCTACAGCTCCTCAAAATTGTTGCAACTGACACCCTCGAGCCAAAAATCCGTCTTTCAGGTGCACTCTGCTTCAAAAATTTCATCCGACATAATTATGTCGTACGTTACTTCCTACGCTTTACCTGGTTTAACCAAGATATGTTATTCTAATATGTAATATCGTATAGGACGAGGATCGAAACTACAAGCTGCCTATTGACGAAGTCAACACGATAAAGCAAGAACTTATTGGGCTAATGATTGCCTGCCCCGCTACCATCCAAACACAACTGGGAGAAGCTATTAGCATAATCGCCGACTCTGATTTTTGGGATCGTTGGGATACACTTGTCGCCGACCTTGTCTCCCGATTCTCTCCTGACAATTATAAGGTCAACAATGGCGTCTTGGAAGTCGCACACTCCATCTTCGCCAGATGGCGGCCACTCTACCGCACAGATGAACTGTATACCGAGATCAACCACGTACTCAACACCTTCGCCGTACCATTCCTCTCACTCCTAAATGTAAGTCAACTCAAATCCATACGTGTTCAGCCTCTTCTATGCTATTTGAAACTAATATTGGTGTAGGCTACGGATCAACAGATTACTGCAAATGCCAACGACAAGGTGGCCTTGAAGAACTACTTCGATACATTAAGCCTGCTAATAAAAGTGTTCTATGACCTTTCTTGCCAGGACATGCCGCCTCAATTCGAATCGAACTTGGAGCATATCTCGACTCTACTCCACAAATACTTGACGTATGAGAACCCGCTTTTAGCGACTGACGATGACTCGGAAGCCGGCATCGTCGAGATCGTTAAAGCTGACATTTGCGAGGTTTTGCAGCTCTACGTAACCAAGTTCGACGATGATTTTGGCCGATACACACAAGTATTCATTGGTAGCGCGTGGAATCTACTCTCGGCTATTGGTCCCGAGACGAAGTATGACAACCTTGTCAGCAAGGCGTTGCACTTTCTGACAGCAATCGCCGCCTCCCCAACGCACTCTGCCGCATTCAACGACGAGAATGTCTTAAGTCAGGTCTCAGAGAAGGTTATTCTACCTAATGTTGCCCTTAGGGAAACCGATATCGAATTGTTCGAAGATGAGCCCATCGAGTTTATCCGACGTGATCTAGAAGGATCGGATACTGATTCTCGACGAAGAGCAGCTACCGACTTCTTGAAACAGCTGCAGAGTAATTTCGAAGCATTGGTTACCAGCGTTGCGGGAAGATATATTAACCACTACCTGGAGCAAGGCAAGACGAATTGGAAGGACAAGGATACGGCTATCTCCCTATTCCTTGCTGTCGCGGCTAAAGGTGCCGTGACCGCAGCGCATGGTGTCAGAACCGTAAATTCTCAAGTCAACGTAGTCGATTTCTTCCAACAGCACATCGCAAATGACCTAATTGCGGGGGATGCCGAACCAATTTCGAAGGTTGACGCTATCAAGTATCTATACACCTTTAGAAGTCAATTATCGAAAGAGCAGTGGCAAATGGCATTCCAACCCCTGGTCCAAAACTTGGGTTCGGACAACTACGTTGTTTATACCTATGCCGCCATTTGCGTAGAGAGACTCTTGTTCTTGACCGACGACTCTGGTGTACGCTTTTTCGGCAGGGTTGACATTGAGCCTGTGGCGAAAGATCTCCTGGACCACCTTTTCAAACTTGTGGAAAAGGAGAACTCGCCAGCAAAATTACAAGAGAACGAGTTCCTCATGCGCTGTATCATGCGAGTGCTAATTGTTATGAACACCGGCATTGTTAACTTTGCTGATATGGTCCTTGATCATTTGGTAGCAATCACAAACATCATCAAGACTAACCCGAGCAACCCCCGCTTCTACTATTATCATTTCGAAGCTTTGGGCGCCATTGTAACGTATGATTCACCATTTCCACCATTGATTCGTTTAGAACAAACTAACAAAAGTGCAGATATGGCTCGTCCGCCGGAACGGCAAAGCTCGAGGGTCGCTTATGGGAACCCTTCAACCAAATAATTGCGGAGGATGTGAATGGTACGTACAATCTCCCCCAGCGCAAAAGCATAGTGTATTAACCCTTTAATTCTTAGAGTTCATTCCATACATATTCCAGATCTTGGCGAAGCTATTAGAGCTGGAGCCATCCGGAGCCCTCTCTAGCAATTTCCAAGCACTAGTGCCTCCCTTAATGATGCCGACGCTTTGGGAAACAAGAGGAAACGTTCCTGCACTTACACGAACACTGGCCGCGATAATACCTAGAGCGGCTAGCTCTATTGTTGCAGAGAACCAGGTCCAGCCCATTCTTGGCATCTTCCAAAACCTCCTTCGCAGCAAGAAGACGGAGCAGAACGCATTCGACCTACTAGAGTCCATCATCTTATCGATACCTAGAACCACCCTTGAGCCCTATTTTAAGGAAATCCTATCTCTCCTTTTCACCAAGCTCCAGGCTTCTCCATCCGACTCGTTCAAGTTACGATTTGTGCGATTTTACCATCTAGTATCGGCCAGAGTGGACGTCGGTCTAGGTACTGATTTCTTCGTCAGCCAGGTAGACCTGGTCCAGAATAACCTTTTCGTACAAATCTACCTAAGCATCGTTCTTCCGAACTCGGATTTGTTAAACCGTCCGGTAGACCGTAAGCTTGCCGTCATATCATTCGCCAAATCGATGGGAGACAGTGCCGCTTTTGCTCAGCGTTACCAGAAGGGATGGCGGTTCACATGTGAGGCTATGCTAAAATTGTTGTTGAACGCACCAAAGGTAGCAACCGGGGCCGGTGATGATGTGGTCAACGAGGCAGACGTGGACGACATCGGGTTCGGTCTCAGTTTTACCGCGTTAAACACGTGCAAGAAGTCTATTACGGATGTTTACCCCGAGATTCAAGACGTCAAGGTGTGGGTTCGCCAGTATCTGACAGATGCCAACGCTCGGCACAACGGAGCCATCGTGAAGTACATCATGGAGAGACTCTCGGATGAGGGTAAGGCGGCTATGACGATCTACGTAGGTTAAGCTTGGGGGATTGGTGTTAGGTAGGTAGAAAATTCACGACATGATCACTTGGTGGATGGTCAGGTAAGACGAAACGTCCCTAAAACTTTCTGATATTTTGACGGATTGTTTTCGGAGACTTCGATTGTAGGCTATGTGGTGGCTAGGTATGACATGAAAAAGGCTTGTGGTCGCCATGAGTAGATAGCCAATGCAAAATAACAATTGCAGAACATGAAGAGGTTGGTATTCGGTGACTAAACAGTATGATGAAAAGTGCGATTTGACCCGACCGCTTCTCTCTCTACTAAGTATATCGTGACCTAGGACAGCGAATACCGAGCACAGGATTTGACTAATATTGTCCTATGATAAATTTTACCCCCGGCAGGACGATCTTAACGAGCAATGCCTCAAAAATTACGGCTCAGTCAGGTGGTTGGGGTAACAAATGGTTGGCCGAAAGAATTCAAAAATTGCGAAGCTCTGAGCTGCTTTCGGTTTTATTGGTTATTGTCCAGGTAACACAGTTACCTAGTAACTACCTACATATGTATAGATGTAAGTTTTTCAACATAGCAGTATTACTTCGGACAGACAGCTTGGTCCGGGGTAATCACCACTCGAATACGTGTGCGGCGTACTTATAGGCAACAGTTTAGATATTACGCAGCCCCTATTTACTGAATATGAGGACTAATGCATTGTCAGCCAGATACTAGTGAGTAGTCCTATAGACTGCTAGCTTACGAAGTATTTCTAGGTTGTTTCAAGATAGTATGTAAGGGCTTTGTCATATATTAATATGACGTATCATCTAGCCGTGACGTGCTCTTCAACAAGACCGGAATCTAGATGCCTGTGTGTGACCACGACGAGATAACGATATTCGTGCAATAATCAAGTGTGGTGGCTGCTGAGAACGTAATCGGGTAGCGAACGGGGCTTTACCCGCCGCCAATGCATGAAATATTGTTCGTAAGACCGTCAGCACGATTTAATAGCGCATGCGATATTCTGATCTCTGATCTGACCTTGAGAAACGAAACTCGAAGATAGAAGCCCGATATGGCAAAGGAAGGAGCAAAGAGCCCTGGTGATTCGGTACTTGGTAAGTAATTGCCGCGCAGCACTATATTGCTTCGGAGAAGGGAGTCGCCCATCGGGGTCCCATCTCTTCCCCGCCTTCCGCATAGCTGACAATGTACAGATTCCTCGGTCCCGGCGAGACAGGTCCCAGTTTCTCTATTCAGTCCAATCCGGACAATTCACCCATTCAGAGTTCGTGGATGGGATCTTTGGTAATCAATCACGTAGAGAAAGATCGACCGGTCAGAAGTTGCAACCAACAAATGTCTCCGACTCTCCGCCTTCGAAGGAGAGCGAGTCGTCGCAATCGGTCGTGACTCTTTTATAGCTAAGATTCTCGGCCCCAATGACGGACTAGACAAGTCCGAAAGGCGAGCATGTCATATTATTCAGACAATCCGTCTTATTCCATAGCAGGGCTGTGACGCTGTCCTACAATGTCGATTTCCAAACTTACTTAAAGGACTTGCCATGTCGTAATGGGAGGCACAACATCTGCAGAATCTGAAGCTGCATTAGGCGTTGAGACTTAAGCGAATTTGGCGAAACAAAGGTTATCATATCGACTATTTCTTCTAATTGAAGCATTGCGTTTTAGACGATCTTAGACGGACTAGAAATTTCAAGATCTAAAAAGGAAAAAATGGCTTCGAAATCAGTCGCTCTTATCACCATGAGCACTCGCGGCAGCCGGGTCGGCCCAACGGTATCATCATTCGTCGAGAAGATCATCGAGAAGCCGTTATCATCGGCCGGGATCACCATCGCAAATGTCGACCTAGTGAAGTTCAACCTCCCCGTCTACAACGAGCCCGTAGCTCCGGCTAGTACGTCCATCAACCTAGCAGACCCCCATCCACATCTATAATTTCCCTAGGCAACAGTATATACTTAAATGTGTACGTATGTATATCTAACCAATTTACCAAACCAGTGGTTCCCGAGAAAGCCCAATTCAAATACGAGCACTCGCGCGCCTGGAGCGCCGAGATAAAGCAGCACGACGGCTACATCCTCGTGATCCCCGAGTACAACTACAGCGTAGCCGGGGGCACCAAGAACGCAATCGACTACCTCCTGAACGAGTGGAAGGGGAAGCCAGCCGCGATCGTCAGCTACGGGATCCACGGAGGGGCCACGGCCTCCGAGCAAGTCCGGGGCGCGCTTAGCGGGATGGGGCTTCGAGTGGCCGAGACGCGGCCGACATTGTCTTTCAGCCAACCCGATATCTTCACTGCTATTGGCGGCAGGCTCGGCGACGCTACGTTGAAGGCGTGGGAAGCGGAACAGACTGCGGCTATATTGAAGGCTGCTGAGGACTTGAAGGGCTTGCTACTACAGCCCAACACCCCGGCCAATGCTACCAAGCCATGAGCGCCGAGCTATATAGAAGCAAGTTATTATCTTAGGCGTGGATATTTGCAAGGAGTACTAGGTCGGATCTCTTTAGGAACTTTCCTAGATAGACATTAACAGAACCATTTATTCTTTGTGTGAACACCGAAAAAAAAACAATTGACACGATCCCCGAGAACTAATAGAAATAGATTGAGATGTGTAAAACGTAAGTCATAAATTCATTATCTACATCATAAACCTATATTTCGATCATGTAGATACCGAACCCCTTATCCATTCTACCTCTCTACTCCATCTTACATAACGGAGCACATGACGGTCTCACCTGGCCTAGTCATGGACAGGTGGACACCGTCGTCGCTTTTTCGGATCTGTTGAGTCTTGCCCTTCATGTTTTTATTTTTTTTTTGTGTTGATAGTAATATGCTGTAAAGCTTAGCACTGTATGATAAGTGAGTAGTGTTTTGATTTTATGGTGTAACTTCTAAACGATTGAGCAAGGTTTCTGGTCGCTGATAGCTTTATAGGATTTGAATACGAGGCGACATACTTTGTCACGGTAGCTGCTTTGACTCGAGAGAGGATTCTTCATACCTTAGCCGACTACATAATCTTTTGTCTACTTGATAAAGATATGCATTTAGCACGGAAAATTCTTTTGTTATACTTTATAATGCATTTCACTTTGATAAACAATAGGCATTCGTTGACCAATAGCATAATTAAGATCCTCTATAGGATTCTAGTCTGCCATATACGAGCATGACCATCACGTGTGGTATTCATTGTCCCATAAAACATTCCCCCATTTGCGTGATTCGTCACCTCGTAATTATTGGGTCCCAGCTGTATCGCACTAGCTTATTTGAAGACCTTTCCGGCGGAGTGCTTGTACTCCTTGCCGTTGTGAACGACAGGCTTGTCCCATGTCCACATGGACTGGACAAAAGCCTTGTCCTCTTCCTTGGTGGGGTCCAGCTTAGTGAACTCGTAGCTCTCGTAGTCGGGAGCTACGTCAAAGACGGGGACGTAGTCATCGCCACGGATGACAAAGGCACCCTCGATGACCGAGTCGTTGTTCTCGCCGTATACGGAGGCGCAGCCGAACAAGTACTTACGAGAACCCTCAAGACGGGTGTTGAAACCGCCAATAAGGTTGTTGGACATGAAAGTCAAGGTCAACTCATCGTTGTACTTGTACTTGCATCGCCAGATAGAGTAGTCCTTGAAGGGGACATTCTCGAAGAACCACTTGATGGAGACATCCTCATCGTGGTTAGAGTAGTAGCGCTTCCACTCGTCAAGAGCAAACTCGGATCGCGGTAGCAGATCGATAGGGTGCTTGGGCTTGGGGGCAGGAGCATCCTCCTCGGCAGCGGCCTGTGGGGCGGCCTTAGGAGCAGGAGCAGGCTTGGGCTGCTCAGGCTTCTTGGGGGCGACGTTGGTCAACTTGGGGGTGTCGAGAAGCTCGAAAGGCTTGGCAACGTCACTGTAGATAGGCTGGTTGTAGACAGTCTCGTACCATCGAGTGACGTTGGGGTGCTCAGCACGCCACTTCTTGTCGTAGAAGAATTGGAAGCCGCGGGAGATGATGCTAGCGGCAAACAGATCAGCGAGGGTGATGCGCTCGCCAACCAGGTAGGTGTTGTGAAGGAGGTGCTCCTCTACGACATCAACAACCTTAGCAGCACCCTTAGCTGCCTCGTCAACGTTCTTCTTGTTGTACTGGTCCCAGCCAAGGAGAGGGCGGTACCAAGCACCGAGCTTAGGGAGAACCTCGGTGTTGAAGAATGACAACCACTTCAGAATAGAGGCGTAGCTATTATTGATATTAGTAACGCGATTTTCGATGAAATATTAGACTTAAACTCACTCTTGCTTAGTCTTGCCGAGGAGGGTGGTCTTCTCGTTCTGGGAGGTGACTAATGGTGAAATGTTAGTAAATTCTCACACCATTTTTATCGAGCAAATGAATGGATTTGGTAGGCGATAAATCAGAAATTAGAACCATGATCAACAGGAATGTTTCAGATAGGGATAACTGTTAGAATAATGTCTAGGTCATCATATAGAGATGCATTTGGTGGTGCTACTTGTAATGAAATCGGGATATAGAGGGAAACACGTACTGTAGATGGCGATAGCCATGCACTCGGTCAGGACGTAACCATCGCTGCCGACGAAGGCGGGAACCTTGCTAAGAGGGTTCACCTTAAGGAACTCGGGGGTAGGCTTGGTGGTGTCAACCTCGACGATGTCTAGGTCCAACCCGTTGGCCTTCGCAACCGCAAGGATAGCGGTGGTGCGGGGGTTTTGCTGTGTGAAAGAAAAGTCATGTCAGCTTTTCGAATAATAAAAATATAACAATATTTAATGCAAAACGATATAGATAAATAGTCAGCTATTCAGTCACTCACCTCCTTGGTGTAGATCTTTCCGAACGCCATGATTGCTCTGGAAGTTGGAGCTGATCGATTTGGGGGAGGAAAGAAGAATAAGTATTGAGAGAGATTTCAAGATTCAACTTGACTCACGGGAATTTTTTTTTTTATCAACACGCAAATGAGGGAGGCGGGGCAATTGCGCTCGGTGGTGCTGTGGCTCAATTCAAGCAATCAGGCACTGACTTACCCCACTTATTAAGGTCTAGTCGAAACCCGAACCACAATCCACCACCTTCCATCTTGTAGGGTCGTTTCGGTAAACGGATCATCTGATTTACCGGTCAATTGAATTTTGGTGGGGATTCTAGTGCCCGCGAAACTCTGCAAAAGTGCTAATAGATATTAATATTCAATTGAATACGTCCTCACTTGCATTGGCCGCCGACGACGGAGGAGCTCAGCATATCGGTCCCGTATAAGGTCATGAATCATATGCGATAGATAAAATGTCTTCTCTAAGATATGGCTTTCGCTGTCTTAGAGATCTCCGGCCGACTGTAACCCGACAATCGCCGTCTATAAGAGTCGCTACCAGCTCAAAATCGCGCCGAACGTATGCGACGACTACAGATGTAGACAACCAATCCGGTGAATCAGATGCATTTACTCGACTTATGCAGTCCGTCGAAGCTCGTGAAGCTCGTAAAAGTCAAGAACGTGGAGATGATAAACCAGAATACACGCAATTAGTTTACCGACGCGCTGTGCCGAGCTCGCCATCCTACTTCTCCCGACAAGCAAAATTCAACGACAGCTTCGTCTTAATCCAAGATCTTGCGCAGAAATATGGACGACTTCCGGCTGCGCCTCCTAATCAAACCGAGCGGGTAGCGTGGAAAACGAAAGAACAGTATCGGTTGGGAGTTGGTGAAGCAGTAAAGGCGAGAGACTATGCGGCCTGTATTAAGCTGGCCAAGAGGTTAAGTCAAATCCACCCTGATTTGATGCCCGAAGAGGTCACGGAGGGTATCAAGCCGTTCAAGCGTGATATCAACTCATATCTCAACAAAGCAAGGCAAATTCCAGTCGATAAGTTTGGCAGGTCACACGGCGTCGGCAGGCGGAAATCTTCAGTCGCAAGGGCCTGGCTTGTAGAGGGAACGGGAGAGGTCCTTATCAACGGTAAGACCATCAATGAGGCGTTCGGGAGGGTTCACGATCGAGAAAGTGCACTTTGGGGGCTGAAAACAATGGAGAGAATGGACAAGTACAATGTCTGGGCTCTTGTGGAAGGTGGTGGGACCACTGGACAAGCTGAAGCACTTGCGATGGCTATTGCCAAGGCCTTGGCCATACAAGAACCAGCTTTGAAGGGGTACCTCAGGAAAGGTAAGTCAAGTTGTTAATTCTCCAGATTCTAGGTTGCACTTTTCTAACCCGGTTCGTTTAGCTGGTTGCCTCACTCGTGATCCGAGACAGGTCGAGAGGAAAAAGCCTGGTCATGTCAAGGCGAGGAAGATGCCCGCGTGGGTCAAGAGATAGAACGACACATATGCGAGATCTTGCGATGAGATCGGCGAGCTGGAGTTCTATACAGTCTTCGGGGAGCCCAATATCATCGAAGTTGATGGCGACGTCCACAGCGATTTTGTGGACCACCATATTGACTACGCAGCAGATCATGTGTATAGGGATTATGTATCATTATGTACCTGCTTCGTATTCTGGGATGCACACAAGATGCCAATAGTGAAGTCCGACATTGGATTGACCAACAATGTTCTACGTTCCTCGCACCATGGGTTGACGTTGATTTAGTCGCGACATAAATGAATTGCCAATTTAGACTCCCCTGGGTTTATCTAACCCGCCAATCAGAACGGAAAAGCACAGAGACAAGCTAGGTACGGATCGATCAACCGGGGATCTGGATTGTGTTGTATTATGTATGACAGGCGGCCGTAGGACTGCACGACGCGAAGTAATCAGCCCAATGCCGTGTCTCCACGCTCTACTACACCGCAAGGGCAAGTCATTCCGATCGCAAACCCCTGGGTAAATAAAACAGCCTTAAAATAGACCCCAACACGAAATTATGCGATAGCCCTACTGACTAGGGCCTAGAAGGGTGAAGATAGGCGGCATAATTGTCATTATCCAAAGGGGGAGCTTATTATAGGTAGACCAAGCATAGACATACAGACATACCAGCTACCCTCCTCATTGAAAGATTCTTCTTCTAGAAGCGAAGAGCGAGGCCGAATGCCCTATGTCGACTAGCTTAAGACTACGGCGGACATAGAATCCTTCTAGAAAGAATATACCGATTTGGGGAACACCCTTGGAGAAGCGAACGTTCAAGAAAGTATACCAGCACACTTCGATGCTAGCTGTTGCCTAGAAAAGGGAGAACAACACCGCGGATGTTTTTCTCCTAGGCCAGCAAGTAGGTACTCACCGCCTCTGTCAATTTGAATTATAGGGAAATAGACTAACATTGTGTACTGAGATTATTGGTCTCTTTGCCTAGGTATGTATGTAGTATCTGCGATTGGTGAGATGAGCATTGACTAGACCTTCAAGGTTGTTAGTCGATGTCACGGGCGGACAGAGTATACACACCTAAGACACGGATTGAACTCCAATTACCGCGGAATTTCTACCTAATCGTCTTAGTTGATCCCGGAGTGACAAGTGTAACACATCTTCGTTGACCACATCGTTAGGGATTTGGCCAAGGCCGAATAGTGAATCATCGTGTCCTGACTTTGGCCACGAACCAATACGAGGCGTGGTGTTTCTAGACAAGCTACATCCGACGACTGTCGAGAAACCGGTGCAAGCCTCATCCAACCCGGATGAGGCTGAGAGTAACAACCCACACAGCAGTCAATACTGTAACATTAGGTAGTTACTCTATCTTGTAGATCTTTCCTTTTCGGACGTCCTATACGTGCATGATTGTGTCGCGCAATTTGGCCTTTACTCTGGAGAGCTTTCGCAACCGGGTTAAGGAAGATAGCCTAGGCCTTAGCCGAACTAGCTAATGAGTCTAATAGAAGTCGAGTCTGGAAAAGCTGGTACAGCATCCTGCAAATTGTCCAGTCGGAGACGCACCCAGCAAATATGAAATATGCACACTAGTACACAAGGATCGGTATCACCGATGTTCGAGGAGCTGCATACGCCCCCACGAAAGGCGCCTGATAATACTTGCTGCCGCTTCTTAAGGGTTGGCAAGGGGCTACTTGGCAAGTAAGTCGTGACAAGCGATGCCAATCCATAACAGAGCTACTGCATAGTAGACTCGCTGGACGAACCAAGCTCGCGTGGATCTGTCAGTGCACAATTTCTATTTATTCCTCGAATCTCGGGGACCTGCGCTAGTTAAGCAAGCCCATAAAAATGGGGTGATTTTTTCATGATGAACAAAACCAACCGGCGCCTACTGCATACCTAGCAGTAGGGGGGTAGCGCTGAGAAAGGACCGCTGGGCAGGACTGCTTACGTACATACATACATACATACATACATACATACATACCGCATATTAAACCTATCACCCGCCTTATATATCTCATGCGGGGGATACGTAACTCGCTCGCAAATATCCCGTACCTATCATCCTGCTGGCGATACACCGACCTTATAGATACTTATATCAAATCCATGGATATCTTGGATCGCCCTGCGCATGCACGTGTACAAGAACGTGCCGATCAGCATACCGCCAAGGGGATTTCCAAATGGGTCGAACCCGGTTTGCCGAGAGCACAAGCCAAGACTTCCGACTTGACCTCTTGAAGAATCGTCTGCAATCGGTCGTTGAGATCCTCATACATACCTACATACATAAGCGTATAGATGGGGGCTGCGGTGAAAAAAATTCTTGCCACTGAGGTAGCCATTAGGAAGTGCCAGCTCGGTGGCTTGCAGACAGATCTGAGAAAAAATTGACGATGGAACAACCCCGGTTGACTCCGGGTCGATGTCAGACGCACCCTTGTCGTTCTTTGACGACATCTCAACGCCTTGTCTCCAACATGGTTCAAGGATCTTATTTAGACGACCAAACATCCACCAGTTCTTATTAGAGGGTCCTCTCATGGTCTAATAGGTACGCGAAACTGCTGTACTCAGTCCTCAGTCGGTGAAGATGCGCATACTCCAAGAAAATGTACCTCTCGGATTTTGAGAATCCTTCTTAGAGTACCCTGTTCGTATCTGAGTAAATATCGATAAGCTACCGGACGCTCAGATCATGTCATAAGGAGCATCACAAGCTGGTTCAGCGACTGATCGGGCATCAATCGGTCTGTCGACATGCTACGGCGTGTTCTCCAGGACAGCAGGGCTACCTTGGCTGCTAGGTAGGGGATGTGGGATGGGCCAATGTCGGCGCTAATCATCCAATTCTTCGATTCTTCAGTCAAGGCTATGAGAGCTAATTGTGCACTTCCTTTCGGCCTATTGACCAATAGCCATCAGCATCGTGACACAACCTAAGAACTTTTTTTTTTTAAAAAAAAATTCTTTGTCGGTCTTGTTAGCCTAACATTCTGTCGGTGTGGGATCCGACTAACAATTCGCCCGGCTCTTTTCCCCAGATCAAGTTGTCAATCACCACGAGGCAATGAGGGTTGACGGCAATTGAATGTATCTGCTGACGTTTCCCATATCCTTGATGGCCAATTGCCTATATTCAGGCATGTATATATGTGCAGAAGACAACAATGCGACGAGGGCGTATTACAAGATCTGGGTAAGGCGAGCGAGGTTCGATAAATGGTTGGCTGAGGGAAAGTATAGAACAGGTATGTGAACCTTTCAACCTATTGTTTTTTCCCAGATCTAAATTAACTGGTTTGATGTTGTACTCTGCCAGCAAGTTTTAGGGTTTTAGGGAGATGAGAACGACGAGGTACGTAGCATGGACTCCTTCAATCGGATTGATGCTATTGGTATTCGGATTATGCGTGTAAGCAAGCAAGGTATGTTAGAATGTTTAGGATGTTTAGGACTGGAAGAAAAATGCTTCGAAACCGTCTGGACCGCATGCACAAGAAAACGGCAAACCCCGGATTCACAACTCGTGCTTTCCGCCCTCAACCTTCCAAGGCTCAACCACCTTGCGCTTGCTTCACTTCACATTATTCGCTTGCCATTGCCACTTCCAAGGTTGTCCTTTTCTTACTATCGCCATCATTCTTGCTACCACTATTCTGTACTGACTGCTCTTGCCTTACGGATACCTAGGTACCTGCTTATTTGCTTACATATAGGTAACTCCGTATTTACAGGCGTATTATGCACATGTGTCCGCCGCTATATTACGGTACTTTTTATGGTATAGACAGGGTCTAAAAAGTATAAGGTATCTCCAGGGCTACTACTTCCAAGTCCCTCTTACCTTACCTAATAGACTTAGTCCACATGTACCTTAAATTATCTTTAACCTTTTTCAAGGATCAACTTTGAGTTCAGATCTTCATCCCTGTCTCGCCGTCCTCGACAATAAAAACTCGATTGCGATGGAACGAATAAATAGGCGCAACAAGAAGCAATTGCTTACATCTATGTATTCACGAAAGCTCAATATAGTATTCCAATCTCACAAATATGGATGTCATGATGCTTCAGATCCTGAAAATGACCGATCGACACAAGTTAAAAATTGTTTCTCAATCAGCATCAGCCACACAACAAGAACTCGGCGCGCAATTAAGAAAAGCAAAAATGTCGCCGTGTACTACCCATAGGTACCTTGCCAGCCCATTAGTCGACAGGCGACCAAGGACATGTCCGGTTTTTTTTTTCTCTCTTTCTCTCTTTCTCTCCCGTCTTCTTTCTTTTCATCATGAGCTTGTTCGCCGTCTTCCGTGACTCGTTTCCTGTTCTCACTTGGAGAATCGGAAAATCCGAGGTTATTGTAATATGGGCTGATGTCTATCAGAAAAAATCATATAAAATCATATACGACAAAAGACCAACACAGCTTCATATGAGCCGCAGCAAAACGACCAAGGATACGGCAGCCATTTCCTCATGCTAAGCCGATCCGCACCAGGAACATGCGCGGTGACCCGTGACACCCTTCGAGTCAAGATCTCTATTTTCCACCTCGAGGCTGGAAGGGTTTGTCTTATAGCCCCTGACCAATATACCTTATCCCGTACCACCCAATAACTTCTATTCTCCGGGCTTTGGGCTTTGGGCTTTGGCTCTGCACTCTCAGTCTCCCACATCACCCTCTCACCAAGGTATCTGTACCCAGGCAGGTAAGGTATCTATCTAAGCAGCATCGTCAGGCCTGGACAGATCACCCCGTCATGTCCCCGTAGAAGCACACCCCTTGGGGTATCGGTAAGGGGGGAACTCATTCGGACCCGCTCTCGATTATCTGTGCGCACCACGCAGATCTTGTTCACCCTGTCGCAGCCAGGCAAGCCCTGCCTACCATACTTGCCAGGCCCCAGCTGCTTTTCCGCACGGCGCAAGTTAAGGCGTTGGTGTCGTTAATGTTGTTTTGGAGGAGATTTCTGGTTAAAGCTCTTTCGTCTATTCCGTTTTCATTGGAAGGCTCGTCGCCTGATCTCGTGTATTACATACCCACAGCTCTAATGGGAAACCACCATTCTCTTTACTCTAGAGTCTAATTGGGTCTCCACTCCCACCTTCCGTCTACTACACCTACTACTTACTACCTACTACCTACCACCTAGCTACTATTCTGCTGTTGCTACACTTACTACTTACTTACTACTGACTTCCGAGTCCTCTGACCTTACTTCTCAACATTCACCTAATAATATATCATGAGGCAGGTACCTACCAGGTCGCCCCTACTCTTCACTGTTCACGAAATCTTATTGTCTACTACGTACATACACACATGTCTAAATAGAGAAATTTCCCGGTCCTCTTTAAATCCTCCGATGTCAACAACTCTATTTCACTTTCACACTTACACTTACACTTACACCCGCGGACACACGTTACCCGACATATAAAAGAGTTCTTCACGCCACTACCAAGTTACTGCCTGCCGGTTACTTCTTATCCATACTGTCTACTCTCCTTAAAAATCATATACGACTTCGTCTTGATAACACGGTTTCTTTTTTTATCTGCCTCTTACTCTTACTCGCGGGTTGCGGGTTAAACCAGATCTAGTCTAATTATTCGATCTTTTACACGGACCCTGAATCAGTCGAAAGCTGTGTTTAGTCGAATCGGCACTTGAAGGAAAACAGAGCTAACTCAGGAAGCCCAGTTTACGGCCAGAGGAAGCTGACCTCCCCCAAAAATTCGTTGGAGAACTCGAGGCTTCTAGACTTGGTCCTAGTGCGGCTTGCTTTCAATTGAGTTCGGCAAGGTCACTACCTGTTGGTTTAGCAGTTAGTTGCAAAAAGTGCTGGGATTTACCCAGTATGAGAAAGGACGCCCGTTGACCAGTCACATACACCTCCTAACCTACTCGGGATTTTTGTGGACAAATCCATCCCAAATTCCTACATAGTAGGTATCTAAGAACAAAGTCAAAATTCTGGGACCTCGGGGGGCATCGTCATCCCTACTCTCCACTCAAGCAGAGTCTGGGTCTTGGTTGTTAACACCTGACATATAGTTGAGGGGGGATTGTTTGCATCAGAAAGACTTTTTTTCTTCCGGCATCAAACTTTCGAAACTTTCGACAATTCATACATAGTCGGCCTCCCCCTGGCAGGCGGGCCCTGACTTTCGTCTTGTCTGTCGACTTTCATCCCATAACCCATAAACTCCTAACACAAAAAACGCAACTGCCTCGAGACGCGTCTCTAGGAAAACGCGTGGTTTCATGACTAGAAACACATATCCCACAACTTTAACTCGTTCCTTCCACTAGAGTCTTCATCCGACCACAATAGAAAAGCATCGTAGCCTGGGGCACCCTTTCCCTCTTATTTTGATCGGAGCTGGTCCCTGCTTGGGAATTTTAGACCAAAATTTTATTCGACCTCGCGTATTCTTCCACCAGCAGCACAACCTGTTGACGGCAGTCCGCTCCTTATAGTGTTCATTCTAAATTCGATCGCACGCGCCAACCTCCCGCGGCGAGGCTCTCGGACGACTTGGGAGGCCGGTTGTGGCACGGCCTAAACGACGCAAGGTGGCATTCCCTTAACTTTAGCTCCGTTGCCGGAGGCGCATCGGTTATACTCACCTCTTTGAGCGTCTCGCGACCCGTTTTCCGGTGGCATGGAGGAGCACGGGCGACGGAGGAGGCCAAATGAACCGCCCATCAACGCCCCTTCCAATAATCCAAGATACTCAGTTCACGATCCTAATGCGCAGGGTAGGTCGTACGGCGCGAGCGGGTCTGACAGGTATCGGCCCGCGCCTCTAAATACATCGCCTACGGCAGCTCGAGGCATGGGAGGTGCGGCTACCTACAGTGGATATTACCAAGAACCGGCAGCGGCGTTCTCCACTGCCATGCAGCCAAATACAATGACATACCAACCAGAGTATGGGCAAGACACCCGACAAGCGCAAAGTTTCAGTACATACAATACGCCCATGATGTACAACGTGCCGCAAGCGAACGCGCAAAGTGCCGTTTATGATACGACTCAGCAGTTCCCGTCACGGCAACCTGCAGCCTTGCAAATGATGCAAACGGATGTAGCCACCCCCTATTTCCCGAGCGAACCCACAAACGCGGCTGCAGCGTCTAATCTTCAATCACACGCGAGCACCTCAGGCACCTCAGCAGTATATCAACAGAGCCCAGGTGGCCAGCGCACAATGCTTCAAAATTATCCCAGTGGAATGACATCGATGAGCGGCATGGCACAGGCAAGCGCAACAGACCAGCCTATAGAAGAGGCCAGTTTTTCGCAAACATCAGAGATGACCGAAGCATACGAGCGCTACCAGGCCGCTCTGAGAGAGGTTTTCACCAACATCCGAGACGGAGTACTGCAAGTAGCAAGTGAGTCACTTTTGGAAATTTCCAAGTGGTTGCTCTCGAAGGTTGTGGAACTAGGTAAGCTCCTACCCAATGGCTTTAAGACATTCGTGACGTTTAACTATTGAAGGCCTCGCAGCAGACGATGAGAATCTTTACAGGGACCGTATCAAGATGTGGCAAGACTTTAATCACGCATGGCTCTCATTATTCCAGAAGCAGAAAGATCTGATGGGAGGAGGTTTACAATTACAGATAGGACAGACTCTGATCAACGAAGAAGGATTAAGAAACATGGGCAAAGAGATCGTAAGGCTTTGCGATGGGATTGATCGACATGGCCTCGTCGATTACGAGTATGGCGTCTGGGAGGAAAATATAATTGCCAGTATGTTTTGGTGCAGCGGCAGGCCGCACCTCTCCTGGATACTACGCAATTTTAGCTTGCTGACTTTCTGGACCAGTCATCGAAGAATGTCTTGACCTCTACGAAAACGAAGAAGAGGCTGAACCTGGCAGCTCTTCTGTCGCGAATCCGGCGGGGGCGAGCCACCACGGTCACCATACCTCTCGATAGAAGCTGCGAGCCTCCCAGAGCAAGATGTGGTAGGACAGTGCGGAAGGCATCGATCGGGTTGTGATTTGAGACGTATACGGGGCGTTCCGTTCGGTCGTGATGATTGTTTGCATACCAGGTTGTGATACCCATCGAATCCGTGCATGGTACGGAAGCACTGTCAGCCCATCTTTCATGGCAGTAGGGATGGCGAACAGGGGTTAGGGAGTTCGGCGGATCACGATGTACCACCGAGTTCATGTTGGATTAGTCCCATGAGGTAACGGATTTAACCTCGGTTGGTTCTAGATCGTTTGTACAGTTGCATTCCGAGTTGTAATGTGTCGAGCTGAACCCAGGTTCCGAGTTCTGGGATCAGCTGAAGAGGGGCAAATACAGCAATCTGGGTGGCAAGTAATGAGGTGACGGCTGGCAGGGTAAAGGAAAAAAAAACATAGGGGCATAAATTCACTACATAGAGCATGGGTGTATGGTTGTACGATGGTTGCGGATACCCCTGGAAATGGGCGGGAACGAAGGAAACGGCGAAAAGAACGGAATAGAGTAGAAAGGTATTCAGTGCTCTCACGAGCTTATTCACATGCGTTTAATTTCGTTGATGAAGTACGACTTGCTTCATGTACGTTTATTACATGTACATACTAGGGATGTAGTATATACATGTACCTCAAATGCAGGTACATATGTGTGTGTGTATGTAGTACATTGAGAAGCATGTTCAATTACGACCAGACCTGAATGTTTCGGTTGCCTCCTTAAAGAATCATGAATAAGTGGTACAGAAATATATCCCTGCAGCTAGTAAAACCTAGAAGGCTATTATATAGGTACTTTCCTATATTGATTTGGTCTGAAAGAAATCATTATGTAATCTAAAAATAATCCAACACTCAATTAATAGGCATCCACGGATGTTTCTGTTGGGGTTAAAGTTAAGGTTGGTTGGTAGGGAATTGATGTTTCTCCTGTCGCAACCTCCTTCTTGGACCGACATCATACTTTATTTCTTACTTTTCCCTCTTTTATGTGAGTTTCTCATCTCTTACTACTATACATCAAATTCTAGACAACATTTCGGGTTTGCGCCATTACATCCACGGATGAGTTATCAACGTAGGAACATACCGGATCGCCGTTTGTTAGAGATCTGCTATTACAGTCATTACCTCAATATATCACCCGCAGCATTCTAATATACCCCCCTCCCCACACTTCAACCCTCCGGATCTTCTCTCACATCTCATTAGCCATTTTCAACTTTACACGCCCCCGTAAGCCACGCGTACCACTCCCTAGGGAGAGATGGAGACATGGATCTAACTAAGACCGATATGGTAACAAGAGACAGCGTGGAAAAGCCTCGAACTTTAGGAGACTCATTAGCATTTCCATTTGCGGTCAAAAGATCCTATTGATTGGCCGGTCGCATAAGCCGCCTTGATGCAAGTCAATTTCGGAAGATTTCCGATTCAGCTCGACGTGTCTCTCGCAGTCAGCCTGCGAAGATCATTTAGCTGCGATCTTCCTTGGAATCTCCTGTCAGACATTCACGGCAGCCATTAACATGATCGGACCCGACACCATGGAAGAGTGGATGGTGGCTCCGCGCTGCTAAGACCCCCCTGGTCTGGGCCGTCCGGGCTGTCTGATAGGTTCGCTGCTCTGCACCCCCCCAGTGTAGCTGTCCCATGGATTGGGGACTTTACCTGGAATTCAGAGCAAACATGGGGGATGGAAAAGGCGATGCCACTCTGCGAAGCTTTTCGCAATGTGTGACCTGTCATATTTTAGACCCGCGCCCTCTCTACTCGGGACAGGGATCCGCGTTCTGCCTTAGCCAAGCGACAAGGGACCATGTTTACCTGAGTACTAGGTGATTATTTGGTCTCCTTTGATTTTATTGTCTTTTTTTCTTCCCCTTCTCTGTGTTGTTGGTCACGTAACACAGAGACACGTACGGATGGGTCCCTCTAATGTGTTTGCAGCTGAACCCACTGAAACAACCTCAGCAAACAAACGGGCTTTTTATTGCTCATTCAAAAGACATTGAAGGGGTAAAAGCTTAGGGGCATCGATATATTTGTACGACCTCCCATGCCCCTGTTTGTGTCTCATCAACCGACGTCAACATTACCATCCAGTAAATCCATCAAACCCCTACCCACTCATCGCCTAGGTACAGAGGCCACCAGAAACGCTAGGCAAGTTGAGCGTATCCATGTAGGGCTGTATCGCTGCAAACCCAGTGCTACCCCATTCCAGACTATTGGAAAAGAGGCTGAGAGTTCCTGACGTCGCATCAGCAAATCTCCCGCGGGGGCTTGAGCTTGAACTGCTGGATCTACAAGTTCCGCCACTGTCACATAGATCTGAAGCCGGATTTTCCTCTCGGTGTCGATTCTGATGGCTCATCGCTCACATTTGAGAACATGCCGCAGTTCTATCGCGACCAGCCGTCGTCCACCATTCAGGTATCTACTAGAGAAGCAAAAATCGCGCCAATGCAGTTACCCGCACTACTCATCCTAGAATTTTGTCCAAAAGCCGTAACGGCCGTGATTACGCCCCCCTTACCACGTACATGATCTACTAAACTCGCCGGGACTGGAACTTTTGTTGAGAAATCTCCTATCGCACTGTGGGTTTGTGTGGCTTACGCACGAGTGCTTACCACCGAGGTCGATTGGTTCTGGGGTTAATGTAGGTATACTAACAACTATTCTTCGGATTGGACGACCCCCACGCCACTCACCACCCGCTCGGGTCTAAGACGCAACGATTCGATGACTTCAGACTTCAGAAGCATTCATTGACATAGCATATGAAAAGTCCCGCCAACTAGAATTGCTTCTTTAGCGAAGCTACTGCTCTCGATTGTTACGCAACATTCATGCAGTATTCATCTTGCATGCATCTCATTAAATGGAATGCGGGTTCGTCACAAGTGTCATTCTACGGCACGCTCCCGCACCACCACCACCGCCTGCAGGAGATCTACTGTTTCATTGCCGGGTACGGGGCCGGTCTGGCTCTGGTCAACACGGCGTATGGCGATTTTTGGAGGGCTTTGAGTCACTTACAATCCCCATGGAGTAATGGCACCGGTAGATTCTTTGGGTCCTTCGAAACCTATTTTGTAAGTTCCTTCTGTTTACGTCCCGGCATGCAGAATCTCGCATTATCTTGCTATAACGACCGCTGCTGCAGCCACCCGTGACACAATGTCGTTGGCCCGGAGCCAATATCACATCACTGCCGATGACCGGGAAACCAAGCATCCCACCGAAGTCAATATAGTGGCGTTATGTAACGTTTGCGAGTTTCGTACCACTGCAGCGTACACCACAGCACACATAGATCATGTGGTCTATCCAATATTCTAAGGCGGGTGTTTCTCGGGACCTGTCACACCTTGGAGTTGATGCTCGGGAAATATCACCCATATCCTCTTCCAAGACTCGTGATCATCAAGGTTGCTTTTTGTTTTTTTCAAAAGTCCCGCCACCGCCACATGATCTATTTCCCGGTCTTGAAAAGGAATATGATCATACTTTTGCATTTGAAAATGGTAGGCTGTCTTTCTGTATTGCCTCTGGTTTCGACTTTTTACAAGTGCTCTTCATGGCAAGGATACGAAGTGAAATCTACTCGTTTACGGATTTCATCTACTTGCTGTCTAACGAGTAGGCACCTTGCCTAAGCGGCCTGTAAGATATTAGATTTTTCAAATAGTATTATTGTATTGTAGTTGATATGAAAATAATCTTGCCATCATAAAGCATATGAGTGGATAACCTATGCCGATTCACGGGCTTTTGTAAGTACGTCCAATTGGGTGTCCTCAACATGGTGCTACTTTTATGCTCCTTGTTGGATGATCGGCGCTTTCTTTCCTGCGATGGAAACGATGTCTTCAAAGGTGAGAACGACAACCTCACTCAAATATTATACACATAGGTAGCTAAATCATCGATAGCCATTATATTCAAGAGACTGATGTGCCTACTTGTATCTCATTATAGAATTTCAACCATGTTCTTACCTGAGACTAAATACCAGCACGCCGTACTACGCACTTACACTGAATTACTACTCTATAAGACACCTACCTAAGTATCTCTTAGAAAAGCCAGAATATCTTGCCCCTATCCGTTAGGGCATGTTTCTCTTGTGAAGATTTTGTACGCTTCTTATGCATGCTGGTAGAATCGTCGTCATAAAAGGGGCATGAACATATGTTCGTTATAAGTTTTTCAAGGACCATAAATATAAATGGAAAAGAGTTATCGATGTGGGTACAGGTGCGAATATTATAGCCATCGTGAAATGTAGGCACCTTATATTGTGTTGAGGTCCCATCTGACACGGGTAATGCCCATGGTTATGAAGGCACTATGGTTGTATATGAAGGTCTATCTCTGCTCATGAAGGTCTCACACCTTTGCTCTTTAGCTTCGAAGCCCCGATAAATCCATCTAGAACTCTCGCAGGAACAACTGAACGACCCTGTAGGGGCATAGAAGATATATCTGGGGATATTCCGTTGGAACATAAGTTTTTTATAACGGGGTCAGGGGCAGTTTATGCCTTTTGAAGTCTTAGGAACTGGAGGAGAGCGAAACGAGCGTGAAGAAATCAGAGAAAGGGACAGGTTCATGTTATCTATAAAGTCTACCTTGAAGCAGATTTTCATATCAGATCGATATGGATTTTTGCTTGTCGTTTACCAAGCCTGGATGTCGAATTCTCGTTGAACTTCAAGTCCATTGTCAGCCGCTCTTCATCATATTTGGAACCTTACCTTGTAGCGTGTATCTCATCGGCGTCATTTCACTCGTATATTTCTATTACCTTCTTTTTGAACGAATCAACTACATCAACGTCACAGTTTGGTAGACGAGGATATGTGTCTTTGGCCTCCCTGTATGAATGTGAGCAAGCACCTAAGGCTGGCCGTTTAGTTCCGTCTGTGGCTTCCCTGCCTAGCCACGTGGCCCGACGTCTGTTTACTAACTCGAGTCAATATCTCCTAACCATTACCTATTTGTTGTTATATCAGATACACAAGTTTGTTCGAGATATAGAACCAATCCGCTGGGCCCCGGGGATCGTTCCCTGAGTTGATGTATAGTTACAAACACTGACCCCCCTGCACGAGGCTAGCATACTATCTCGCAATATATTAGATCAGCCAATCATCAGACATAGTTGGTAATGCTATGTTCACCATTGGGAGACTCCCTCGTGGTCCTATAGGTTGTAGTGTTCTGAGTTAAAGGGGTCTTATAGCTATTTATTACGTCAAGGGATGGTAACTGGTGTTTACATATACATAGGTAACCTCAAATGTTGATCCTCGTAATGTTCTGCCATTGCTAATCTTTTCATCAAAGAGGATGCATGATTTGAGTGCTAGTAGTATGGCGATTTTCGAATATTAGATGTAGATGAAGGACCATGATATAAGAACTTATGAGTCTTATGTAGTCATTGTCTACGTTGACAAACTTGATACTTAATATATCAGTCAAGTAAGAGCCATGCTTACTCTTCAAAGCATCCATGATGGCAAACAAAGCCTCGGGTACTGCCTTAACTTGCATATGTTCATGCGTGTAAGAATCCCTAAACTCCATATATAGACTAAGCCTGACACTTAGATATGCATGTGCTATATCACATGTCTCTGATAACGGAACGGAAATTTTCTCCAAATAGATGTCCCAAACCTCATGATTCATTACTACGGCTGCCTTGTGGTATAGCTAGGTATCTAGAACTGATCTGTATTACGGTGTCAGCAACTCTCCGCACTCTCACCCAACATCCCCAACACGCCAAGATAAACTTACCTAAAGTCATACTCATGCTAACATCGGTCGTCTCGACCATCTTAGTGAACTCCTCGAAGCTGATCTTGCCGTCCTTATCCAAGTCGGCCTCCATGATCGTCTTATCGACGATCTGCTGCAGCTGCTGGTCCTTCAGGTTACTTCCCACCATCATCTTCAGCACGATGAATAGCTCGCCGTTCGAGATGTAGCCGTCCCGGTCGATGTCGTAGACCTTGAACGCGAACCGCAATTTCTGCTCCTTATTGCCCTTGCTGCTGAACGCGCTCAGACCTGACACGAACTCCTGGAAATCCACGTCGCCGCCGCCGTCCTCGTCGAAGATTGCTATCATTCTGTTCGCGTGCGAAAGGTGCTAGTTAGCATCACATTTGACTGGAAAGTGTGGAAAGGGGGCCGCAAATAGCTTTACAGAAAGCATGCATGTGATAGGGGTCGTACCTAGTGGCTAGAGGGTTCGACGATATTTGTGGTAAGCTCAAGAACTCGTCTCGTTCAATCGTGCCCGAATTATCCTGCAATTAAAAAGAGGCGTTATTAGTATCGGAATCGTCGCATGAAGGAAGTATCGTTGGATAGGTCGTTTATGTGTACTTTATCAAGCTTCATGAACCTCTTTCTAAGTCTGTCCACCTCATCTCGGTCAACTGCAAAAGGTAATTAGAACTCTATTTTATCTTGTAAAGGGCGGAACCAATTACGTACAGTTCGACCCTTGCACGATGTTGTCGAGCACGGCGCTCGTGGTATTGCCCATCTTGCTTGACGCTCCTTTACGGAGGCGGGTTCGGGCGAGGAGGTCGGAGGAATCGAGTCGATGGGGGCGGAGTAATTAAGACACCACTTTGATTTCTTCGAGGGACAATTCGATCGTAAGATAGTTCGTAGTCTCGTAGATACAATAAAATTGTTGTTATTTATTCGCCGGATAGAACGATGCTGTTGATCACGGATCACGTTGGATGATTAATGGCAGATGGCGGACGGATGAGGCTGATGGAAAGAGTTCAAGTTGGGTTGGGAATGTGGGCTGGTGGGGTCTTTCCAAGACAAGCTGGACAAGGCGACCAAGATCTGACCTTGAACTGCCTTTTATGTGGATCCAAACTTGAGAGCACGAGGAAGCTTCAATTGGTGAAGAGCACAGCCGCACTTTTAATTGGTAGAAGCCACAACTCTGACTAGTCGAGTTACACAATCATATCATTACTGATTCCATATTGCCATACAACTTTCAACATGACGAGTAGATATTGTCAAACATTTACCTCACATAGATGCACTTATTCTTTACAATATACGACTAGTCAAGAAAATTCATATAAAATGATACGTACTAATATGGTATGTCGAATTCGCAGCTACAAACCAGGTTGCATAAAAGCGACCTACATTTGCATAAAGCATGATCCGTCTATCTTATCAGATTGTGGCTAGAATCATGTGGCTGGATACATTGTACCTAGGACTCGAAGGGAAGGGTCCGTATCGACTGAGGTCATAGAAGTGTAAAAAGCAAGTCCGAAAAAAGAAAAAATAAATTAACACAATCGAATGTGCACAAAACACACCAAGTGAATGCGCATGCCCAATTCGAGGGAACTGATTGTTGCATCGGAATAAATTACCTCGTCGCATAGACACATAGGTAGCAAGATAATAAAATTTTCAATCGAATGCATTTTGCGTTGATTTTAATTGGTTCATAGTAGTAGCACGTAGTAGCCCCTTTTACTCGTGCCATTTCATTGTAGTTGCCTTATCGTCGACTGTAGGGAGGTACTGTACCTAACCGGGTAAGGAGAGAATAAGAAAAGGGGGAATGTAGGTGCAGTGGTAAGATTGGAGGTACACATCTGGCGAAAGAATGCAGGCGCAAATGTGCACGGTGGCAAGTACCTACCTAGCAGCCTAGGCAACCTAAGTATTAGGTATTCAGTTCGTATGCAATTCTTTTTTAGCGGGTGGACGGGCGTTATCAGGCCCCGGTCCCCCTTTCCCCTCCCCCAAAGTTGTTGCCCAAAATTGTACGATGCGCGCCTGCACCCAATCAGAGGGTAGGAAGTCGGCGAATTGACCAAGCCAGAAGGAAGGCGTCAGTTCTTTTGGTGGAGCACTGGGGCGCCTTTCAACCCCTCTGCCACCGTCTGCATAACCTGCACAACCACTATTCTGACTTTGTTGTTGCTCGGGCTGCCTGCTGCGGCGACCAAGCAAAAATTTGCGCCCCAAACAATTCAACGTCACCTCATCCAACGACGACACTTCGGCCATCAAAACAACCACCTTAACACCAATATTAGTACTTTTAAAATTGATTTTTCATCGTCGCATGACATAAACTTTTGAGTCCCCGAATTTTTTCGGGATTTTTCCGACCATAAACGCGACTTATCCCCCATCATCCCTCCACACCGCCGACCGCCATGTCGACCCGGAAAGTGCGATACAAGAAGCTTAACACAAAGACGCCTCTGCCCGTACTCCGCGAAGATCAAATCGACCCCAACGAATATGAGTCTCTCACAAATGAATCTCAAATCGCTACTGGCGTCGAACAGGCAGAGGAAAATGTGAGTTATCATTACTTTTCTCACCTTTCATACGCGTGTCACGTGATATTTCACGTGACTTCGCGATGGCTCCTACATCCGATTTTGATATTGGATCGCATCAGCCACATCGACCGCATCAACCACTTACCTGCCTACATACACACCCACTTACCTTGAGCTAACATTCCCGCCAATAGGAATACCATCTGCAAGCCGCACTTAAAGGCGTTGGCGCCAGTACGGATAATGAGATTCCAGTCCCACCGCCTCAGAAGAGCGAGGCTAGTTATAATGAACTGTATCCCAATCCATATGTAGAGCCTAAGAGCTATATCAAATTCTCTGAAACCGTCGAGGAGACACTCGGTAGTCTCTATGACATGACAACAGAGGACGAGGAGTACTTAAAGACCTACAATGCCAAGTGGACGGGAAATACCCAGCTTTCTGAGGATGACTTCGAGCGTATCATGGAAGTATTCGAAGATACGGCTTCGGAGCAGGCTCCTTTTGCTGCGGTCGATAATACGGTAGTGCCGTTCGACACTATGGTTCGCGCAATGAACCACTTAGTCTCCGCTAAGCTGATTCAGGCCCATGCTAAGAATGTCTATGAGTATTGGAAGACTCAACGACAAGCAAGCGGTAATAAGGGTCTCCATCCTGCGGTCAAGTTCGAGACTCATCAAGAGCATGACGACATGGACCCTTATGTCTGCTTCCGACGGCGAGAGGTCCGACAGACAAGGAAGACAAGGGCGCGTGATGCGCAGGTGAGCGACAAGCTGAAGAAGCTGCGTAAAGAACTTGAAGAAGGACGACAACTTGTTCTCCTCTCTGGGCAACGAGAAGTATTCAAGAGAGAACTGCTGAGCAACGATAGAATGATCTTCACTCTGCGATCCAGCCTGAAGGAGTCTAAAGTTCGCCTCAGTATCAAGGGTGAGGATGAGGACCTATACACTCAGAAGCCACAGAAACGACCGAGAACGGAAGCACAACAATCTTCTCGTCCTGCTCCTCATGGGCAACTTCGCCTGATTGTTCGTCCCGATGGAGGAAGATCTGTGGAACCTGCAGACCTCGTCATCCTGTCTGACAAGATTACTGAGAAGGAGAACGAGTTACGTAATGATGTTGAGATGAAGATCCAGAACCATAGGAGATGGAATCACAGTTTTGTGGACCTCACTGCCGATCCGCTGCCTCCTGTCCAAGAGGAAAAGGAGGCAAACTTCAGGCCCGCGAAAACCACATACCTAATGACCCCACCGGCATCCGCATCGGATTCCATGGATGTAGACGAAGCGCCCCCGGCGAATACGAATGGTTTCCTTCCTCACTCTGGATTCAAGGGACTTAGCTTGAATTCGGAAGATCATGAAGAAATGTCTTCGTATCGTCGTCGTGTTGGCCGACTTGGTCGCCTGTTCGTCGATCGTCGACCGCCCAAACTGACCGGATTCAAGAGTCCTCCACGCGAAATAGATTATTCCCAAAGTGATCGTTGGAAATATGATCAGGACGATGACGACGATGAACAACCTGTGTATCAAGTTGACCCCAATAGCTCTCGTCAAATGAGATTTAGGTCGACGATACCGCCATCGCCTTTCTTGTTCAGGCGACAAGGGGTAGATCCGGCAGCGCTTCAGGGAGGCGCAAATCGGCAGGCTCTTCCACAACCACAAGCTCCTCCTCCCCAACCTCAGGCACCATCTCGTGACCCGAATCAATGAATTTCAGGTGAAACTGCAACAAGGCCTAAGCTGTTGTCGTCGCGAGGTTGGCCTAAAGCACCAAATAGCTGCGCAATGCTCAGAACATAGCATATCTTGGCTTTAGCTGAGCGCATTGCTCGCGCATTGCTCGCACGTTGCTAGCTCGTTGCTAGCTCATTGCTATCTGCAAATCTGTTAGGAAACTTCTGCTTCGTCTCGTCATCCATCAGCCTCTGATGACTTAGCAGTCAGTGCTCTGACTTCGCAACGAGGTGGACCGAGATACCTATCAATCCATCAATCCCACTCAGTTAGCACGCCCGTATTCGCGACAATACCTGTACATACCTACCGCGAACATATGGGCCCAGCTTTGAAAATGGCGAGTCAGAGGACGGATAAAGGACCCGTCTTTCTGTAGATGTATATAGTGTTCAGAGCAACATGCATAGCCGGGGGAGTTGGGAGAGCTATTCTGGCGTTCAGGACTCCTGCTAAGAAAGGAGTGTAAGGGAACAAATATAAGTCCCTTCTTGTCCGTTTCCAAAGATCGATTTGCTTGACGTGATGACCATTTGTTTGCGACTTGTGTTTGTCTCCATTCGAGATTATCGTTAGAAGGGCGGGTGTTGGTGGCGATGGTATCACTCCCCTAGGGGAATAGATATCGCATACCTCGTTATTTTGTCAAATGACAAGGTAGCTAGAAAGGGGTCATGGCCTTCCCTCCGTGAGCAAGACGATAGCGGAATATCGGTCTTAGGCGCAAAATGTGCGGCATCTGTGCTGTAGCCCATTAGCTTTTTTGCCCTCTTGGATTTAGCGTTCATGTAGAGACACAACTAAGCGAGACCACAAAACTCTATCTGTTTTGAACGATAGAAAAAATTGAATGAAAAGAGCTTGTCTTGTGAATGGAAGGTAAATGTGGTAGAGTAGGTAAAAAAATATCATGTGTCGTCCACTGACAGACACACAGTACAAATACTGTCCAAATTGACTGTACGGGGTTGTGAATCAAGGTAGGTGACGAGAAATGGATCGCACAATTATGTGCCAAAGAAAAGGAGAAATTTTAGACGGATAAAAGAGAAATATCGTAGAAGAGTAAGGAAGAGCTTGTCATAATTTACCTAGATATGTGCTGCGTGGAAGCGCGCAACTCCGAGGTGTCTCATGATCACTCCCCTCAGCTGGTCTACCTAAAATTAACTGTCCGTGCTACCGACACGGAGAAGATTTTTGGTATATAGCTGTAGGACTTCGTCTCTTGACAGATAATCGTAGTCATCTTGTCAGAACTGTGCGGTATAGAGTTGTATCTTGTGAGGAGTTGACGGAATCCTGCATAACGTGTAGGCGCTGGCGTAATCTGCCCCATTTGCGGCGAAGCTCGTAGGATTCGGCGGACAAGATAAAAAAAGACGAGGAGACCGACGAGGAGAATCGCAGAAAGGCAATGGAGGTATGGAGAGAGGAGAGAAAAGGAATAGAATCGTTAGGAAAACGTGTCTGCGGGAGGCTTAAGTCAGCGACAGTCGGGAGAAGACGTTGGTCTCGGATTACGGACAACAATGACGAACATGGATTCCTATAGTCCCCCCATTCGGAGAATGGTTTTTTAAGGGTGATTCATATCGTTTCTCGTACACGCAAATATTATAATATAGAAAGGAAGCACGAAAAATGGGAAAGAGGAGAAATATGACACTAAGGTTGGTAGTTAGTAAGTTTGTGGGAGGATTGACAAGAGGTTGGAAAAGGTAGCAAGCGATTTGGTAATATGGTAATATGGGATTTCTCCCTGGTGCTTAGGACTGAAGGCTATTATTGAGGTGAATAAGTGTGGTTGCCCCACTCTGGCGCAACTCGACAGCACTGAGCCAGCTGGTACCTAAACCTTAAGGCGTCGAGGTCCACCACGTAGATTCGCCCTAACCTCTTTGGGAAGCGGAAATGGAAGCAAAATCGAAACAAATTTATCGATAAGGGTCATCAAGTCGCCCATCAATCGTCATTGGAAGAGGGGTCTTCTAAAGTTTCTGCACATGCAGATACTTCTACCCGCTCCTACATTCTACCCCACATCGAGAGAGCCTCAAATTTTTATTTCTCTATTCAAACGCTAGTGATTTGAATAGAAGCAAACCATTTTACAAATTTGAAAAGTTTCGAAATTCGGGATATCTAAGGATTTTCTTACTAGCTGCGGCAACGAAGGACCCCTAGATTGGCAGATTAGTTCGGCATAATCGCCCTATAGGTCCGTTCGCCACATCTAAAAGTCCGCGCTTAATTAACAGATCCATTCTAAACCCATCATATCCTATCACCCTATCAGCCCCACCCCGCTCCATCCATCACCGCTGGCAACGCACTTCCCGCACTCTTTAATATCGGGTATATAGTACCTATTTTACCAGGTTCCAAGGCCCCCTTAACCCCGAAACGATGGCGAAGAAACCCGGTCCCCTCCTGGCCATCGGCTGCGAGGGCAGCGCCAACAAGCTCGGGATCGGGATAATATCGCACGACCCGGCGACGGGCAAATCCGCGATCCTAGCCAACATCCGGCACACCTTCGTCTCTCCCCCGGGGACCGGTTTCCTTCCAAAGGACACAGCGCGCCACCACCGCGCCTACTTCTCGCAACTAACCAAGTCCGCGCTCGCCTCCGCCGGCGTAACAGACCCACCGACCCAGCTCTCCTGCGTCTGCTACACCAAAGGCCCAGGCATGGGCGCGCCTCTCCAATCCGTCGCCGTAGCCGCGCGCACCCTCTCCCTGATGTGGGATCTCCCTCTCGTCGGCGTGAACCACTGTGTCGGACACATCGAGATGGGGCGGGAGATCACGGGGGCCCAGAACCCGGTTGTGCTGTACGTGTCGGGCGGGAACACGCAAGTGATCGCGTACGCGGAGAGGCGGTACCGGATCTTCGGCGAGACGCTCGATATCGCCGTAGGCAACTGCCTCGACCGCTTCGCGCGGACGTTGTCTATAAGCAATGACCCGGCGCCGGGGTACAATATCGAGCTTCTGGCGCGCAAGTCTGAGGGTAAGAAACTGTTGGACCTACCGTACGCCGTGAAGGGCATGGACTGTAGCTTTAGCGGCATCCTGACGGCCGCGGACCTGCTGGCTGCGCAGATGAAGGAACAGCGTGAGAAGATCGCGCGGGGCGAGGATGTGCCTGAGGAAGACCGGTTTGGGCCCGAGGATTTGTGCTTCAGCCTACAGGAGACGGTCTTCGCGATGCTCGTGGAGATAACTGAACGCGCGATGGCACACGTAGGGAGTAACCAAGTGCTTATTGTAGGTGGCGTGGGGTGCAATGAGCGGCTGCAAGAGATGATGGGACAGATGGCGAAAGAGAGAGGCGGAAGCGTGTATGCGACAGACGAGCGCTTCTGCATCGACAATGGTATCATGATTGCCCACGCTGGTCTGTTAGCCTATGAAACGGGCTTCCGTACGTCATTGGAAGACAGTACTTGCACGCAGCGATTTAGAACAGATGAAGTTTACGTCAAATGGAGAGATTAAAATCATTCATAATTCGACATGCTTAGATGTGATCATTGTGCTTCTTTCGATTCGTTATCAACATTGTCTAAATAGACTTTATATCCTCTGCTTGCGCGGTTTTGGGCTTACGTCGTATGCATCCTTCTATGAGTTCATGTCATCGTTTTGTTCTCGTTAAAACCGGGTTTCATAGTGCGGGCCGTTCCGCATTGAGCCCTCCACCAGCATCCTATAACCAAAATTTGATCTAGACAGATCCTCCAAGAAAAAAAAGCGTGAAATACATAGCACTAGCCAGCGCGATCCCAAAAATACCATGGCCCGGCCCAAGCCATGGAGTATGACCTTTTCCTTCGCCTAATAGCATGCACATGAGAAGTATCACCCTCTCAAGAAAAACCCCTGAATAGTATGAATCGCTATTCCCGACGGAGACTTGCCGCAAGTTGTTATTTATGATGATATAACTCTACTCGTTCTTCGTAGCCTTATAGATGATTGTAGTGACATACTGTGAGATTGTTAGCACCGTGAGATTGGAGATAATAACTGCTGGAGACAATTTACCTTGCTCTGGTATCGAGTGGTAGCCGATACGGCAAGTACGTTATTCTTGATACTGCAAGTGGCTAAATGGTTAAGTATGGAGTGATTCGGCATGTTCAAAACACTATTGTCGTCCTTAATGAGCGTAGTGTTGTTCATGATTGGTTTGCTTAAGAAACCAGGTAGGCTGGGTGGTGGCGGAAGTCGTTCCAGGGCTAACGCGGAAAGTCTATATGACGAGGATTCCTCAGGCTGGTCGAAATCATCTAGATACTGAGGGATCTTTGCGGTGAACCTCTCAACTGGATCTACCACTTTGGGTTGTGGGCCCTTGACTGAGCCATCGTGGGAAGGTTGCCGCGATGGGAGAGACAGCGCGGCCTCGTTCGACTTCGGAACGCCAGCATCTAGAGGGACGTTCCTTGAACCTGCATCGTCGCCACTTACCTCGATGTAGTTGACCAGGTTGTTACCAAAATCCACGGTGGTGGGCAAGTCTGGCGAAGTCTGCATGTTTCCGTCGACCAAGAATTTGATGTGATGTGTGCCCGGGAAAACGGGTATTACTGTTTGCAACACACCCTCCTTATCTTTGCTATATCCGAGAAAGAGAAAAAAAAAAGTCAGCGATTATTTTTTTGTGTTCTTCAACTTCCCTGCGATTTTCGCTCGATACTCAAAATCTAGTGGTTTAGTTATTAGAAAGAACTCACGCTGGAAGTAACCGTTGCTTTCGACTCCACTGAAACGGTGTTCCTGTGACGTAAACCTTCTGACCACCACGCGACCACTCTATGCGAGTTGGTATTGTTGGCCGTGTCTTGTCAACTCGAAGTTCTTCGGCATCGTCTTCATCAGTCGCATTGCTGAGCCCCGAAGCACGGCGCGGTATACTAGTGGTTTCGTCAAGAGCTGGCACATCATCAAGGGGTTTGACGTCAGCATCACTTGGCGCGACAATGGGCGACCCAGGAGTATGAATCTCTTCTTCAATTGGGAGTGGCAATCTTGGTGGACGGTTAATATGATACGACATATCTTGAATGCTGCTAGAGGTGGGGCCTGATATGAGGCTCTCCTCGTACTGAGAATCGTGGGCGTAAGAGGAGTCCTGTTCCTGGTGGGAATAGGAGAAGGGAACTGCTACAGGCTGAGAGTGCTCATCCTTGAATTCGGCGGGCTTCGGCTTTGGCTCGGGAGCTTTAGGAATTGCAGAAGAGGTGTTAGAGCTAGTGGAGGGTGAGGAGGAGTTGAGGATGGAGAGTGGTCTCGATTGAGAGTTCTTGTTCAGGATAGATGTACCGGTTGCCTGGATGGTCGAAGCCTCGGGAGAAGCTGGTGACCTAATCTGTTGGTTGTGTATTGATACCAGGTTCTTGGGTTCCTTCTTGGAAGATCGTGGGGAGTCGTGCGACGAAGCTGTAGTGGGGGTGGGCGGTTTCGAGGTTGAGGAAGGGTTATTACCCATTGTTCTGACGTGGGGTGACGGGGGAGGAAAAGGAATTCCTCCCTCTAGTCGTTAGGCTTAGGCTGTTTTTTTCTTTGCTTGTTCGTAAGGTAGGTAAGGTAGGCAAGGTATTGAGACCTCAAGGGACAGAATTGGCACAGAATTGGATCAATCGCGGGGAAGTCGGAAGCTGACGGGCGGGATACGGTACGTCGTGCGTCGTGGCCGTGGGCGGGTGCCGCAGGACCAAGGCGGTGTGACCGGGTTTCTCGAGAGGGGATTTGATGAGATTTGATGGGATTTGCTTCGAGTGATTCAAGCTGAGCGATACTGGACTGGATGGACTGACGGGACGTGGATCACCGCAAGCAAAATGTGGTCATGAGACCTTTTTGGCGTAGTTGGGGCTATGAGACAGCGAGAGGGATGTATGTGGGAAGGTTGGGGAACGATTGGGGAACGATTGGATGTAGACGGGGGAAGATCTAAACGAGGAAGGACGAGGTTCAGCACTTAGCAGGCTTTGGCAGGCTTTGGCAGACTTTGGCAGGCTTCAGCAGGTACAGATGGTACAGATTCAAAGTCTCTCGTCGTTTCCGTGATAACGACTAAGAGAAAGAGACCAATCAGTCCCCACCCCTGCTCCCTGCCCACCTTAGTGCCCCGGTCGAAAGTGACGCACTGACCACAATAGCCGAATATCACCGCAAGGGTCCAATACATTAGGTAAGTACCACCATCAATCAGCCCTCAATGTTGGTACATGATTTTATATGTATATCTGTGATATTTATTCGGTATATATATTTGATAACATATGGTCGCTCTTCGTACCTATATCATGCCATCTACATATGACGGAAATACGACGAAACCGGAAATGCACTCTAATTATCGCATCTAGACGCAGTAAGAAGTCTTTAATCTATTCTACATACATGCATCTATGCAAGCAAGTCAATCTTGTCGAGGTCAGCGGTGAGCGCAACTCAACAACCACAGCAGATTATTGGCATGCATGTACCAAAGACGAAATAAAAGAACGCTGAGCCGATCGAGCCGCGTTGCTGCACGTGGATTTACTCGGGTTTTCACTTACATAACAACCTTTCGTCTTTGAGCTTTTGACCCCAAATATGCAAATATGGTCCAAGGTTCCAGTGCTTCCGTACATTGATCTTACATTTCCGGCGGCCAAGCCAAGGTCTCAGCGATCTACCTATAATAAATTCTTGGATGTTCCAATCGATCTTCCTAGGGCCTAGGTAGCTTCTATTTTACCCCACCGGATCGGACTAACAAATTCACCTTCCACCCGCGGGGTGGAGTCGTGTTCCGGTTCCACTTCGTCGTTCCAGCAGTTCCCGCTTGTTCTAGTCGGGCAACGGCGGATTGGGCGGTCTAACGATTAAGTGCGCAGTAACCTGGCAGCACCTACTCCCTAGACTCTCTAAACTCTCTAGAGCTAACAAATGTAAGGTACATTCCCAGGTAATCGGGCAACTACCACTCAACCATCGCATACCAGAGGGTCGGAGGGAAACTAAGGCCGTACTTGTGGTTCCTGTGGTACCCGTGGTACCTAGCTACATTTGATCATCTGAAGCTGACGCCAAGAATCAATCGTCACTTTCGTCATACCTAATCCCTAACATCTTCTTATCCGTCGGTCATAAAATCCGGTCAAGGCGTAATAACCTGCTGTTATACTATTATACTAAACAACTATCCCGCGAAATCGACTCACGTTGTTCACCGGTCAAGTTCGAAGTCTCCAGTTCTCCAGTTAGAAAGGGAAGAAAGAGATCGACCCGCGCCATCGTCAAAGTCTTCAGGCCACGAGGCCGATCCGTGACCATGGATTGGTTGGCCCCCTTGCAGACTTTCGGCACGTCATATCTGTATCCCACGCTCAAGTTGTTGTTGAGATTGTGCTACCTAGTCACAATACCTCTACACTATCCCATATACTACCTCCTATACTACCTCACCTCTTTAGTCATATTTCTTTTATCTCCTATCTGGCATATGCTTCATGCTGTCTCAAACGTTGCCCTTGCTGTTATGGGTATATTCCCTAAGTTTAAGGTATTTAGTTCTTCATACTTCTTTATTTCTATAGCTACTCCTATAGTGATCCTTGCCACTTATATAGATAGATAGACCTTACCGCTAATGATAACGTAGTACCTCTATATCTATGTAAGAATTCCAACGGAAAAGAGCCGTATGTCAGGAATGGCTGTCGTACTAACACCAGCACAAAATGCAGCTCGCTTGCGCAGCTGTTATAGGCATATGTGCTGGATGCGTGTTGCATGGAACGTCAAGCTTCATATTTGTCTCCCTGGGCGTTGATACGTCACGGGATCGGGAATTAGTCGATGAGCTGGATTCGTTATGGAACGATGACCCAGATTTTGGCATGCCTAGTTCCGGAACGCGATCGGAGGGAAGCTCCGGGAGGTTGTCTGGGCCAAGCATATCCTCCCGGCGTGTAAGATCAAAGCAGGAGAAGGATGATGCTTACGAAATGTTCGAAAGGCAGTGGGAGCGGCTGAGGCCCTCTGAGAAACCCAAGAGACGACGCAGAGGATTGCTCTCCCAAACTATCCATGAGGAAAGTAGTAGCGATCTCACTTGAGAGTGTAGAAAAGGTAGTAAATTGTCGATACTTGGATCGCACACACCGCTAGTAAACTCCAAGATTGTATCAACCCAAGGAACAGCCTTTTACACGACCGGATTGCGTTCATGGATCAAGACATCCAAGAACCACGATCCAAGGAGTGAGGGGACTATTGTATGATGTCTCTTGAGTGCTCTCACCCATGAAACTATATATTTAACAGGAAACATCCCATATGAGCAGCACGCGAAGCGTAACTTCTATTGATTACGCGGATATAGGTAGTGTATATAAAGTGCAATGGCCACAGGAAGTTAAGTATTAGGTATCAAATGATCATCATCCGTGGCTTCCGAAGCTCAATAGCTTGGGGAATTTCGGGTATATATCACAAACAGCCTCCGCACTACTCATACTCATGACAACATCACGATAACACCTACGACACCTAGCATCGGCAGCAAGCTCACTATCGTCATACAACCCGAACCAGTTGGAGTAGCTGACACAACACTCTGTCCTCCCGATGTCGAATCTGCAGCGGAATCTGCATCAACAGCCGAACCCAGCGTCGAAGTCTCCTGCGCAACCTCACTACCCGTTGACTCGGCTACCGAAGCCGCCGTAGTCTCCGGCGCAGCCGTGATCAAAGGCCTATCCGTCGCCGTAGCAGGTTGCGCGGTAATGCTCGGCTTTGACAATACAGTTTGCGTTAGGTACCAACTAGCCCACTCCGAGGGCTCGGTGAAAGCTGCCACCTTATCAGCAAGTCCCTATCATATCTTCACCGGCACATCCAGAATACTCACGCCTCTCCGTAACCGTCACACGCCCAACCACCGTCGTAACCAAACTCCCATACTCCAAACTGGGCACACACGCCGTGCTCCTCACCAAATCCGCCCACCCTTCAACACACCAAAACATGCACCAGCCGACATTCTCCGGCGTAGCCTGGTTCCGTACCTTACACGCATCATAGCACGTCGGCGCGGCACTACTCATCGCGGGTAACGGATCATCTTGCACGCAATTCAGCTGACAGTAGGGAATATCCGTCTCGTTGACGGAACCCGGGAGCAGGCTGCCGGTTGCGACGGCGACGGGCACCCCGCAGCCGAGGAGGCAGGGGACTTTGTTTGAGTTGAAGGGGGGCGAGCCGTCGAGGGTGTCTTCGCAGATTATTGGGTCCGGGATGGCGGAGACGAGGATTGGGGTTAGGAGGGTGGGGAGGATGAGCTTGTTAAATCGAGACATGTTGCCCAGGTAATAATTAAATGCATATAAATTTGTATTTACGACGTGAATGACATCTTAGAGGGGTGGTGCCAAGATCGTGAGATATATGTACGAACCTCAACTTCAGCTCTGGAGGCTGCCTATTATACGATCCTCCTCATTATTGGCCGAGTCTAGACCCGGGATGGTTACATTTTGCCGACCTGTTCTCGAGCGGCGCAGCAATCGTAACAATCTTAGGGCTCCATGCATCGATACGAGCCAACAACGAATAGGTTAATGTGACTTCTAATAAACAAATCGTGTTGACCCATGTTCGGAAAGATATCAGAGCCGTAGTCTCCATTTACTGGTTCAGATATGCGGCTCAAAAGAACCTCATCTAGATGTTAGTCAGAAGTTCGCGTTCACTCAAGATGTATCAAGCCATTACTAGAATTCAAATCAATTCGTGTACCAAGCCTATGCTATGAGCCCAGCACGACACATCACATGCTAAACAGTGCGCGTGTCCTAGAAGTCCTTAAAACACAGAACGCCGACCTATACGCCGTTACAAGCCACACCATGAGCTCGCCGCGCGTCATTAATGGGGAAAAGCCCAGCCGTAAAGTACACAATCAGGACCCTCGATCCGCCCGACGTCGTCGTCGAGGTCTCCAAAAATTACCTAGAGCCCAATATTTACCGGTGCGGACGGGTGACTGGGTTAAGGGAGGGGGTTTTAGTGAAGGCAAAATAGGGTGACAAGGATCTCGATATGATCCTCCGGACTCATGAGATCCTGTGCGATTCTATCGCCTATAAACATCTCGGTCTCTGTCCCTAGGAGAACGGCTGCGACTTCGGGTCTGACTAGCTCGACTGCGATCGTCATATTCTCGGTCTCGCCGATCCCAATCGTGTCGCCTATCATCCCGATCATCCCATCTTCGACGATCGTCTCTGGGTGGTCGGTCTTCCCTAGGCGGACGGTCATCTCGTCCGCCAGCGCGATAACTGGGAATGTAAGTGTCGACATCTGGTCGATTACCACCGCGATTTCTGGGTGCTCGGTCCCTGTATGAGTCGTGGTGTTCGGCGGGATTATCCCATCCATTGCCAGGATAATCGGGCGGAGGTGGACGTTGCGGTAGCCGGTGGTCCATATGAGGCTGATCTCCTCGGGCCCACGCAGGCCTGCGTGTATCGTCGCCGCGGTATCCACCACCGTGGCGTGCCTGGTATCTGCCGTTCATCCTATTTCCATAACCATCACCACTTCCGAATGAAGCATTAGGACCTTCAAACGCGCCAACACCAACCGTTCCCCCTTTAGGAGCAGGTGGAAGGGCGGCTTTCCGGTCATGGAACTTCCTACGATCCAATTCGTGGCTATCCTCGAAGGTGGGAATGTCTTCTGGCTTCGCCGGGTAAGGCGCTGTCTTGAAGTAGGGATGCTCTAGGGCATCAATTGCATTGATGCGAGATTTCCAATCAAGCGTCAGGAGCTCCTTCAGTAAAGAGATAGCGCTTGAACCGTGCTCGCGGAATCTTTGTGACAGTGTAGAAGGTTTCGGCCGCGGGTTCAGACCCTCAGCGCCAGGTAACTGTTTCCACCCTGGCATAGTCTGGTCCGTCGGGGTTCCGACAAGGTCGAATATTATCTCCAGCTGGTGATTATCGCTCTCGCCAGCTAGGATAGGCTTCCCAACGAGCATCTCACCAAAGACACAGCTAGCATATTTGTTAATAGATTGTGCATGAATAAAATAGAGTTAATCTTACCCGACACCCCACATGTCAATAGCAGTGGTATACTTTTTAAGGTGTAGCAGAAGCTCAGGAGGTCGATACCATCGTGTGACGACAAGGCTGGTGTACTCCCGTCGTCCCTCACCGCCACCTTTTCCGCGTTCCGGAACTGGGCCGTCGTAGTGTCTTGCAAGACCAAAATCAGCAATCTGAAGTATGCCTTTGTTGCTGATGAGCAAGTTGGCGGCCTTCATATCGCGATGGAGAATCTTGCTGTCGTGGAGGTAGCGGAGGCCTTCAAGAAGTTGAAGTAGGTAGCATTTGATCTGGGGTACGGTGAACTGGACGGATGGGTTGTCGAGCAAACCCGATAGATCGTGATCCATGTACAACATCACCATGTACATGATCGGTCGCTTTCTCTTGTCGGCTTTGTCGGTGTTAGGCTAGTAAAACTATTCGCATTTAACAAGAACAACTCACTCATCTTGCTATGGTGTTCAACAGCCATATCTTCTAAGCGCAAAACATTCTTATGCGACAACAGTTTGAGCAGCTTGATCTCTCGAAGTGCGGTAATGGGAAATCCGTCCTTCTCGTTGTGCATAATGATCTTCTTGAGAGCAACTAGTGTGCCAGTTTTTCGTGATCTCGCCTTGTGGACTTCTCTAATAAAGACAGTAAGCATCGAAGATAAAGTGAAAATATCTCTCATGAAGCTTACCCAAATGTACCCTCGCCTAGCTTGCCAAGAAGCTCGTAGTCGGTAATTCTTGAACATCCTGTGAAGCTTTCTCGAGGGCGTTGATGTTGTATCGCAAAAGATCGCGGCGAAGGGGCCGCACTTAGAGTACTTTGCGCCATCTTCGGTAGTGAGGATCAATTTGGTGCGGGCTGTGTTTGGGTGAGGCGACAGCAATGTAAGTCGGCCAGAAGTAGTGAATGGTGTCGTCGAAAGGAACGTCAAGAGTTGGTTGATTAACCCGGAATCGCAAACCAGCAACGCGCTAGCTTGCGATTAAAGTAAATGGATTATGTGAAACCTGGTCGCATTGTGAAAATTAAACCTAGGCAATTGTTCGTATGTAGATATACGTAGAGAGGTAAAATAAAAAATGTGTAAAAAATGAATTCCTGAGGTGATCGCGATTTCGACTTGGAAGCTTCCAAGGTTCTGACGTTCCAAGGGTTGTAAGGGTGTAAAGATCGGGTACGTTTCGTTCGCGCTGAGCTTCCTAATAATAGTGGGCCTGTCCAAAAAACAATCACTCGCCACAGCAAGCCCCAGGTCCACTATATTGACGCATCCACCGTGACCTTAGCAGCCCCAGTTCCGTTGAGAAGGTATTACGGAAGGAGAACTCCAGAATTTGGGCGAATCAAACGATCCACAAATATCATTATGTAACAATCGTTCCCGTCGGATAATGGTCGGTTCATCAAGCAATCGGGTCCATTCCCAAAGCTTCTTGAATGTACACTTTAAGTCAACTATCCAGTCAACTAGCCCCATAACGACATCACTCTAGATCATACAAAGTCATTCTCTAGTCTACCGCGATATCTCTTCGAATACTAGACTACAAATTCGAGCAACAATGGCCGGTGAACCGAACTCCAGGCCTTTCAACCACGCCTCCATCCCTCGCGGAAAGCATCACTACGTAAAACCGTTTGCTCCGGCCGCTCCCATCTACAGATACACTGCGACCGCTCTCGGCGCAAGCATGTGGTTCTTCGTATGTCTCTTCACCATGTCTCTTCTCACAATTTCACAGCTAATCTCTACTATAGTTAATGTACCGAGCGAAGAAAGATGGTGATTGACCCCGAACCCAATCCGTGACGAGCTATTACTTACCTGACTACTAGGCGCTGTCTTGATGGGCTGGAAGCACCCGTGGGACCATTAGACGAACAACTCCGTGAGAGCAAAGAAAGCACGAGCATGAAATACGATAGTTGGCGGATAGCCTCAACTCAAGTTAACTCGATTAGGCACTCGAGACGTACATATTCAACACACGCAGTCGCTAGCCGACAGGAGGCCAGCATATGAATGAAAGATAAGAGAATAATTGTCAAAAAAATATATGCGTCATATTCGTGTACTACGGTGTTGCTATCGCGTTTATTTCGGCTTCTCAAACAGATATTGGGCGACTCCCCAGGTGTCACCTCCCTCATAAGCGAACAATTCCGAGCAGGCCATATAAAAGATCTTCCACCTGTTATACCACATGCTTGCATTCTCACCGTACGTTTCCACTAGATGCGGCTGAATCTCTTTCGAATTCGCCATCATGTTTTCGAGCCAGTGCTAGAATCAAGTTAGCATACTACGGAAGTGAATCGGGCAGCCCAGACATTAGGATGGTCTTACCTCGCATGTCTTGGAGTAATTGGTTCCGTTGACCCACCACTGCTTCTTTATCTGGAGGTCTTTCTGGAAATACAGTAACAGATCTGCCGAAGGCACTACACAAAAACTCGAAGTCAGCAAACACACTTTTCAACCATAAGCAATGCCAAATACGTACTAGTACCTCCGGTAAAGAAGTTCTCTGTCATCCACCCTTCTTCAAAGTCGTAAGGAGTAGATTTATGCGCAAATATATGCACGAACAGCTTGCCCCCGGGCTTCAGGGCCCTCGATATCTTAGCCATCAGCTGCTCATAGTTCTTCATGTGCTCAAACAACTTGAATTGATGTCAGCAACGACATATCCCATAGCAAAGGAGTGATATTGGCAATATATATAATTACCTCTATCGAGATCACCCGATCATAAGCCTGCTTCTTGAACTCGTAGTCTACGACATTCCCCGTGATGACAGTCAGGTTCGACAAGCCCTTCTCCTTAGCCTTCGAGTCGATATACTCCTTCTGCGTCCTCGAATTCGAGAACGCGGTGATCTTGGACTTGGGGAACTTCTCCGCGAAGTACAAGGAGGCGGAACCCCAGCCGCACCTGCGCACGTGATCAGTATTCCATCTCAGCTGAAAAAAAGTCCGTAGTCCGGGAAGAATGGGCTCGCTTACCCTAGATCTAGGATACTTGTCCCGTTGCGTAGCTTCGCTCTCTCGATATACAAGTCGAGCATAGCGATCTCGGCTTCGGCAAGCGTCTCGCCGCCCTTAGGGTACAGGCAGCTGGAGTACTTCATGCGCGGGCCTAGCATGCCCGCCAAGACCCCCGTGCCGACCTCGTAGTGCTGAGTGTTGGCGGTCGCGGTCTCAATGGCAATGGGACGGGTGCGAAGGAGCTCGATATACTTCATCTTGCGCTCATACTCCGCCGTCAGCGTGGACGTCTTGATCTCGGCCAGCCGCTGCGCCAACTGTCGCCGGATGCCAATCCGGATCACGCCGTGCGGGACGTATCCACCGTCGAGAAGCCAGTCTATCGAATTATGAGTGACCTCTCACATATTGCAGACAGATATCCTTACCAATATTCATGATGTATATGTTACTTAAGTCTTGTATATAGCTAATGGGATATAAAGATATGAGATATGGTGTATGAATAGTTGTTGTATAGAAGACTGATTGGCAATTCTGATGTCTCGGAGGACGGATATGAGGAATGTAGAGCGCTCGGTCTCTCACCGTCTCATGCACATGCAAAATAGCACCTAAGAATCCCAGTCATCCTAGTCCGAATGCCCTGTTTTGAAACACCCGGCACTGCATACGTCAAAAGTGGGACCAACCGAGATAGTCTAGGTGTCACCACATGCATACTATGAGTATAAAAAAGCATCAACGTCCCTAACAAAGAAATTTTGATCTGCTCGATGGCACGGCCTTTATTATGATATTACTTCTAGAGTCTGGCTAATCGTCTCCCTCGGCTCAGATATAAGGTAGCAGCGAAGAGCCTCAATAGTCCAAGCTGATAAATTGGGGAAGATGTTCATAGCACGAAGGAGTGTCAAGTTAGCTGAGAAACACACAATTGCTAGCATCTTCACAGTAAGTCATGATAAGTCACAAGAGGACTTCGGGACTCCAATTGTGCCTATTAGTAGTCCGATTTGATCCAATCCATCTTCCGCACTTGGGTATTTTCATGTTTTCCGCTTGCCTTTGGGATCTCGCCGCCTTTCCCAGATTTGTAAATACGACTCGCCCAAATACAGCAGTTCCTTCTGGGTCTGCTCTACGAATAGATCCTGGCATACGACCCATTCGTCTCTCCCCTTATCCTTAAGCTGGACCTTCCACGTTTTTCGTTCCTCGCCTGTGTCAGCCACGCCCTCTTTTGCTCTAACAGCCTCATGCGTAACGTTCGCAACCAGATCGTACCAGATAGGTTCCCCTGGAGGATAATCCGTCGGGCTCGGTTCCACATAAGGCGATATATCGAGACCGACGCGCGCATCGAAGGTGACGATAGTAGGGTTACGCTCCGATACGAATTTGTTCGTAGAGAAGCGCTTAATGTGGAATGTGAGGTAAGGCGGTAAAGGGTGCATTAATCGATATCGCTTCCTTTGCGCTAGGTGCTCCTGCGCTTTGACGCCGTCATATTTGGATAATATGGTGGTCAGGGGTACTTGCGGGATAATATTTCGTTCCAGTTCGTCCTGAAATAGGGGTGCCGCCGGTAGATCGAGCGTCAAGAGTAGGAAGCGGCTGATATCCGCCTTAACCTCTGCTGCCTCTTCAAACCGCAAGCGATCATTCGCGTCCGCCTTGGCAGTGATAGCTTGCGACTCGACCTTCAATTTCCCCTGGAATATCCGTTGTATAATACTGCTTCCCGGCTTTGTCTTGCTCCCACCTAATCCTAGGTGCAAATTGTTGAGAAACCATGATAGGAACTCAACAGGGTCTGATTGTGTTGTTAGAGTAAATTTCTTATTAGATTTTAGTGAGATCTCTTGTAATAACTCGTGGGGCGATACGTGATTTTTGAAAGCTCGAGGGTTCCATATTTTCCGGAATAGGATACCACAACGCTTTACGAGCTCGGCGCGCGACGAGAGATCTTCCAGCAGGAAGAAGTTGCGAAGAGGTGATACGTGAGATAACGCCTGAACTACGACGTTAAGGTAATCGTTCTCCTTGATGTTGTTCATTCCCACAAAACCAGGCGTATACTCTTTTCCATCCAGGGTCCACGCGGTTCGCGCCTTGCGATCTAATTCCATCACCTCCTGCTTCGTGTACCTTGGATCAGATACGTATTTTATGTCGTCTAAGGATTTGCTCTTCACTTCATAGCCTTCTGGTAACACGTAAACCTTCTGCGTCTCCATATTGATGAACACATGGTGTCCGACTTCGAGAGAGTGAAAGTATGCGTGCGATTTGGGGCCGCGTCCTTGGAAGTATTTGCCGCAAACTAGGCATGCATATACATTTATATTAGACAAGCTGATGGAGCATAGCTTCTCGAAATCGAAATCGAGCACGTTGCGATGTATCGTATCTAGGTAGAGATCGTCATATCCTTGTGTAGGGGCAGACTGTCGTATCGGTGCCTTCAAAGGCTCGTCTTCAAAATCGTCGTCTTCATCTTCTTGCATCCCATCCGAAACCGATGTGCCATTCCCATTTACTTCAGGGCCGTCGTCAAGCCGCGATCGCTTTGACACAGGTGTATCAACGCCCCCGAGGTCCTCTAAGGCTTCAGAGGCCTGTCTTTTCGACATTTTGCGCGTGTAAGTGATTCTTTTCAGGATGCCTATTTGCGCTAGATTTCCCTCTGAATTTTCGGAGCGTAAGGGCTGGTGTTGTGTTGAGTTGAATGAGATGTAAGGCTGAAGGTATGAATGAATGGATACAAGTCGCGATTTTGAAGCTATCGAAGCTCAATTTTACCCTGCTCGGGTACGTACCTGCCGCGTCTAAATCCATACTATGCCCCACTAAGATCCGGACCCTTGGCACCCTTGCAAGCCAATCAGATACCAGTAAAGATATGTATAGAATTATGTACATATTCATAACTCACGAGCGCAAAATCACAGGTTACATACAGGTTACAGGTCACAGAACATCCACGACGCAGGTCACAGAAGCCAGTCAGACATTTTTCTTGATAATTTTATATTAAATATCTATAATCGTGTGACTGGGCACTCTCGTCGCCAGGGGGTATCATATTTCTATCATTAATTCATGTTTATTCCTGCGTCACTTCGTGACATTCTTCAACTTCGAGCTTCTTAGTCTCATCGGCGTGCTTTGCCCGAAAGGCGTTCGCGGCGTACTTCCACCACTGCCTCCAATTTTACTCCAAAGTCGTTGGGCTGCTGGTGTCAAACCTGCCGTAACACGGGGGCTACTTGGGAATTTAGGGACTGGTGTTTTTTCGACTTTTCCGGTCAATCCAGTTTTAGATGCCGTTCTCTTAGACTGCGAAATCCGATCGACCATGCGATGGTGGAGGGCCTCTCTTTTACTTTGCTCCTTGATGACGAAAGGATTTGGCGTCGAATCTCCCGGTCCAAGATCGATCTTTGGCGCGGGTGGCGGCTCATACTCTGGCTCCTCATCGTCTACGAATGCGTATCCATTGACTCTCGGCGTTTCACTTCCTACAGTAGTCGATTCAAGCACGCTAGTTCCCCGTTTCCCCGCAATAGCATCCCGAACAGCTGATAGAGATGGAGATGATGGTGCTGATTCATCGTCGCTAATCTTGGGTCCGGGTAGCCTCGTGTTCTCGTAGTTTACGCCCCTCGGGGCGGCTCGTGACTCGGCTTCCGCCTTTTGCACTCTAGTCTCCATCGAGTCTTCTACACTATCTGGGATGAACATCAATGAATTTTTCGGTGCCTCGCTCTTTGCGGTAGGTTGAGCAGGTCTCTCGTCTCGATCCTTGATGGCTAAGCGGTCCTTCTTAAATCCATCATCCGTCAGGCTTCGCGTTTCCATCAGCTTTGCCTCGATTTGTTTTTGCTTCAACTGCATTTTCGAAGGCATTTTATTCCCGGTCCATAGCCATGCATATTTTTCGGCCTTCTTTAAATTCTGTTTATCCAAGAGTTTATAGAAACTCTCGTTGTCCTCGCTCGTATACTTAGATTGGAAGGCTCCCAGGCTCATATTTGTATCGATCTCGTCCTTCTCTTTCAAGCCTGATGTTGTAAATTCAGAGGATACAGATACCGGAGTATCGCCAACAAAGCCCCTTGGTGTCTGCGCGCCAGGGGCTAGGGATGTCCCCCTCCTTATTTTTCGGCGCCCCGGGGTCATGACTTGTTGAAGACGTCGACTTGCGCTTGAAATCCATGCTTCATCCTTAGATTCAATCGCGTCTAAGTATTCTTGCTGCGTCTCACTCTCTAACAGCCCGGGAAAGAAATCTCGGGCGATGATTTGGGAAAGCGCATCTGTATAGCTATCTTCGTCGAGGATTTTCTTCGGTCGCTTGATTCGTTTCGGGGCTGGCGGCGGAGGCATCAATTCCATATCATTTCTCTTCCGTACAAGAGCCGTCGAGGGTTTTTTTTCGTGATCCATACTTGCGTATGGACTTTTGGTGCGCAAATAGGTGGTAACAAAAGGATCACTTACGAGCAAGAACTCGAGGTCGGGGCTGTGTATGTCTATCGATAAAGCATGGGTCCACTTTAACATGCTGCCCAATGACGTTGAAGTTAGGTAAGCAAAATTGATTGTTACACACCACCGGAAGAGAGGTAGGCAGGCTGGCAGGCACCAGTAGCAGACACGTTATGCGCAGTTGCGCAAAACGCACGGTTTTCAAAGCACAACTTCCATAGGTCGTCACAGTTTAATATTTAACCTACGTAGTGCTGATTAGAAGTTGATTTATACCTTTATGAATACCCAGGCTCTATCAAATCTACTGCTACGTTGAACGACCGTCCCACCATGACCCAAAGTCCGTTCCCCGAGGATGACGATTGTCCAGACTTAATTCCACATCTCCGTCAAATTAGCGATAGTAGTTATGGCAGTGTTGACTTTTTGACCCAAGATCCTAGCCCAGATGTTTGGGGAACTGATTGTGGAAATCTGTTTTCGCCCTTAGAGCTTGATGATACCTTGTTCTCGTTTGGGGAGTTGGAATCGGCAGTGGAATCAGTGGTAGAACAAAATACAAAGCCAGTACTGCCCTTCCCCTATGAGTGCGATATATGTACAGAGAAATTCGTAGAGAATCACGATCTTCAGAAGCACAAGCAGACTCATATAACAACGAGTAGAACCGGGAGCGCGTCAAGGGTATGAGAATTTCAAATTACGAACAGTCCTAATATGGAAAAATTCATTCTAATCAGAGCTAGGTCATCCCTTCACGGGAAGAAGAAAGCGGCATTGGAAAGTCTGATCTCGTCGATTCATTTACTTCTACTAGAATATCACCGCGGGCTACAGATAGGAGCTCGAAAACAACGCCGAAAACCCCTATCGACTTTTCCAATTTCACCCACGAATCAATTCATGAGTCTGGAGGGGGGAAAAGTATAAATTCTGTAGGAATAAGATTAATTAGCAACGACAGTGGCACAAGCTCGGAGCCTGAAGCCTTCGTACTTGATCATACAGCAGATTTCGATGAACACAGCCGATCGGCCTCTCCGACACCCCTGAACGATCAAAGTTCCACTGCCACTGAAGACTATATTGACAATATAGGAAGTCAAATCATTAACAGCACGGTGTTTATTGTGACTCGGTGGTTGCGCTCTGTTTTTGCTACGGCTCATCAAACTACTCATGGCACGGAGGAAGCCTCACAATCCCAATCTTCTCAACCAGTACAGTCAGAGCAAACGCATATCTTCAACCGACCAAAACCATCCAGGAAACGAAAGTCGGATGATAAAAGAAATGGTAGTGGTGATGACGATGATAATGACGGTCAAGGTTCACTTAGCAATACTCGAAAGGAAAAGACCGCCAACTCCCAAAATTTGCCTGCCCATATTTCAAGTATAACCCAGCTAAATACAAGGGATGGAGAATTTGTCCTGGTCCGGGATGGCCCGATATCCACCGAGTCAAGTACGTTTGCTTTCCACTATATCGTCAATTAGTTGAGTCTAACTCAAATGTAGAGAGCACCTCTATCGACGTCATAGACAACCGAGTCATCGATGTGGACGCTGCTGGCAACCCTTCGAGAACGAAGAAGACTATATTAGTCATCAGAGAGCTGCAGAGCCATGTCTCTTACGCGACAAAGAACCCGTGGAAGGATTTGACGCAAGTCAAGAAAATCAACTCAGATCGCGGAAGAAAACTACGAATTGCTTAAGCGAGGTTGCGAAGTGGGAGGTTGTTTTTTCTATATTATTTCCGCACGTCCCAAAGGAAGATATTCCCTCCCCATGTAGGTAGCTGCCTAACTAGCGGGTTGTTCGCCATGTTGATTGCAATTAATAGTTTACGATTATGAACAATATGTAAATACGGGGCCAAACTCAGAAGATTCTTTGACAGACTGCGAAGAGTACATTCTTCGAGAAGTGCCTCTACGCCTGCGGCAAAGTCTACGTTCAGAATTCGATAGAGATCTTCACATCATTGAAGAGAGTCTGAAACGGAAGGTAGTCAACAATATGAAGACTCTCCTAGTTGAAGCCTTTCGTGAATTCCGCCAAATACGGAAAGGAGGAACAATGTCGAAATCTAGACCTGAGACAGCGCAGCCGACAGATGACCTTGGACCCAGCCAAATCCAACCACTCCCGACAGTATCACAAGACGACGAACTGATTCTAATCGAACCGGCTAGCTTTGGAGACTTTGATTTCGATTTTGAATTTTTCAATTCATCTGCGCTAGCTAATCTAGAAGCTTCGTTAAGTGAAGGAGTCACAATGGAAGAAATCATACAACAGCCTGTCGGAGACTCAGAGAAAAAGCGGCCAGACTCTGGTTATGAATCCTACCTGGCAGAAGACCATCAAGAATATTCTGGGGGATCAGAGTAGAGAAGAAAGGGTATCGGGCTCGTGAGGGTAGACGGGGTGATGGACAATATGTGTGGTCTATAGAGAACGCTAGCAATTCAGAAATATGTCACATAATCGAATCAAGACACGATTTGGTCATAAGGTCTTTATTGACCTATGGGTATGTGAGAAAAGGTATGTACAAAGAATAAGCTAGTGTTACAGAAGTCTAACGGCGACCACGGAAGAGCGAAAGAAAAGAATATATATGCCACAATGCAACCCGCGAACCCCGAAAATGTCATGCTCAACCATCCCCTAATGAGAAAACCCATTTTTCAAACCGCACCCGCTATCGTAATGACGTTCCCCCCAGATTTCTAGAGAATAGAGAAATGCGCCGAAAGCGTAGGTGTATGTGTGGGCGCTTAGGCCTTGAGGTAGCGGGCGACGCGCTTGCCGAGGGCGGCGATGCTGAGGCTCATGCTCTTGCCGGCCGTGCAGGAGGTGCCGGCGGCCATAGGCATGGAGACGGACCACATGCCGGAGGCGCACTGCTGGTAGCTGGAGCCCATGCAGTTGAAGGTACCCTCGGGGCTGCAAGCACCAGACATGGCAGATCCAGAAGATCCGGAGCTGGAACCAGAGCCAGAGCTGGAACCAGAGCCGGTGCTGGCGGTGGGGGTAGCAGCGGCAGCAGAGGTGGCGGGTTTGGTGGCAGCAGCCGAAGTGGCAGCGGCGGAAGTAGGAGCGGCAGGAGTCTGGGTGATGAAGACACCGCCAGCACCACCGGAAGCGGCAGACGAGGCAGCAGGGGCGGCGCTGGAGGCACCCGACGATCCGGAGCCGGAAGATCCAGAGCCAGAAGAGCCAGAGCTAGAGCTCTTGCCAACAGTGCAACCGCTGGTGCCGCAAGTAGCAACAGTGCCGGAAGAGGTGTTGTCCTCAACGGAGCTGCCAGGGTTGGCGAAGGCGTAGTCGTAGCCCTCAAGAGTGGTGGGCTTGCCGGCAATGTTCATGACCAGCATGTCAGGGAGAGCGTCGAAGTTGGACTGGCTACCGCCGGTACCGGTGAGCTCGAGGGCACCGCAGTTCATGTACATCTCTCGGTTTCCGACCTTGTTGAACCAAGTCCAGGCGATGGTAGCCTTGCCGGCGGGGATGTTGCTGGGGATGGTGTAAGGGTAGGTGAATGGGTCATCAGCAGAGGCGCTGTCACCCATGTTGCCGCTAACACCCTTAGCAGGGCAGCCACCCTCGATGGAGTGGATGACCTTCCACTTGCTGTTCTTGGTGGGGGTGGTGTCGTAGGTGATCGAGACCTGGCAACTGCCGCCTCCGTGGGTGGCCTGACCGACGAACGAGAGGGTCTGCTTAGAACCGAGGGCGTAGGTGTTAGTGGTACCACCGGTGGCAGTGTAGCTACCGCTGATCTTGCAAGGGAAATCGCTTCCGCTGGCATCGAGGGGTGCGTTAGTGAGAGCCGAGGGGTTGAAGGGAGCCGGGCTCTTCATCTTCATGTGAGCGTTGGCGAAGGCGGCGAGGCCGGCCAAAGCGAAAAACGTAGACTGCTGCATCTTGTATATGTTGATACGTATGTGATGGTGAGACGTTAATTGGTTCCAGCCGATAATATCTCAAATGAAAGTTTGTGCAGGAATGAATTGAATGATCGAGGTATTCCGAGACTGAAGAGTCTGTATGTCTTATCTGAATTCTTGAGTTAGTCTTATTATATCGTCTATACAATGCCACCTTGTTCTTCGGTTGAAACCTCACAAAGCGTTGAACCGCTGAACCAAGTAGATAGACCTCGAAGAGGCTCTTTCTGATCAGTCATGTGGCTCAACAAGCCTATTGTGCAGCTTTTGAATCAAGGATTCGAGCGAAACAATGGAATACTAACCCGAATTGCTTTGTTCGGGCGAAAGTGAACAGAGCGAGGTATCAGTGACAATGAGAGAGTGAGATCGATCGAGATGTTTCTTCGCGAGCCTAGACTCAAAGGAAAGTTGATGCTCCTGGCGATTTGATGAAAAGTGAAGAAACTGAAAAATTGAGGCTTAGCCTGTAAAAGGAAGGAAAGACTTCTATGAAGATGTCGAGATGAATGCTGCCGCTGGCGTGGTGGTGAGAGAAACAAAACGATCGACTGATGGTCTGGAAGCGTTCGTTATATATTCTTGAAGGATGGGCGAAAAGAACGGAAAGCGGCAACTAGAGGATGCACGATGATGGCAAAGAAAAGAATGTGACTAGCCTGGATGAGCTGCAGGAACAGGAAGAGAATGTAGGATGATTGGGTGTGGGAGGAATGAAGTAGAACACTTGCTCACACCCATTCACCCATTAACGGTCTTATTACTTACTACACACGGCCTTGATCCACTCGGAGCGCAGAGACGAGAGCAGATCGCTGTCCCCACAGTGCTGGTTCGGATGGAACGTAGCCAGTGAAGCTCAGCCATCTTGATCGCTCTCGTGGGTTTCGAAGCATGATGGTTGACGAAGGCGGACAAGGGCAGGGGTAAAGAAGGGCAAGGGGTGTTGATTTGGGGGTAGGGATTAAGTGGACGACAGCCTTGACAGGGAATGCAAGGTGGGAAAGGTGTTCGGGTATAGACGATAGGCTGAATTACTTGGTGACCTCTTTTTTGGCTTGTTTCGTCTTGGCTTAACATGCGACCAAACATCTGGTCTAAATTGACCTGATGACAGTAGGACGGTATAGATCGACATATCACGAAGAGAGTTTATACAGGGCTTTTCAAGAAAAAGCCCTTCTTTGTTCACATTTCTTCTGATGTAGCTGATTCAGCTGGATTGTTGGTTGTTGATTGTTGTCAGACCCCACCGATCAGGTCAAGTCGTATGGAGAAAAAGGGTCGAATCTTCAAACCGACTCAGATCCATCTACCTTGTTTGCTCCCTTCACACGACCCTAAGGTGCTCATAGGTGGCACATACTACACCCCGCATTAGTCAACCGTGAACCTGCGAAGGAAGATTTACTTAGGCTGGTGCGCTGACGCTTGTGACAGAGAAATTAATTAGGACACATACAACTGCCTAAGCTGTACAGAGATGGGAAATTTTTAGAAGAGGAGTGGAGAGAGGAATTCTTTTACGGCATAGACCTCGGCCGTTCCTGGGCATTCGAGTTTCAGAATATACATAGCTCAGGGGGTTTTCTAGGTTCCACTAGCTTATACATTTTTGTCCAATCAGAAATCCTCAAGGCCAAGCCTACTTGCCCAATCCAGACGGCTCCGGTAACCAATCAAGTCATCATTTAGGTTGCGGCGTCACAAACTTTACCTTGTACTTGGGTTTTCCAAGCTTAGTTCCGAGATTTCTAGAATAGTCTCTCATTCACGCACAAAAAATCTCCTACGCCGAAAAAAATTCGATGGGGAGTCGCCGTGAGAAATCGGAAATCGGGAATTGACTAAAGCTTTTGTTACTTATGCGCGTCTACAGGATACGCCCGACAATAACAGCACGAGATCGTCAGGAGGTACGAAGAATAGCCGTATATAACAGGGGAAAATACGGGTGACCTTACCGCTTACGTACTGTTCTTCGTGATGCGCAAGGGAATAGGGGAATTTTTTGCGCTGCACGTCGAATGCGAAAAGGCTTTCAGCCTCTAGAATTCCAGCAGGTCCAGGTTTTGCGCGCGCAGAGAGATCCAATTACAGCCACTCACAGTCTCGGGACAGGGGTCAGGTCGATCCCCAAAAAGCATTTTTTGAGCCTACCCAGGTTTACAGCTACGTACCCCCCTAGCCCCTGACAGGGGTTTCTGTGGCTTTAACCGTTGACAGCGATTCCATTTTCACGAGAGGCAGCTGGGAAGGTTGCCTCCTTCTCCCCTTTTCCCCGCCTTCGCCAGACTCGTCGAAATCTGAAACCGTGCCAGTTTCAGGGATTGCCTAATTGGAGCTCTACGATGCGAGATTCGTCCATTCCAGTGAATGGATCCAAAATATCCCCTACAAAGTTTCTTGTTCGCATTCATTGACCGAATTACATACAATGCAGTGGCACCTCTAGCTATCTGGACCCTTCACCTCCTCGAGATACACAAAATATATCCCGAATTTATGATGCCGTACTTCGTACCACCTGACTAGTCACCAGCTGTATCACAAACATGGATATGGAGATGCAAGCAAGAAAGCTTGAATTGTGGCGACCAATAATTTCCGCCAATCGTGTCATATCCGGACTTACTTTAGGAAGTATACTGTGTAATATACGTAGTACAGTAGTATCGTGTCCTCCGACTGACCAAACCAATTCAATATCAGCCAATATCAGCCACTACGGCTAGCGCACGCATTGGTATTTCTCACGTCGTGTGTCGCACGCGCCGTCTGCCCACTCCAAAGTAGGTGACCGGGCTGCATATGATGAATCGGTGGCTACCGATCGGCCAGGAAGCGCCGAGACTTGGCGGATGAGTGGTCAAATACACCACCTCCTCCACCTCCTCGATCCGGGCTAGGAATTTCAAGCCTTCTGTCGGCAGCCGCTTGGTCGGTCAGGTAGTTTTAGACGCATGCCACCTCCTTACGGAGCATTCAGAATGCCTAAGACAGCAACTCGAATCCGATGTTCTCGCTTGTGGTTTATAGCTCAGACACTGCAATCGGATGATGAGGTATAGGCACTGCTACTGAATTATGCATTAATCGCCATACGAGATAACGATACGGTCGTATTCCTTACGAGCATTCAAAGATCACCTGAACATTTACACACCATACGGTAGCCTAGTCCGTATTTTCCTAAGCTTAACTCAATTGTTACGAATTAGATAGGGCACATATAGGTATGACCGTGCTCTCATTTCAACGATTCTAAAGAGATATTGGCATGGGTTGCATGGGCTTCTCCATGAATACCTCTTTAGTCTGGACGATGCATTTCTGCTTGGAATAGCACGTGGGATCGGTATGTCGCTTATAGGCGCGTGCGTGCCTTGACCTATTACGTACATAAAAATGGGGTGAGAGTGGATAGAAAATCATCTAAAATACACCAAAAAATTGAAGGGGAGAAACCAGGCGTCATTACTTGCCTGTTTGGAGAGGATAAAAATACCTGAGGGATCACCTAAGTCCTAGGAGGCTCCCTAATGATTTATCGACTTCCTTGGTTCTTGGCGTCAAAATAAGGCTTCTTATGGCTCTCGGTTAACTGTGGGTACTGCTGGGAGGAACTGGGAACTGGGCACTGAGCATCAGCATCATTTACATGCTACATAGAGGCTTAGCCAGACCAGCGTCAGCGATCTTGAAAGCCTCTGTCCAGGTTATGCATCTTTACACAGATACCTAGTTTGGTATTATGTATATGTCAACAGGCCTGCAATAAACATGGGACATGGAGAGCTTCAATAATGGTCTTATGTGCCGCTGATTACCAACTAGCTGATGGTGTCGAGGGAGACCGTATTATAGGTCGAATTAGTTTCATGTTTACTGCCAAACGTGAAGTAAGAATTAGCAGGCCTGGAGGTAATTGGATGATAGAGCATAGAAGGGATGGCAAGGTGCATTTTTGAGCCTCTCCGGCATTTCCAAGTTAATCGGCTCACGATTGGACGCCTCGACCATAGCTACTATGTACGAAATCATAGATGGAGTTTCAAGAACTATTCATTCCGGTTGAGCTTTGCATAACGTCGTACGCGGCATATCATCTTTTTCGACCGATCCACCCCGGTCCAAGCCGTCATGCACTGATCCACGAGGGAGCCGAAACAAAACCTACCTGCCCATTGGGTGTGAGTTATAAGCTGTACATTTATTGTTCATTCCTTCTGCAAGTACCTACTGAGATCCATAACTCAAAATAGCCCAAATGTTTGCTCCGATGGAAACGCCCAGACGATACCTAGTTGTTGGTTTTCCAGGATTATCTGGGGGCGATTATGGTCTGGCCAAGCTTGTAGCCAATACCTGGTCGCCTAGAACTACAGTCTAGGTAAAGACCTTTTGCGATGAGTTATCAATCTAGGATGAGAAGGCGATATTCGCAACGTTGCATTTCTATCGGATAACTCTCATGCGTCAGATAGAATAACATGAGGACATCGCCACATTGGCATCATCCTGATGACGCCGTTCATTTTCTTTCTGTACCAAGTTCAATAAGATACATGATCGAAGAACGTCGCATGGCTGAGGATGTAGGGACTTCAAACGGCAGCTTTCTTCTCATCTTCATCGACAACTTGAGGAGAAAAGTGATCAGTATCCTCGAAGCCATAATCTTCTCGTGTCCATTTCTTCATCTTCTCCTCCCGGAACTCTTTATAATCCCATTCTCGATGCTCTAGGTGGTTAGGGTTGTTGAAGACGTACACCTCACATTCGACCTCTTTATCCTCGATGTTACCTCGTCCTTCGTCGTCTCCGACCTTCGAGAGGAGGCGGGCCTTGACTTTCCGTCGCTCATACTCGCTTCCCTCGAACTTATCGAGATGATGCATGTTGGCAGGCGTCAGGCCAGTAACGATCATTCCTCTGACCTCATGGTTCTTGTCTGGTATGATGCCTGGGTAATCCGCGTGTTGTACCCGGCTATTCAAATAAAGATTAGCTGTGCCTTGAACGGTATATCGGGAGTCTAGATGTTAATATTCTTAGGCTTGTCTGCAGGTAGGATGGGTAGTTTCTCGTGCTAGAGACAAGGTAAACGCAGAACCTCGACATACCGTCGACAGAATCCGTGTAGGATTGCCGGCTTGAATTCATGCAGACTTCTTAGGACCGCGATATTTTCCTTCGGGATTCCCCGATAGCAGACCGTGAAAAAGACCTCTGGGGCCATCTGCGGACTTATGAGCAACTAATCGAATGCTGCATCATGAAGAGGAAATCTCACAAGCGTCCCTGATTATCGTCAGTATTAATACGGCAAATCAAAATGCATTGGACATCTATACTTACCATAAAAGAACCCCGTCTGAGCGTTGTCCTCCGCCATCTGTTCCTTTAGGGAATAGTTTCGTGGCTAGTCTATCCTCGGCGATCACGTCTTCGGAAAGGGAAACGAGTATGCAATTTGTGAAGAGGACGAAATGAAGTGTTGTTGAAGATAGCCTGAGAGGATGTCGAGCTCCCAGATTGGTGTTGTGGATGATTGGCTGGGATAACGAACAAAGAAGAGCAGGAAACTGCTACTGGAAAATATAATGTCTAGGTTCAACTTGTAAACTTAGGCATTTGTGTACTTTTATTGAATGTCTACAGTATAAGTCTTATCTTTAGGGAAAACTATGTAATATTTGTTTGTATTAAAAATGCGTACCTTCGAATGTTAGATAGCGACTATTGATTGTCTACTATGATTGTTCTATGTCCGCGGTCCGATATCAGGACTCCTCATCGTGAAGCCCGACGCTACATAGGTACGTACCGGATGTACCGAATTAGCTCTAAAATCGAAACCTGGAAACTGCAGCTGCTAGAGGCAATTTATCGATAAGAGCGAACTAGGGTTCACATGATTCAATTGGTTGAAGCTTCTTGGATCCCTGCTTAAACCCCGGATAGCTGCGCAAAATCTAGCCAATCAAACTTCCTGACAGTTTCCAAAACTCGGAAGATCTGTAAAGCCGCAAAGCCTAGCGTTGTATCTGTACTGTCCGTCGACAGTCGCGCCCACCTCCAAATTCAGTTGTCGCTTCTCAGTCGCGACTGAGACTAACTTTTTGAGCAGCTCTAATCTTAAACCTTTTCTACCTTCTATCTCTACCTCAGCCTTACGCCCATTTTCTCCATTATACAATATTTAACACTTTCCGTGATACCCCTCAAATTCTTACATTCTCTACTTCAACGGGCGTACCAATCACATAAAAGGCTTTTTAAATCGTCGAGTTTTCACGATTGTTTCGACGTAGTAACTTCTTCCCTCTTCGTCGCATTGAGGTAGAGCGACATATCCTACAAACACATCACGATACCTTCCTCTTCGCACAACCGATACTCGAGTCTTTGTCGCATGGGAACTGCATTGTCGATAAGAAATTTAATGAATCTCGTATGATAGAGTTGGGTATCATATGGTGTGCACGTGGGGGTTGCAGTCATGTCTGGGCCAGCACTTGACGATATCGTCAAGAGGTTGACGACTCAAGAAACCGGTATGCATTTGTTCGCCTAGATCAATATTTCTTTTGTCGTCTATATGCGATTTGTGATCATCTGCATTTGTCGCATCGTAGCTCTGTAGACTAATATTCTTTTGTGTAGAGCCCAGATCTAAGCTCGACGCAGCTGTTTCTCTACGAGACAGTCTCGAGCATTACACAAATGGCCCACAGTATGTCGTCTTTCTTAAGAGATTGATGCCATTATTCGTCATAATACTTCGAGGACCATGCCTATTCCAAAGCACCTCTCCGGAGCAGAAGCTCAGAAATTGCATTCTCGAAATCCTCCACCGTCTCCCTACCCATCAGACGCAAATCTCACCGGAGCCCTTTGAACCATATGCCGAAGAAATTGTCGATATTTTGATGGGCCTGGTTCGGAACGATAATGAAGACAACGCCACACTATGTGTTAAGATCATCTCAGACATTATGAGGCATCAGCCGAAGGCCCTCCATGGCAAGGTCCAGCCCTTCTTAGATCTCATCCAAGAATTGTTTGAGCAGATGGAGAAGGTCGTTCGAGAGCAGCTTGATAATACCGCCATTCCATTCAACGCATCTGGTCCTCCATCCACGCCTGGCAGCACCCAAACCAACTTTCAGTCTCCGCGACCCGGATCCCCGGTCGCTTCCGTCACAGATTTGGGACAAGACCTTCAGCAGCAAAGTCGCCCCTTGCTGAAAGGAATGCAGTCATTCAAGGTCTTATCAGAATGCCCGATCATTGTTGTATCCGTATTCCAAACACACAGGAACATCATCCAGCAAAATGTCAAGGCATTTGTCCCCTTGATCAAGGCAGTACTTTGCCTCCAGGCCAAGGCTCAAGAACAGGCCCACGCCGAAGCTAAAATGCGAAATACCGTCTTCGCTGGAGTGAGCCCTCATATTAAAAACCGGGCAGCATTCGGCGAATTTATTACGGCTCAAGTCAAGACCATGAGTTTTTTGGCGTATTTACTTAGGCAGTACTCTAGTCAACTTACTGACTTTCTACCAACACTACCTGAGATTGTTGTTCGTCTACTCAGAGATTGCCCAAGAGAGAAGTCTGCAGCACGTAAGGAGTTGCTGGTTGCGATTCGTCACATTATAAACTTCAACTTCCGGAAGATCTTCCTCCCCAAGATCGATGAGCTTTTGGAAGAAAAGACACTGATTGGCGATGGGCTGACGGTCTATGATACTTTGAGGCCATTGGCGTACAGTATGCTTGCCGATCTCATCCATCATGTTCGCGACTCTCTTAACCCAGAACAAATTCGAAAGACGGTCGAAGTGTACACCAAGAACTTGCAGGACAATTTTCCGGGAACCAGTTTCCAAACCATGAGTGCGAAATTGTTGTTGAACATGGCCGAATGCATAGCCAAGATGCCAAACAAGATAGATGCACGGCATTATCTGCTTATGATTCTCAATGCCATTGGTGACAAATTCGCTGCCATGAATAGGCAATACCCCAATGCTGTGAAGCTTTCTAAGCTTTACGCACAGCAGGCTGCCGATCAGATTCCTGATACATATTTGGCGGATAAAGAGCACCACCCCCAATGGGATGACACTGATATCTTCACTGCTATGCCGATAAAAACGTCAAACCCTCGTGATCGCGGTACAGATCCGGTTGCAGATAACAAATTTCTATTCAAGAATCTGATGAATGGTCTTAAAAATACTTTTTATCAGCTGAGAACGTGCAATGCACCCTTGCAGGTCGATCCTAAAAATGCGCCGTCGCATTGGACAGAAGTTTCGTATGGATTTTCTGCCGAGGAAGTCAATGTCATAATAAAGCTCTTCCGAGAAGGCGCCTATGTTTTTCGATATTATGAAATCGAGAAACCGGCTGCTGAGTCGCAGTACGCGTCGCCGGTGGAATACATGGCCAATTTTTACATGGTTTCAAGTAGCAAGGAGGAAAAAGATCTTCTTGAAACCTTTGCGACGGTTTTTCACTGCATTGACCCTGCTACATTCCACGAAGTTTTCCAGCAGGAGATCCCTCGCCTCTACGAAATGATCTTCGAACATACGGCCCTCTTGCATATTCCTCAGTTCTTCCTAGCCAGCGAAGCCACATCGCCAAGCTTCTGTGGCATGCTTCTGAAATTCTTAATGGAGCGAATTGACGACGTGGGATCGGCTGATGTGAAGAAGTCATCGATCCTCTTACGTCTGTTCAAGCTTGCATTCATGGCGGTGACTCTATTTGCGAATCAGAATGAGCAGGTCTTGCTTCCCCATGTTGTGGATATCGTCACAAAGTCGATCGATTTATCTACCAAGGCCGAAGAGCCTATGAACTATTTCTTACTTCTCCGATCGTTGTTCAGAAGCATTGGCGGCGGAAAGTTCGAACATCTATACAAGCAAATCCTACCGCTCCTGGAAATGCTGCTTGACGTATTGAACAATCTGCTTATGGCTGCTCGCAAACCGGCAGAACGGGATCTGTATGTCGAATTATGCCTCACGGTGCCGGCGCGCCTTAGTAATCTGCTCCCGCATCTTAGTTTCTTAATGAGGCCATTGGTTGTCGCCCTGCGGGCTGGTACAGATCTCGTCGGGCAAGGGCTGCGAACCTTGGAACTTTGCGTTGATAATCTAACAGCCGATTACCTGGACCCTATTATGGCCCCGGTGATAGAGGACCTCATGAATGCGCTTTTTGAGCATTTGAAACCTCATCCTTACAGTCACTTCCATGCCCATACTACCATGCGTATACTGGGTAAGTTAGGGGGTCGAAATCGCAAGTTCATGACCGAAGCTCTACCAGTGAATTATCAGAAGTACGCTGATGATCCCTCGAGCTTTGATATACGTTTGATAGGATCAAAACGGGATCGCGCGTTTCCTGCTGAACTTGGTATCGACTTGGCTATTCGTAAATTGACGGAAGTTCCAAAACCATCAAAGGCGAATGCGGCCAGGCAATTCGATGGTTTCTATAAGAAACAGGCATTGCAACTCATCAAGTCTCAGTTAAAATTGCGAGTTGGTGTTGATCATCTGCCAGAAGATTTACCTCGATTGGTTCGCCTACAAGCGCAGGACCTCCTGGCTAGAAAACCAGCCGCGGACTTCGCATTTTTTAACACATCGGATCGTGAACGATCTGTTGCTAAAAAGGATGAACAGGACGATGTCACGAAACGTCTCATCAAGGCTATCATGTATGCAGAATCGCTTCCTGAATTTCGGGAGGAAGCCGACGTGTTCCTCATGAATCTTTGCCGACATTTCACCATTATCGAAATAGGGCGCGGGTTAGTGGACGTCAAGAAGGAGATGAGCCATTTCGATGTACAAGCGGGAGAAGGACCCTTGTATATTGACACTCGCGTCCTTGCTGATGCGATTGTCGAGTCACTCGCATCAGATCTTCCAGACGTACGCGATGCCGCTTTCCGAGCAATACGAGCAGTCTACGATTCGACCGCGACTATCTTCGGTTCTGAGATTCATGTTGGACGCCTGAGATTCTTCGACCATTTAAGTAAGACTTTTTGCCATGCCTGCAGCGAAGAAGAATGGTATACAAAAACCGGTGGTAGCTTGGGTATCCGATACCTTCTCGTCGAAATTGACCTTGGCGACGCTTGGATTGCATCGAAGCAAATGGACTTCATTCGAGCTCTCATGTATGTGATTAAGGATATGCCCCAGGATCTACCGGAGAAAACCAGGAGCTCTGCTCAAACCACACTCGAGTCTCTTCTGAAAAGGATCACTACAAACGTTAAGAAAGAAGATGCATTACCTATTCCTGCGCAACCAGGTCAACCTCACCCCAAGCCTTCGCGTTTGACACAGATTTGCATCCTCTTTAACGACGAACTTCCTCATATGAACAAGCACGTTCGGGGAACAGCGAGGCGGTCGCTTGAAATCATTGCCAACGCAACCAAATCAGATATTTGGGAGCTTCTGCAACCTCATAAGGATCGGTTGTTGTCTCCTATTTATGCTAAACCTTTGAGGGCGCTTCCGTTTTCCACGCAGATAGGATACATCGATGCGATTGCGTATTATATGGGCCTGAAACCTGACTTTGTCGGCTTCGACGATCACCTAAACAGGCTACTTATGGAGTCGCTAGCTTTAGCTGACGCCACAGACGAATCTTTGGCTGGTAAGCACGCTGAATTTCGAACGCATGAATCAATCGTGAACCTGCGGGTTTCCTGTATCAAAATCCTGAGCAAGGCAATGGGATTTGACGACTTCCAAAAAGGTCAGAACAATCCGACCCGAACCAAGATTGTGTCTGTATTCTTCAAGTGCCTCTATTCGGAATCTAAGCCCACTATCGAGGCGGCGAACGAATCTCTTCGAGCGGTGCTTTCACAGACCAACAAATTGCCTAAAGACCTACTTCAACAAGGACTCAGGCCTGTTCTAGCGAATCTTCAAGATCCTAAGCGACTAAGCACCCACGGGCTCGATAACCTGGCGAGGCTTCTTCGTCTCCTCACTACTTACTTTAAAGTAGAAATTGGTGCCAGGTTGTTAGACCACATTAAAGTGCTTGCAGACCCGAACCTTCTTCAGCAGATCTCGTTCACGTTCTTTGAGCAAAATAGTCAAATGAAAGTTGTTGCAGCAGTATTCAACATCTTCCATCTACTCCCGCCAGCTGCGGAGCAATTCAAGGAACGGCTTATCGATACTTGTCTGGAACTTGAGGACAAGCTGCGCCGAACTCATCACAGCCCATTCCGACCTCCATTGTACAAATATCTGAATAGATACCCAACTGAGGTCTGGAATTTCCTGTTGAATAAACTAGAAGATATAAAATACGGTCGGTTTTTAGCTCAGGTTTTGCTACATCCTGACAGCAAGCCTCTAAGAGAGCATGCAGCTGCCAACGTTGACGGCTTGATCGCCCTTTGCACGCAAATTGTCAATGCCACGAAGGACACCAGATTTGTAGCAATCGTTAACACGATAAACATTCTCCATTCACTCAGTCAGAATGCCAATACCCGAAATTGGCTGGAACGGAAAGATACAATCTTCTGGTTAAGGCGAGTCGGGAAAGATCTGGAGCGCCACTTACGTATGAACAACCTCCCACCTAATCTACGGCTTCCCGCCGACCAAGCTTCCGAGCAACTCATGGGTATCTTCACAAAGGCATTGTCTCCGACCCACAAAGACTTAGATGCCCTTTTCAGCCTGGTGGAGTCAGTTACGTCCGAAGAGTTGCGTGCGACCCCGTCATTATTCGGCTTCCTCTACAGCCATGTTATCTGCAGCGAGTCCATTGATTACTGGAAAGCTGTCGTGCTTCGCTGTCTCGACATTTACGCTGGGAAGAGTTCTACCCAGAAGACGAAGTGTTTCTTGCTTCGTTACGTCGTCAATCCGATCATAGCTATGGACGTCATGCGACATTGGAATCAACCAAGAACCGAGAGGCTAGTGGACCGAACAGTCATTGAGTCTATCAATGTCAAGATATGGAAGGTTAACCTTGGCGAACCCCAAGACGACTTGGCGCAACCCGGTATCGACCATACAAGAATGGAAGTTCTCCAGCTCTCTGCAATGCTGGTGAAATATCATTACTCTATTCTACAGGATGCTAGGAAAGACATCATTAAGTTTGGCTGGACCTACATTCGACTGGATGATGTCATCAACAAACATGCCGCATACGTAGTGATCGGATATTTCATTGCTCATTACGAGACACCTTCAAAGATTGTCAGCCAAGTTTATTATTCGTTGCTTAGAACGAATCAGAACGAGGGACGTGCACTAGTCACCCAAGCCCTCGAATTGATCGCGCCTGTCCTACCCCAGCGTTGTCAGCCATTGCCGAGCGATCGCGGTGCAGTCTGGGCCATGGCACCGCGCCGAATATTAGCTGAAGAAGGGCAAAATGTTCAACAGATGACAAGTATTTTTCATTTCTTGGTCAGGCATGCTGATCTCTTTTACGATTCGAGAGACAAATTTGTTCTGTTGATCATTACGTCACTCCGAAAAGTCTCGCCTTTCCTATCCTCCTCGACGGAAAGCAAGAAGCTCGCATTGAACATGATGTGGCTTATCTGGCAATGGGAGGAGAGAAGAGTTGATGGTAAGCGCGCTGATCCTAAGAGAGACTTATCCGAATCACCGATGTCCCGGAAGCGAAGACTCGACGGTGAATTGGTCGCCTCACCTCCAGCTGCTCGACAATCTGCCCAAGTTGATAGAGCCGAGTTCCAGATCCCTGCTGGCTTCAGACAAAAGATGATCAAATATCTCATCGAGTTCATCGCACAACTGAATGAGAGGTACCAACTACCTTCAGCAAAGCCAAGAGATGCAACATTGACTTCTGGGCCCGCGCTTCCGCCCCAGTCTACAGAGATGTGCAAGAAGGCGATGTCGCTTCTCTATAACCTCCTACAACCGCGGTATTGGGGCGACTTAGATGTCGACTTATTCCCAAATATCACAGAAGTAGTCCTGGCTAGCGAGAGAACACAAAAACTCCTCAATGCGGATCCTACCGACGAGAACTATGACGAGAAGTTTATTACCAACATCATCAATACCTTACAAGTAGTGAGAATCATTCTCAACTTTAAGCCCGACGAATGGATTTTGAAGAACATGGCCTCTGTCCAGAAAGTCACCGAGAAATGCCTGAAGTCTGAGAATTCTGAACTACAGGATTGTCTCCATTTAGCGGATATGAAGTATGACGATGGCCGTGATGTTAAGTCGATAATTCAGCGAATTCTTGATGCTGTTCCGGAGGATGTGCCTATGGAAGATGCGGATGCTGAAGGGGAACCTGAAGCTCCTATATCGGAGATCATCACCTTCTTGTCTACAATAGCGACAGAGTCTTTGGCTGCTGCCAATTATGTGTCTGGCGTTAATATCCTGTGGTCTTTGGGCCAAAGGAGACCCTCGGTTATTGACCAGCATATCATGTCTTTAATGAAGGCACTGCAGACTAAGCTTGCCAGGGAGCACGTTCAACACTACACGAGTGTGGCTGCACACCAGCAGATGAGCATGAACAACATGCGACCTCAAGATCCGAACGCCCAGACGGGAGAGATGTCACAATACGAGCTGAACATCCAGACCGATCTAATGATCAAAGCCATTCAGGTGACCGCAATGCGCATGGAAATTCTTGGCGATCACCGACGGCCATTCTTGAGCGTATTAGCAACTCTAGTGGAGAAATCGCAACATATCCCTCTCTGCGAGAAGATTCTTGACATGGTAGAAGGTTGGGTGTTCCGATCTGAGGGGACGTGGCCTACTCTTAAGGAAAAAACAGCTGTACTTCATAAGATGTTGTCTTTCGAACATCGAAGTGACCCAACCATGCTAGGAAAATTTCTCGAGTTGGTAATACGTATCTACGAAGATCCAAAGATAACGCGAACTGAACTTACCGTACGCATGGAACATGCCTTCTTGATCGGAACACGAGCACAGGACGTCGAAATGCGCAATCGATTTTTGACTATCTTTGACAAGAGCTTATCGAAAACAGCCACCGCGCGGCTGTCGTATGTAATTAGTTCGCAGAACTGGGACACGCTTGCCGACTCGTTCTGGTTGGCTCAAGCCACGCAACTCCTTTTGGGCGCTGTGGAGATGAACTCCAGTATTCAACTACACCAAGAAGACTTCCGGACACTCCCAGCATCGATTGTTTTCGGTGTTTATTCCAAGGATACCAGGGAGCCGTCGACAATGGCTGATGATAAATACGATACGTTCATGGCGAATCACCGACGATTCGTTGCTGAATTAGGGGACGTCAAGGTTCGGGACGTCATCGAACCCCTCACTCAGCTGCAGCACATTGACCCCAACCTATCCCATAATCTCTGGGTTACACTTTTCCCAATGTTCTGGTCTGCTTGCGCCAAGGAGGAAAAAACAGACCTCGAGAAGGCCTTAGTAGTACTACTTTCTAAGGATTTCCATTCTCGTCAAATCGACAAGAGGCCCAATGTGGTGCAAACCCTATTAGCAGGTGCGGCCAAGGCGTGGCCAGCATGCAAAATTCCGCCACACATACTCAAGTTTGGCGCGAAGACATACGACGCTTGGTACACCGCTCTAGTCCAGCTCGAAAATGCAGCTATCAAGCCAGATGTCGACTCGCCTAAGGTGCGAGAGAGTAATCTTGACGCGTTAGTTGAATTATATTCGAGCCTTAAAGAAGACGACCTCTTCTACGGTACATGGAGGCGCCGATGCCAATTTGTCGAGACAAACGCAGCCTTATCATATGAACAAAATGGAATGTGGGACAAGGCTCAGAAAATGTACGAAGCCGCCCAGATCAAGGCCCGAACGGGCGTTATCCCTTTCTCCCAAGGCGAATACATGCTCTGGGAAGACCACTGGGTCCTTTGCGCGCAGAAGCTCCAGCAATGGGAAATACTGCAAGATTTTGCGAAGCATGAAAATTTACAAGATCTTCTACTCGAATGTGCTTGGCGAAGTATCGATATGTGGCAAACGCAGGAACAGCGAGATAGTCTCGACGGACTTGTCAAGGGGGTCATGGATGCGCCAACCGCTCGGCGAGCCTTCTTCCAGAGTTTCATGTCCTTGTTGAAACTTCACAACAAACAGGAATCTACCCAAGACTTTGCTCGTGTCTGCGATGAAGCCATACAGCTGTCTATTAGGAAGTGGCATCAGCTTCCTAAGCGTTTGACTGCCGCACATATCCCCCTACTTCACAATTTCCAACAGCTAGTTGAACTACACGATGCTAGTGTCATCTGTCAGAGTCTAGCCAACACTAACCAAACAAATCTAGATGTGAAGTCTGGCGAGCTGAAACTCCTCCTTGGTTCATGGAGGGATCGCTTGCCAAATATTTGGGACGACATAACCGACTGGCAAGACCTCGTTACCTGGAGGCAACATATTTTCGGGTTAATTAACAATACCTATTTGCAGCTTTTGCCCCAACAAGGTCAAGGCGCGAACGGCGCTTCATTCGCATATCGTGGTTATCACGAAACAGCGTGGATCATCAATCGTTTTGCGCACGTCGCCCGCAAGCACAACTTACCGGATGTGTGTATAAATCAACTCAGCCGAATCTATACGCTGCCGAACATTGAAATCCAAGAAGCCTTCTTGAAGCTGAGAGAACAGGCTCGATGCCACTATGAAAATCCTGCCGAACTTTCGAGCGGTTTAGATGTCATTAACAACACGAATCTCAACTACTTCAATGCTCAACAAAAAGCAGAGTTCTTTACTCTGAAGGGAATGTTCCTAGAAAAACTGAGTCAAAAAGACGAAGCAGACGCGGCTTACGGCACGGCTTTGTACTATGATATTGGCAAGGCTAAAGCATGGGCAGAATGGGGCTACTTCAACGACCGCAAGTTTAAAGAGGATCCGACAGATTTGAACTCTGCCAGGCAAGCGCTCACTTCTTACTTACAAGCTATTGGTAGTTACAAGAGTGGCAAGGCCCGAAAACTCATCGCCCGCATTTTATGGCTCCTAAGTTTGGACGATTCTAATGGAACCATTGCTGCTGGATTTGAGGATTATAAAGGAGAAACCCCCGTCTGGTACTGGATTACATTTATACCGCAACTCTTGACCGGTATGGCTCATAAGGAGGCTCCTAAGGTTCATGCGATCCTTCTGAAGATTGCAAAGGCATACCCTCAATCCCTCTATTTCCAATTGAGGACAAATCGCGAAGATATGCTAGCCATCAAGAAGAACCAGGAAGCCAAGGAGAAGGCGCGACAACGAGCACAATCGGCGGCATCTAGTAACAAGTTAAGCAGCTCACCATCGCTTAGCAAGGACAATCTTCAAGTGAAGCAAGACTCATCTTCTAGGCCAGCAACCTCGAATGGCGATGGCAACGCACAAGCCAAAACGGAACCATCTGAGGCCAACGGAACTTCAAATGCCCCGCAAGCTGGTGGCGCCGCGCCCAATGCGGATCAGCAGTCAACTGGAAAGGATGGTGCATCTGGTGCCACACAAAAGAGACCACCTTGGGAGCTTACTGAGGAGATCATGTCTGTGCTAAAGACAGCCTTCCCTCTCCTTGCCATGTCTATGGAGACTATGGTGGACCAAATTCAAAAGTACTTCAAGTGTCCACCTGACGAGGATGCGTATCGTCTGATCATCGCCCTCCTTAATGACGGGTTGGCGTACGTAAGCCGAATGCCCGCATCATACGCAAGAGACGTGAAGCTGCCGTCCGCTACCGAGACTAACATCACCCGTTTTGCCGAAACCATTCTTCCCGCTCACATCAAGAAGTCTTTCGAACTCGAGTTTGTCCAAGTCAAGCCGACGATGTACGAGTACATCCATAAACTCCGAAAATGGCGCGACAAATTTGAAGAGAAGCTTGACCGTAGAAACCCGAAGGCTTACTTAGAATCGTACTCACGACATTTAAGCGAATTCCGTTACCTAAAGTTTGACGATGTCGAGGTCCCCGGCCAGTACCTACAGCATAAAGACAAAAACCAGGACTTTATTCGAATTGACAGGTTCCTTCCAAATGTTGATTTAGTCCGAGGGGTCGGTGGCTCTCATCGACGCTTGAAGATCCGAGGCCATGACGGCAGCATCCACTCGTTTGCCGTCCAACACCCCGCCGCGCGTCACTGCCGACGAGAGGAAAGAATTCTGCAACTGTTTCGGCACCTGAACCAGACGCTTGCAAAGAAGAAGGAAAGCCGACGACGCGATTTACAGTTCACGGTGCCATTGATAGTTCCTCTTGCTCCACACATAAGAATTGTGCAAGATGATACATCATACATCACACTGCAAGGGATTTACGAAGATCACTGCCGAAGGAATACAATGCTCAAGGACGAGCCAGTCATGTTTACTATGGATAAACTGAGGGGCCTGATTGAGCCTAAGGGCAACGTAAGTTTCGAGCAACCCAAACTACCATCAATTATAACTAACAAACAGATGCAGAAACCCCCCGAGCAAACGGCGATGGCCCGCCTTGAGGTGTTCACGGCTATACAAGAGAAATGGGTACCGCGCACCGTCGTCCTCGAATACTTCCAAAGTATCTTCCCCGAGTTTTCCGAATTCTGGCTGTTCCGACGCCGGTTCTCCTACCAACTTGCGGCCTTGACATTCATGACCTATATCCTCTACAGCACGAACAGATACCCCCATAAAATCCATATCGCTCGGGGCTCAGGCAAGATCTGGGGTTCAGAAGTCATGTCGTTTATGGCTCCTGGCAAGCCCTTCTTCCACAATCCGGAGCCGGTACCCTTCCGTCTCACGCCCAATTTGCAGGCCCTAATGGGACCTTTAGCGACGGAGGGTATCTTCAGCTGTTCGATTATGGCGATTGCACGTTGCCTGACCGAACCTGAGTTTGAGCTAGAACATGCTCTTACACTATTCGTCAGAGACGAGGTAATTTTCTGGTTTACTAGCAGTCACCGGACTATACACCTTAACGAGAACCAATTGCGTGACACGGTACAAACAAACTGCGACATGATCGTTAAGCGTGCCGTGAGCCTAGCCCAGAGCCCACTCGGTAACTTGCCAGCGAATCAGACGGTCATTGACCTTATCGCCCGAGCTGTCAACCCTATGAACCTCGCGCAGTGCGATGCCCTGTGGATGCCATATCTATAATTCCACAGTTCGGTTTCTCACTACCAAATCAGCCACTTCATAAAACATGGAGATTCGGTTACTCTAACCAAAGATCTCATTCTCCACCTTATGGTCAACATAAAGTCGAGCAACCATACAAATATCATTTTTTCGTTCATCTACCGTTGTTAATTCGAGGCCGGGGCTCATAAGGCGAGGCAACTTCGCAGCAAGGCGTTAAGGAAAGGGTGGTTAATGAGTCGTTTCAAAAGGCCATGGAAAATCATCAGTCTGGTCAGATGGCCAGCGCAGGTCAAAAAATAGACCTTAGGGGGAAAATGCATGTACCTAAGATAGCATTGCTTCATAGTCAGTTGCTTCATTTAGCACTATTGCTCTATATCTTCTGCGCCGTCTCTATTCCGTGTCACGATGTATGCTATTGGTGACTTGTTTCTTGTAGGGTGTTCTAATTATGCTCGACCCTAGGTAGGTAGGTAGGTACTCGAAAGGGGTGGTTACTAAACATTACTAAAGCTTGTCGCCTTTTTTCGATATTCAGGGGTATCATATCTACCTATCCAGTATCAAACACCACACCTGCCTATGTTAGAAGTTATATATCCATATCGATATATCACCGTATCTCAAACAGCTTCGACGGCTCAAACCGCAACAGCGCCTCACCATTCATCATGCCGTCGACGTAGCACTCGCCGATAAGCTGGTAGTAAGTATACGGATCACTCTGCAGCGGCACCTTCTCCGGCTTCGGGATCTGGCTCGAGGGCTCGCGCCGCTCACGCGGGCTACTAGCACTTTCTTTATCAGGCGTAACGCGACCAGTGGTCGATTCAAGCTTATCCCAAGCCTCCCAGCCAGGCTTCCCAGCACGTCTACGCTCCGCTGCCGCGCGGCGTATCGTCACGATATCGCGCCACACCTGGCTAATCTTCGCCGCAGCCTCGCGTTCCCTCCTCTTCTGCCTCTCCTCTCTCTGCCTCTCCTCTTCCTCGACCTCTTTCTCCGTCTTGGTGGACGGACGAAGCAGGACAGGAACACTGCACCCGTAAAGCACAACGATTAGGTCCCCGGGCCGCGTGTCCTCAGGCGCTAATCCGAGACACCGGTCCCACTCCGTGCGCATCATGCGCCGGTTCCAGATGGCGGATTGTACGCGCCGCAGGACCTCCCCGACGATGCTGCAGTTGCCCCAGTTGACGATATCAGTTGTATTCAGGGAGTCCCCGTGAACGCCCTGGTTCAGCGCATGCCGGACCAGTCGCGGGTAATACCGCGGCGCGTTCTCGCCCCCTGGCCCGCGGTCCGCGACGAGCGTGCGCCAGAACTCGTCTGGGAGGTCATTCAGGTCCGCGGACCGGCGGCGGAGGAGCTTGAGCCAGTCTCGTGGGATGTTGCCTTGTTGGGAGGGGTACTTGAGTTCTTTTACCTTGTCGAGGATGAAGCCCTCGACGTACATGCTGTGGTAGTGTAGGCCGTTGAGGGAGGCGTCGTGGCTGTATTGTGTCACGCCGTCCTCGATTCGGAAGTTTTCGGTGAGAACTCGCGTCCCGGCTGTGCTGTAGACGCGTTTTGGGGGGAGACCGACGAGGCTGTCTGCGTTCTTGCGCCGCATCTTTTGGCCCTCGCCGTCCATGCCGAAGGCTGCGCGGGCTGTGGTGGGGATCCATGATGGGAGGGTGTCTTCGCCTTCGTCTTCGGGGCGTTCGGAGTTCGTTCTTATTCGCCAGTGGACATCTTCGTCTTCGCTGTAAACACTAAGATTATCTGATGGTGGTGGTTCAGGAGCCCACGGCCGACAGATGATGTCGAGGGCTCTGGTCTTGTCGGATTTGTTGATGGCCCAGTTAACAAATTGGACGTAGACATCAGACAGCGGGAGTCTGTAATCGACGGGGTATGGGTTGGACATATTTGCTACGGCCAATTGCTTGACGAGCTTCTCTTTTATGTACTTTTGCCAAGTCCATTTTTCAATTACGTCTTCTGTGAGCAACCTGACGGGCTCCGTGTCTTTTGCAACGGCGAGGAGTGCGTATATGGTATCACGAGGCTCTGAAGAATCAAATGTGGTGAGCTTTGATACAAGATACTGGAGGCTGAACTGGGCTTGACGTTCGTTTCCCGAAAGCCGTCGAAAAAGGTTGTTTGTCTCCTCGACCAACGTGGTGGCGCTCAACTCGGACACGTCTCCCAAGTCCGGCATATGTCCGAGGACTTTATCATTAATGACCTCAGATATCCTGCGGGTACCCGTCTGTACCTCATTGAAAAGGGAGACGGCGTCTGCAAAGTCCTTCCAATCAACGCTGTCCATCCCACAGAAAAGTGTTGCTTTTTGTGCGATGGCGATTTCCTGCACGATCCATCGACGAGAAAACCACGACCGCCTCATTAGCGCCGAGAGGGCTTGCCACTCCTGGACGATCTTGTCATCTCTGATTAAGCGATCCCATTCTTTCAGGTTGAGAACTCGGTTTTTAACAAAGTCCATTGCCAGTTTGCTATTCTCGCCTTCGTCACCGAGCCATACGTAGACACATTCTGCTTCGCCATAGATACTCGACATCATCGGCACTTGGAAGTTCTTTTCATTGATGTTCTCTTGGTCCATACAGACGAAGTCAATCCAAACCCTGAACACCTTATGGGCACGAAGTACTCTCATGGCGGAATCGAGACTCCTAGGTACCAGGAACTCATAGGGTTGGTTAGGCTACGCCACTTTCCCCGGTCAGCGATTTTCCATCTCACCGGTTTCAGCCACTGACCTGTATGATATGAACGACCGTCTTGTCGTTGTGATCCCGCTTCCCCCAGCACCAGGACAACGCACTATAGGGCTGGCCATCTACCTTATCTTTCACCAAGCGACATTCGATAATATCATGAGAATTATCGATTATCTCCAAAACACGAATTTCCTTGGATGGATTGTCCAGGGGGCAATGAACCCCGTGTGAGTATTGAGCCATTTCAAATTTCCAATCACATATCGATCGCTAAGCCAAGACTTACATCATGGCCGCCTCTCACAAATACTTGTGATTATAAACTCAAAATCACTGGATAATCTGAGCGTCTGTAATTCTGCAGAATTTCCAAGAGATTAACTGTGAGTAGGGGGTGTTGAGTATTAGACTGTACATGGGTGAATAATCGAAGATGAATTATCTCACCGAGCAGCTAAAGACTCCTCTAAGAAGACCCCCTGTCACCTACCTGTACGACCTGTCTATATTGGCTTAGCTAAGATCGCTGTAGAAGCAAGGTTGCTATAAAAAGCAAGGAGCATATACTAGACCTAAAACGGATTCACAGTCGTTATTCTCCAACGGATGCTCTCTCCCGCTTCAGAGTTGGGAGACTGAATAGACTCTTCATCAATTTCTCGTCTCATATGGGTCTGCTTCATAAAGAAGCCATACAGATTCCCATGAGCGTTCTTATTATTCATAAGCAGCTCTGTCTCATGATAGCCCCTTACGAAGTTCCATATTGTGGATACCTGTATGGATTTTGACCTTTCACCCTTATCTTCGGCTTAAGCCACATAATAGTATATGGCATCTAATTCGTCATTCTGCAATGGCAATCACGCTATCCGAGACATTTCATCTTCCGAAGTAAAAATATGCGAAGTTTGTGGCACCTATAAAGTGTAAATACTTGGGTGAAATCTCATGTCTTCATCTATCAGATTTTCACTTTTTAAGAATGGAAGGGAAAAGGAGTTTTTAGTGAACTAGATTGAAGTATCATAGTCAGTTATACCCAGCTCTAACATTGGAACTTAGTATAGTCAGAATCTAAGAGATGATTGGTATAACGGCTGATTATGATATACTCCTAGTCTAGTGCTACGCAACCACGTATACCCATGGTTATTTCCTTCAGGGTCACATTGACCCGAGGGTGGAGGGGTGGGGGTAGTTCTACTATATGTTGTGTAGATAGAGACCGTCTAAAGATATCGTGATAATGTGTCTCTACACAGTTTGCTCTGAACCCCTCATGATAGTTCCTTGAAATTCAAGTACGCATAAGATGGATCTGAAAGTGCAAGACTCACCTCCTATTCCTAAGTCGGGCGATGCTGCCATTGTAAACGCGAAGCTCTTTATAGACGAGCAAGATAGCGAACCTTGCCGTCATGTAAGAACTCAACTGAGCCCTGAAGAGAAGACTTTGGTACGGAAGCTCGATTTCTACATCATGGTGCGTACCTATCTTAGAGTCCCAAGCAACAAGAAATAGGTACCTACTCATAGGCAATACAGCCAACCATCTGCATCATGTACTTCCTGAACTACGTCGATCGCAACGCCATCGCGCAAGCCCGCCTGAACCACTTCGAGAGCGATCTCAACATGGTGGGCAACGAGTTTAATACGGCAGTCAGCATGTATACAGCCCCTTTCTCTAGTGCTAGCTTCCTGCAATAAGACCGATACTTAAACACTGTATTTATAGTCTCTTCGTCGGATACGTGCTCATGCAAGTACCCAGCAACATGTTGATCACTCGCATCAAACCCGGAGTCTACATGTCCGGGTGGATGTTCCTCTGGGCTGTGGTGTCTACATGTACGGCTGCCGTGAAGAGTTACAGAGGCTTGGTGGCTTGTAGGTTCTTTTTGGGAATCGCAGAGGCTCCAGTAAGAGACCTTGCATTACCCCTTAGTGTAGCACGACTAACGCCATCTAGTTCTACCCCGGCGCCACGTATATCCTGGCGATCTATTACACGCACAGTGGTTAGTCACGAGCCGATACTAGCCATCACCATATTGAATTGAAGCTAACATCATCTTCTGATAGAGATGGCTACACGCGTCGGTCTGATGTATTGCGGCCAGCTTCTCGCAACGGGGTTCACCGGCTTAATCTCAGCCGGGGTCTTCGCCGGGATGAATGGGCTTCGAGGATTAGCCGGCTGGCAGTGGCTGTTTATCATCGAAGGTGCTCTGACTGCATTCGTTGCCATGCTCGGATTTTGGCTTCTACCCAATACGCCAGACGACACGCAATGGCTAAGCGCCGAGGAGCGTAAGTTGGTGCAAGCTCGCATAGAGAGGGACAGGATCAGCGATGCCCTCGGCGAGGCTACCGCCTGGGATGGTCTCAAGCAGGCTTTCGCGGATAAAAGAACGTGGTTCTTTTGCTTCATGCAGATGTTCCACTTGTCGGCTTGTTCCTTCAATGCTTTCTTTCCCACGTAAGTTCTTCACTCTTTGAATTGATCATTATAACAATGATGTTGACAAAATCGACGGCGAAAGCGTCGCAAAAACCCTCGGATACAACACCACAGTGACTCTCCTATTAACATGCCCACCGTTCGTCCTTGCGGGAATTGGTAGCACCGTAGTAGGTTGGAGTTCCGGTAGACTGAACGAGAGGACGTGGCACATCACGGTCACACTATCCACCGCGATCATTGGATTTGTGATAGCCGCCAGCACGCTTAACACGGCGGCACGTTACGTTGCCTGCTTCATTTTCCCCGTAGGAGCATTTTCTGCTAACTCTGTTATTGTCGGATGGGCTTCATCAACACTTAGTCAGACAGTAGAGAAGCGAGCCGTAAGTTCCAAATACTCCCTACTGTACATACTTCTTGCTTAAGAAACATGGCGTAACTCTAGGTCGTCCTCGCGATAACCAATGTCTTCGGCCACATCGGATACATATACGGCGCCTATCTATGGCCAGACAGCGACGAGCCTAGATACGGCATCGGATTCGGCGCATCAGCAGGTTTCGCACTCCTCTCTATATGCTGCGCCTGGGTCATCCGCACGTTACTCATCCAAGAAAACAACAAGATCCGGGCATCCGACGTAGGAAACGTGAATTTGTATAGCTATTAGAAATACCCATGATGAATATAGGTAGACTAGGAATAATCCCCGACCTGTACCCGTACATCCCTTAAATGACGTACCTGTAATCGGCCTTCTCGGCGTTGGTAAAGTGGGGATCGGAGAGAAGCCGATTAGAGCTCCGATATCGATATTGCGTCAAAGCCCTCTATCTAAATTTCTAAAATATTTAAGACTTACAAGCGTCTCATCCGAACAACCCTTTAACTCCCACCACCCCTCGTCTAGAACGAAATCGCGGCCGACCGCGAGACGCCATAAACTCAATTGATGCACCCGACCTAGCCGCGGCACATAGAAAAGCCCAAGCGTCGAGAATGGCAACCGGGCGCATCGTCTCCCCGCGCACAGCGCTCAGCAGCACGCCTCTGCGAGCCATAATATCGCGGCCGTACTCTTCGACAAGCTCCACTGTCCCGTTAGCGTACGATCACCATGAACCCCCGAAGGGAGGCGCTCACCGCCAAGATGCGCCGATAATATTTATGCACGGCTTGTTCGGGTCCAAGAAGAACAACAGGAGCGTATCGAGGGTTCTGGCGCGGGATCTCAGACGTCACGTCTACACCGTCGTAAGCCCTCTCCCCCCTCCTTTTGTCCCTCATGCGTATGCGTAAATACGACCCAAACCTAACGGTCACACCCCCCAGGACCTCCGCAACCACGGCGACTCCCCCCACGCGCCAGAGCACACCTACCTCTCCATGGCCTCCGACGTCGAGCGCTTCATCCATGACCACAGCTTACGCTCCCCAACCCTAATCGGGCACTCAATGGGCGCCAAAACAGCCATGGCCCTCGCCCTAACCACCCCCTCCCTAATAACCAATTTCGTCGCCGTCGACAACGCCCCGGTCGACGTCGCCTTACACAGCAGTTTCCCACGGTACGTCGAGGGCATGCGGCGCATCGAAGCCGCGAACGTGACGAAGCAGGCCGAAGCCGATGCCATATTGAAGGAATACGAAGACGATTTCTCGATCCGGGCTTTCCTTTTAGGAAACCTGTACCGACCGCATTCTGCCTCGTCGTCTGGTGGGCCAGCTCCCCAGAAATTCCGCGTGCCGTTGGATATAATCGGTCGTTCACTAGGCCACTTAGGCGATTTCCCGTTTAAGGATCCGTCTGTGGTGCGCTTCGAGAAACCGGCGTTGTTCGTGCGCGGCACACGTAGCACGTATATACCCGACGAGGTCATACCGCTGATCGGCCAGTTCTTCCCGCGGTTCCAGATGGTCGATATCGACGCTGGGCACTGGGTGATTTCGGAAAAGCCGGAGGAGTTCCTGCGAGGTGAGTTGTTTACCTACCATTAATCATCCGCGTACTGTGATTTGTGACTTGTAGTTCTGCGTTTGTAAATTGGGTCGAAGCTTATCGAGTAATCTGTAGCTGTTATCGAATTCCTCACACCAACCGAGTAAAAATCAAAATGCTATTCTTGGGATAGAGACTTTTGCATAGACAGGTAGAATAGAGGTACGGTCAAGGGAACTGTAAATAATCCGTGTATCATTTGCATTGCGTTGCGTGGCATAGAGGGATATCATCATCTAGAGAAGGAAGAGAGAACTTGGAAAATCAACAGCACTATGTACATTGCCACCACCCGCATCGAAGCCTCGGCGTTTATCCTGGGATCTTGCTTCTTGTTACCGATAGACAAAAGAATAGAGACGGTCCGGTTGGTTCGCTGGCTTGTTAGCAGGGACAGGCGGAAGAGTAGTCAGATCCTAGACCTAGATTTATACCGCCCGCGTTGGCCGCGGGCGTGGCGGCGGCCAGGAGTTGCGGTTTTTGCACGATCCGATCTACGACCTCGACGAACGGCCGGCGGACGTTCTCGCGTGTTTTGGAGCTGACCTCGCAGAAACCCGCGCCTTGCGACTCTGCGAACGCCCTGCCTTCTTCTTCAGTAACGGCTCGGCTGCCGCCTGCAGATACCTTATCCAATTTACTTCCGACCTTCATTGCGGAGTTAGTCGCGATCCTTGTTTGGTGGGGTGTAGATTATATGTGTATAGATGTATAGTATTAGAACTAGGGATACGATACCAAATAAAGCACGGCATCTGAAGATGCGTTCATCCTCGCTTCGTCAATCCACTTCTCCATGCTGAGGAAGCTCTTCCTACTGGTGATATCGTAGACCAGGATGACGGCATGCGCGCCTCTGTAGTAGCTAGTCGACAGAGTGCGGAAGCGTTCTTGGCCAGCATTTGAGCGAAGTATATGTTAGATATGGTACACTGATAGCTTATGCGACAGTAAGTTGGTGGCTTACGGTATCAAATATATTCAGTCGGTACGCTTTGCCGTGCACAGCTAGCTTCTTCATCTGAAATGGTGAACCATGTATTAGTAGTAGCTCTCTTCTCACCCGTCCATTTATGCGGGTACGAGTTGACCAGCTAGCTGTCTCTCATCTCACCTTAAAATCGATACCGATCGTTGCCGTTGTCGACTCCGGGTCGAACTGGTCATCGCAGTCTATCAAAGTCTTAGAAACCAACCCCATGTCAACCGGGAGGAACCCGTAGCGCGAGCCGGAGATCCCGGAGTAGGAAGCTCATACATCTTAGCAGCACTACTCGTCTTATTAGCTTCAGTCCGATGTATCCTTTTGATGACCTATGAATCAAACTTCGGCAGGCTGGCACGACGCGAACCGGCTATCCGAAACCGCCGTCTCGAAGAACATATCCGTCGGTGAAGATCCAAGGTCGGGTAATTTCATATGTACATACGTGCAGACTTTCCGGCGCCAGAAGGGCCGATGATCAGGACCTTAAGGACCGGGAGCTGGTCCTCGGATACCATCTTTCTTTCTCTCTATTCAATTCCCAAATCTCCGGTTTATGCGATGAACGTATTTCAAAAATCTAAGCGAGATCGGTGACCGTAACGCGGCGCCGATAACGACGAAAGCAAAATGTGGATAAGTGTAGGTGAACAACGACAAAAACGACGATAGGAACAAAAACAATGAAAATGAAGCTTTCGTAGGTGAAAGAGAGCAACTAGGTAACTGAAGGTTATCCTGTTTTAGGTAATGTAATGTAAATAATCAGTTATGCCATTGGCGGTATTTGGTCATGCGAGCAATCCAAGAAACCGCTGTCATTTGAAAGTGGCGGGTTTTTACTTGGTTCGATGTTGCCGGGTACCTTTTTTTGAAAGTTCAAGCTAACATCCAGCTAGACCCCCCTACGTACAAGACTTTGAAGGTTTGACGTGTACCTCGCCTGTGACGTACCAATAGATGATTGGTAGAACCTTCAAATGCCGTGGAAAGAACGGCCATGTCACAATAGCAATTAATCCCTTTTTATGACGTTGGGTACATAGATTATGTACTTGCCTAGGCAGAGACATCATTAGACATTTGCACACACATTATGTATTCACATGATATATGCATGTGGAATCTGGACCAGGTGCATCAAGGAGCCGCATGTTATGGACCCAAGACCTAGAACCTATCGGGATACGGCATCGTTCTGAAATGGGTATCCGTGGATCTGTAGATCCAAGATGGGTCAGGAAACCAGGAAAGGGCACCTTGAGATGCGTGTGGGAGTATTGATATCGCATTTGCACTTGCTCAGCACCTGGGCTCCGGTTATCCCGACACCGATCAGTCAATTAGCGCGGCGGGATATGGAGGACCAACTTCAAATCACATATCCGCAAACACCGAAGTCATCCATAATCATCAGTCAAGCTTTCTCATTTTTTTATGTCCTGAGGGGCCTGCTGTAACCGCAGCTACCATGCTGCGCCGAATGCAATCAGAAGTGAGACCTATTGCCATTGCACAAAAACCCACGCCGTCCCATGACCAGAGTTCATCATAATTAGACCTCCTCAAGGACTCGTTCCTTGAACTCACGCTCGACCTTCTGTCCCTCCTCGTTCGTCGTGGACTCTCCGTGTAGGTTCATCAGAGCACCGAGGTCGAACTTGGGTGACTTCAGGAGCTTGACCTTGCGGATGTGGACCTAAAGAATTATTAGCATAATGAGCATAACACGAAAGTAAAGCGAAAACGAGTAATATCGAATAAAATAGGCTGATACGTACGTTCTGTAGAGGGTAAATGCCTTGCGTGGCCTTCTCGATCTCGCGACCGATAACTTCAGGGATGAGCTTAGAGGTCAATTGCTGCAGGGTGCAAGTAGCAGCCTCGCGCTGAATGATCTCCACCATCTTCTTTCGGATGGCACGAATCTGAGATGAAGCGGCGTAGGTGGTCTTCTTGATCTGGTTGGGCCGTCGCTTGGTGAAAGCGATAGCGAAGAGGCGTAGGAGGTAGTCGTCGGTGGTCTTGACGGTGACGTTGGCCTCGATAAGAGATTGCCATTTTCGCACCAGAGATCGTAGCTTGTCGGAAGTGAAGTCCAATCCGTGGAAGTTGGTCAAGCAGTTCTTGCCCTGGACCTCGTCAACACGTAGCTTGACCTTGCGGAACGCGTGGTCCTCGTCCTTCTGTAAATCGGCTAGGGAAACCTCGAAGATTCGGCCCTTGAGGGCATCGTTGGCGTTCTTAAGACCGGTTGTTCGGTTGACAAGGGTCTTTCCGACACTACACATCGTAATTAGACACCGAAAAATATTAGTATATCGAAGGGGATTAATCGTACTCTCGGATGTTGAAGGGAGCAGGGGCCTAAGTATCGAAGTCAGCTACGGAGCGCTTTGAAGTGTGGAAAATCATCCTGAGATACCGAAGTGATTGAATCGAGGATATTCGCTTACCTTAATGGAGTACCAGTCCTTTCGGGCGAAAGGGTCCTGAGCCTTCTTCTTGAGGCCCTTCTTGCCTTTAGACAATCTCTTGTTCCTGTTGAGAGCGGATGGTTAGCATTCGATTTTCCATTGACCATTAACCACTGATTGACCTGGGCGCGGGGATGTTTAGAGCGCCCGAATATTCACCAGCATCGAGTATCGAGGAATTGTAGATGTCGCAGTGGTTAAATTAAATGAAATGAACCAGATTTACTTACTTTCCAACCGCCATGTTTGCGAAGTAGATGTGGTTCGCAAGGACGTTGTCGAAGATTGTGTTGAAGAAAGCTTTTGGTGTTGCGTTTTGATGGATCTGGCTGTGAATTCTAGTGCGGCCAAAATTTGTCGTTTGTGCGTGGAAAATCAATTAATGTGGACCCGTCACATGACCTTTTTTCTTCGATAAAATTCAATCCATTTTTTTTCTTGCAAGGCGCTACGCGACCGCCGATGCGCTTAATTTATGTACATATCCGAGAGACACTTTGTCCATGCGGGGTAGATGCATACTTAGGGTTTTAGTGATTTAAGGAAGAATATTGTCGTAGCGGATACTCCATTTACACTGCCTGGTGTTGAAGCTTCAATATTTAGCACACTTAGATTTCACTAGTGCAATTCATTATCAAATCATACAATTGATTCATAAGAAACGAGGCTTCAAGATATTTGAGATATCATAATGTATTATTTCATTATTAATTTATTTGGTCTGATGTTGAAGTTGCCCTGGCCAGCTGTCGCCAGCTAACTAAATCCCTCACAATTATTTCAGTCGCCTTGGTGCTGTTTATCCCGCAGATTTCCCAAGAGCTCGAAAGCGACGAGCTGTCTCGAGATGATAGGCGAGCTTATAGAGCCCAATCGACGTACAAACAAATACAATCCCTGACTTTTATATCCCGTTCCCTGCCGCTTATTAAACAAACGGGCTATCCCAGTGGTGGTTTCCCTTCATATGCTCACATGCAGAGTAGATCCGCAAACCCGTTAACCTGTATCAGTTCCGCCGAGAGCCGATCCCGAAGCGTCCAGGCCTTTTATAGGTCCTGGTTGTGGTGTAGTACATCAAACACATATATCTTGGTACAAGCAAAAAAATAATAGACACCCCGGCGCCGGTTGACCCTGTCGTCAATGCTTTATCGTTCGCTTTCATACCATCGCAACCAAAAACAAAAGGAAGAAAAAAGTGTGAGATGACACGAGGTTAGCTAATGTTGGGGGGAGAAAACTCGGGGACCTCGGCGATCCCCGTCTCCCCCCAAATGCTAATGCCTCGTATCTCCTGTCAGATCCAAATCCTACAATTCCCCCGGGCTCTAGCTCGCAATTGCGAGTCAAGCCCTCTCTTCAACTGAGGCCTTCTCTTCGTCTGGATGCTCGCCTACCTCCCAGGCGTCGAAGCTAGGGAAGCTAAAGTAGCAAGCGGAGTCTAGTAAATCGTCAGGTCAGTACGGAATGTCGATGAAACAGTCATTATCGCCCGCGGGTCGATAAGCGGGAGCCGGAGCCGGGTACGCACGTGGATCATTTGAATTTGCTATGTGAGACTCGCGGGCCTCGGCGGAGTCTAACCCGTAGCTCCGCGTCGACGACGGCGACGAGTTGGCGTTGGAGATGGCGACTCGGCTTAGGAGCTCCGTTGCCCTTCGGTTCATGTTTGGGCTCGTCAGCACCCCTTTGCAAGCATTGGAGGTGGTGATCGAAGGTTCGGTGGCACACGCCCTGAGCAGGCGGGGCCGCCGTCGTTCCGCGCTCTTGGGTCTTGGGGAAGACTCCCTCCGCGTTACGATATCGGGTGAGTATCTAGCTGCAGCCATTCCCGGTTTTCGAGATCACAAGAGTTATGGTAGATTGTATGTGTAGGTATGTATGTAGGTCTATGCGATGAGGTTGTCGAGGAAACGCTGGTTTTTTGGATTGTAACCTTGGGAGAGCTTGGAAAAGCTTGCAATTTGAGTGGCAACTTTGGTAAAAACAATGCAGGCTAGAGGAGCATGCTCCCCATAGATCAATGGGTATCTCACGCGTTTAAGACAGTAGGCAGTAAGGCGAGAAAAGGCCGCTAAGACCAAGCTCTACCGGCTGTTGTGGAACGACTCCCCAGATACTCGGTGCGGGCATGCCACATGTCACTCACGAATGGGGACATTTCGCATGTGGTGGCAGCTCTATGGTCTCCGTTGGTCTGGCTGATTTGGGCGTAGACGCCTGCAGCGCTGTTGGGCAGTTCTGCACCAGTTAGGGACGTGGTGGGTGGAGTCCCTGCTGACAACTGAACCATTCACGATCCTGTAAAGGTCTAGCATCTCTTAACATCTGCAACCCATCCTTGCATACAATATCCCAGCACACACTTTACCCTCTCGATGTACTACGTGGTAGCCCATCCCCAATTTTTCCTTACCTACCATGCCTAGACAGAGGGGATACGTTTCCAGTGGCCAGAGACGGCGACCTGCCAGCTCTAGAAGGGGGTGTCAGCGACCTGGAGCTCGACGCGGATTCCGTGATGTCCCCCTGTATATTCCGTGCATCCATGGATCTAATCAACCCACTGAGGCACCGCCCGCCTACTCCTCCCTGCCAATGCATCTCATACTGCCTGCCTTTGCCTTCTAAGGCTGATGTGGACGAACTCTGGATTGAAGCTGCAAGATTCCATCATAAGGATAACTGTACCGTATAATAGCTATTCAATTGACGTGCTACGACGTAGGTGGTTTACCGGATCGTTGCCGCTTGGACATGCTACAATTGGATCGTCGTCGCACACTGTGAGATATCGCAGATATCACCGCAATCACAAGGCACAACATACAGCACATAACGCACATAGCACAAACAAGACGCGTTGAAGGGGAAGAATGCATACATTAGTCTCACGCGTGGCAATAGTTGAAGCGGGGTTTTCTCAAGACGAGATCAAGTTTTCGAGCAGTACTTAGTAGGTATACCCCGATATAGCCAGTCTCAATTCAACTCCTACGCTCCTACATCGGTCATCTCCAAGCCAATTCAATCGGGAGAACTCGTCAGTGATCAATGCTGTCATTGTTATTAATACGAAGTAGCAATGTTTTGGTTGGATGGTACTCACTCATCCCACATTCGGCCCTGCACGGCTTTCAATTCGTCTTCAGTCATTCTGTGACCGGCTGTGAAGTATCCTGCAAGTTATCAGCCATACACGATCAATTTTGAGGACTATTAGGGGCAAGCAGGTAAGCCTTAAAACTTACCGGCTGTGATCTTGGCGTCTATTTCGACCCGCGAATCTGCGGGGATTAACTCCTCGGGGAGTTCTACCCGTTCGTGGATAGGGATACTGTTCTTGGTTAGACATCTGCTTTGGTGTGCCGTAAGGCGTAAGGGAGTCAGCTTACCCCTGGCCAACGATGGCATCGTGCTTCATGCTGCATTGTAGCACCTTAGCACCTGATACGTCCTCTCCACTATTCGTACCCGAGTTACTTACTTGCTCATGCTTAGCATCTTATCGATCTTCTTTATACCGAGCCAGTGGAGGATATCGGGCATTAGAGCCTGGAAACGCATATCCTTAACGCCGGCAACGTTTTCTGTCCTCTTGAAGTAATCCGAGGCGCGGTCTTCTCCTCGTTTTCTCGCATTGTATACAACTACCCAATATGATTAAGATTATGTGGTCTTGGACTAAAAGTCATGAATACTTACGGTACTGCTTTATGTTAGCATCTCGGCAATCGAAGGGGGGAATGGGGTGAAATACCTTAGTGACCTCGCCCAATGCTCGCCCTTCCTTTCTGAAGTAGATGACAACGCCACTGCCGCCATTTTGAGCTTCCTTCACGGCTTCTTCAATGCCGAAGATAAGATAGGGTCTGCAAGTGCAGATATCGGAACCAAACACATCACTACCGTTGCACTGCATTATATGTAAGCCGGACGTCCTCCGACCAATAGTCGGGATGCAGAAATTACCTCATCATGAACACGCAAGGCCAATCTACATTTCTCGTCAGACATCTTCGCCGGGTCTCCGAAGCAATAGACAGTCAGCCCGCCTACAAATGTCAGCTTCAATGGCATGGCATTTTTTTTGGATTGGGAGCTTAGTTACCGATTGGGGGTAAGAAGACCTTGATATCACCGCGTGTGATAAGCTACACATGTAAGTGGTTAGACCTGCACCAATTCTTCCAAGAGTAGCAGACGCTTACTTCTGGATAACTACCACCGGTATGTTCGAACAGAGAACGTCTTAGAACACCCTCGTCTATTCGAAATTAGTCATGAACCTGCTCACGTACTTCGTCCTGGGCGCATACCTATTCCAAACCTCTCGGCTACTCCAGGAAGATACCAAACCTATCTCGATCAGCACCTATGATTGTAGATAAAGGTTCGGGATGAAGGGTTCCTACAGGTTCGACTGCGAATTTGGTCACAGCAAGCTCCCCACTTCCATTCAGGCAGACCTTCCCATCAGGAACACTAAAATTAGGGCAAGATATGAGTAGATGCGACTGAATATGACAAACGAGTTACATACAGTCGACCACTTCGGACACTTTCTTCAAGCTCAGGAAGCTAATTCAAATTAACATAGTTCGTGAGTTGGTGGGGTTTAAATGGTTCTACCTTCATATGAGCCTTGGTAATCGCGATAGTTGGTCGAATATCAACTACAGCAATGCATCAGCACACCATACACAAGGGGAAGTTAGCCACACAGATGATTATCTACCGTTATCTTTCTCTATGATGTCGGAAAAAAGCCATGGTGCTAGATGGCCCCAGGGGTCCATGGCAACGATCTTTTTCTTGTCACCCCATTGAGGAAATGGACCAATAGGGGCAGCTGGCTCCGTGTTGGTGAAATCGGGTCTATAGGAATCAGACAATATGTTTAAGGTAGGCAATGCTCAACATTATCATACCTGTGGTTGGCATTGAGCTGTTTGCTAGCGAGAGCAAGAGCATAGTAGATGGAATAAGATCCACCGTGTGCTATATCATTCAGTTAACCGATCGGTTGAAAATCCCCCTATTAGCAGGGCACATCTTACCTCCGATAGCTATGACTAATGTTAGTGATTGAGCAAAGCAAACAAGAGCTGACCGACTCACCATTGCGTTTCCTGATCGTAGACGATGATCGGGAGACAACCACTGGGCCACGCTTAACTGCGTCTGAGGCACCCCATTGAAGGGGTATTGGGTTGATACCGATCTGTTTGGGATAGGTACTAACAACTGGTTAGTGCTTAGACCACGATGTTTTCCTAAAGGACTATAGCCTACGTAAGAATAATTCGGGATGTGAATCCTGATTTCTCTGCCTCCTTCGTCACAGATTGAGCCTTGTTGACGTCAGACTCGCTTGAAGCCGGAGTTGCCTGGACTGGTGATGTTGGGATTCCGGCGAGGGGAGAAGGCGATGCCCGACTAATATCGGGACTTGGGGCTCGGAGAGATGGGGCGAGAGCATCAAGTCGGTAAGATACCGATTCAACTTCTGTTGCTAATCTACTCTGGTTCTCCTGAATAGACTTCAAAGCCTCAAGAACATCGGCCATGCCCACTTCACCGTCTTTGCCGGGGCCCGAGCTTGCCATTGTCACAGTTAGACGAATATCAACCCCAAGGAACTTAAAGCAAGAGATGTAATTTCACGAGAATGAAATATCTAGATGAGTGATTGTAAATTTGAAACGATTTATTGCACGTTCACGTTTTGACTCAAAACTTCTTAAAGGAGTCAAGAGTCAAGATTGTGACTGAGTAAGGTAAGTTGGTAGTTGGTAGCTTTAGTTTAAGCGGTATGGAAATTGATAGAGAGTTAAGGTAAATCGGTGGTCGGTATGTGGCTTCAACTGGAATGAGCATTGAGGGTCCTTCGGAGAAGGCCTAACTCTTTCAATTAGACCTATCTATGAATGTACCGAGTACTCGGAGCATACACACAGCTACTGCCGGACGAATTGGAATGATACCAGACAGGCAAGTGTATTCATGTACAATTCTAAACACAGTTCGTCCTACATACCTAATGAATTAACGTATTAACGCTTCAACCCAAGATAAGGAGCCCAAAGAGAAGTAGCGAAGTAGGCACCTGACTGCCTAACAGCGATAAAACCCACCCGGACTATCCACTAGCTCGTACCTGCATCTGCTGTAAACCTCCGTCGCTTCCACGCCCAGCTATACCTTGTCTTACTAGTTCGAATCGTTAGATACATCTATATATTCTGCAGATAAATATATATCCAGAGACTTAAGATCCTATAACTACCTCCTTTGTGAGCAGGTATCCGTGTTATAACTTTCGGTATAATCGATTTGTATCAGGAATGTAGAAACAATTATCAGTGTGGGTAGCACCAGCAGGATGTGGATTCTTTGAACAATGATCATGTGGAACGTCGAAGCCAAGACCAATCGACATCGACAATGCAATTAACGTATGGGTGTGCGGCTATTAATGATTATACCAGGTATACGCTTGTAAGGCAGCCCCGCCTCGCTCTACGCTGCCCCACCAACACTGTCTCCATAATTCTGTTGATAAGCGATAAGATAACCTTATCACTGAAGTCTTGGAAGTTCCGATCGTGGAACCTGTGGCTTTGACAATGGCAAAGCTACTAGGTACCTAAGGCAGGCTGTACGATTTTAGACAGTATGAACTGGTGCGTCGCGTAAATTTGCATCCGTGTTGTTTTGCGACAATATTAAATGTTCTTTGTTCTGTTATAAGTTTGCCGGTAGCCTTATGTAAAATAAGGCTATCTACTATTTAGAACTGGGAAGTTGCAAGGGGAGAAAGGTACTTAAACTGACAGCCACGCGCGCCGGTTTCCCTACGCGACAGCCGACGTCATTTCCTTTGAAAAGTGCGAATACTTGACCGCGACTGCGACCGATCAATCAATCACCTTCCCTTCCAACTCAACACTCAACATCCTCTATCCACCGCCGCAACCGATTTACATCGCGACACTATCAGCGCGATAGATCGCAACACGGGATATATTTTGTAATTCTTTAGATTTAATTTTACATCCCGTTTCACTATGGTATGTGCTGCAGCCTTCTTTGTCCGCCAGCCGTATTCCACAGACGCTAATACTCGACAACTACAGGGCAAGCGCAAGAAGAGTTCTCGAAAGCCTCAAGGCAAGAAGAAGGTAGCTCACCACGAAGATGAAGGATAATGCCTTTAAGGTCCGAGATGCTTACCCGTGTCGCAGAACGATCCACTCCCTACCGTCTTCACCTGTCTCTTCTGCAACCACGAGAAATCAGTTCATGTCAAGATTGATAAGAAGTTGGGTGTTGGCGACTTAGAGTGCAAAGTGTGCGCACAAAGATTCCAATGCGGTGTCAACTGTGGGTAAAAAGTACAATAACTGCCAAGCATGATTCTAATAACGGATATTTTAGACCTTTCAGCTCCCGTCGATGTCTACAGTGAATGGATTGACGCAGCAGGTTTGTCATATCCCCATACTATACCTCGGTCTAAAAGATAAAGAAAGTTTCTAATATAAATTTCCAACTTAGACGCCGTAGCAAAAGATAGCAACACTGGCGGTGGTTCTGCTTCTGCAATCCCTCCCTATCCCTCAGGACTTAAACAATCAGCTGCCGGTCGTTATGAGGACGACGCTGAAGAAGGTTATGAAGGGGAAGGGATTGTCCCTGATGATGAGGAGGACTAAGAAAAACATAAATCATTAATGGAAAAACCACTTATCAAGTTACTACAGACCGAAACGGCGAAGCATTTATGAACCATAGATGCTAGCATGTCATGACTGTAGCACGTCACCAAGTGCCTTGGTCTTCAGCCGAACCATGGCCATTTATGGTTCTCCGTGAGTAATGCCTTCTACCAGAATACCTAGGTAGTTGGGTTGCCTTGCTATTGCCAATGGATAGAACCAATATGGTTCTGAATAGTAGTAAATACTGAATTCTACGTATTATTTCCTACGTATTCCTATATTTGTAATTGTGACTACCTATTGCTTTACATAGTGTAAAATCGGTCTCCGAAGTCGCCCAGGCCCGGAATGATATAACTAAATTAATGTTAGCAAAGCTTCAATATAACACATATCATCGAGGTTAGTGGGCATACTTCTTTTCGTCGAGTCCCTGCACGTCATTTAAATTAGCACCTGGTATATATAAAGGAGGCGGATCAATATGCTTCTCACCTGGTCAATGAATGCTGTGACGACTCGAAGCTTAGGGAACTTCGTCGCAAAATTCTGCACTCCCTCCGGACTGGCAATTAAGTTAAGGAAGAGGATTCTTTCCTCAGGAACACCACGAGATTTCAGGACTTCAACAGCCATAATAGCGGATCCGCCTGGAACCGTTAACTAGGTTAGTTTTCGAATATGTGAGTGGCGAGTACCAGATTATCTGACCTGTTGCAAACATCGGATCAAGTAGAAGAACCCATCTTTCGGCGATATCCTCGGGCAGCTTGTCGTAGAACAACTTCGGCTTTGCAGTCTCCTCGTCTCGCTGGATCAAGATCTTGCCGATCCTCACTGACCTACAGCAGTCTCGGAGACCCTGTTCCATGGCTTCGCCTGCCCGCATGATGGAGACACCGCATATCTTCCCTTGGAACATGAGTCCATTGTAAGTGCGGCCAACAGGAGTAGTCACTGTGTGCTCAACGACGGGCAGGTGGTTGAGTCCTTCCTCGACAAGGAGACGAATGATTCGGTTGGAGTAGAAGATGAAGTCTGCTCGTTCTGTTTTCCTGTCACGGATCTTCCTATTCCAGAGATTGTCTATGAGTGATTCGAGCACAACTATAGCATCGCTCGAGTCTCGCCTAACAAGGAAGTCACTCACGTGAGTAGTGCGATGAGCTGTGGTGTCTGGGGTAACGTGATAACGTTGTCATGCTCGACTTCTACTGAAACGGTGGCAATGGGCTTTTGACTAGGCGAGCGATAGTCAGGTCCTACGCATTGTACGGGGCCACTCTGAGGGCGGTTCCCAGATTCGGTAGCCATCCTATGTATGCTCTGTATGCTCTATAGGCGGTGAATGATGTAAGACGTGTATGTGACGTCCCGAGGAGATTGTACGTTGTGTAGATCTCACAGAGTTACGGCAACGCTTAGAAAGGTCCTTCTACTAAATAAGGAGGATTGAGGTTATACAACGTGAGAATGTGAGTATTTTAAGGGGTCGGGAAGATCCTTCACTATCTGTGAATCTGTGAGGTGTCTACGCAGATGTGTTTCGTCGCCGATATCGAATAGAAAATAGAGATGTTAATGCTCAAGACCCCACAAGTGAAAAGACTAGTCTGGAATTAAGAGGAGTGAGCTTGTTGTGTTAGTATAATGTGAGAGGAGACTCGAGAGGGTCAGATTAGCAGATTACGATGTAATAGAAAAGGAATGAACCTCAAATTTTTAATAGTTTGTATTAAATCATAGGCTACCCTGATAAGTTTGCAGGTTTGCTGCAATATAGCGATAATCTAAACCATAAACCCACCCTAAACCGAGTCTCGTGGAGCTGACTTGTAAAAAACGAAGGTTGATACGATAAGCCCTAATAGGCAATTCCTAAAAGTCTTAGCGCAATAGAAGCCCCGCGTGTGCTACTTAAGTCTGAATGAAGTACGCGGGTACTTACCGGGGTTGTTTCAGGCTTCAGCTGGGGCCAGTGGTTCGCTCAAAGACCGTTCTTACCTGTAGTGCGTTATGTACCTGGGTTTGGTGGGTGGATGCTTCCGTCATTAGCAGGTAACAATGGAAAAGGCAAGACCGACGCGGCAATATTCAATGCACTTGCATTGGAAAATAACCCGAACTTCAGCGTGAATCACAGAATCACCATCTCTTCAACAATCTTTTTTTGGTGTGTTTTGATTTCATCTCTTTCCTTTTGACAAGACAACTCAATCATAAAATCATCTGGAACAAAGGACGAATCCATCGTGCCACGTTCAACTAAGAACCAAACTGTTACTTTTATACAAATCAGCCCTCTGCAAGGCTATCACAAGCGCGTCTCCCATCTGTTTACCTGAACTTTTCACATAGCGTTTTCACATCTCATCACGTTTGATATCCCACATCCTCTTCATCATTGCCATGCGAATTTAATTCTCTTATGTTGGCACGACCCCAACTACTGTCACCACTAATACTATAGAGCCAAAAATGGCTACCAAGCAGGAATTCAGCGCACCGCGCAAGAAAGGGTTGATGACCTATGGAAAAGCTGCTCGCAAAAGACAGCCAAAAACGGTTTTCACACCAGCTGCTTTCCCACCTATCCCAGAGGATGATGGATCTCCTGTTACAAAACACAAGGCCACCGTAACCCATCGACGACCATCACTCCTCACTTCCCCACAACGCGATCCTGCTTCACCTTCTTCGAGCCTTGAAAGCATTAATCGCAACAAGACAAGTCCAATTAGTTCGAATGAGAATGTGCAAAACCTAGATCGGAAACGTAAAATATCTCAAGTGTATGCGTCTAAGGGACGAGCACAAGAACCGATCCAGAATGGACCAAAGAGTGCCCCTGTGAACCGCGTACCTCCTCGATCGCGCCCAGCCGCATCCTCCAGCATTGGTGCCAGTAAGCCAATCGCATCGACCTCACGACAGCGCGCCCGTCAAACCTCAGCAGAAATAATGGATATCGATACAGTTGAACCCAGCCTGTCGAGTCCACCTCCCACCCCGACACTGCCAAAGCCTGCAAGACAACCCAAAGCCACAGCCAGCAAAGGGTCGACATCATCGGTGTCTAGCAAAAACATCGTAGGAAAAGAGAAGCAGAGCAGTGCGAAACATCAAATTCCTCTACGCTTTTCACGCGAAGACATTGCGAAACCGGTAGCTCCACGTGTAAAACCAGGTGTATCTTCAATCAAAGCGAACAAAGGAGTTCAACCTGTGCCTCAGCAAGCTCCCGAGAGTGTTTCGAAAAAGCGCAGACGACGGTTGATTGATGCTTTGGTGGAACAAACCAAGGACGAGGATGAGGATGAAGAGGCAGTTGAATATGTTGACAAGGTCCTCGACAGTCAAGTAGGCTCAAGCCAACCGACTTTGAGCCACCAGGCCAGCGACATGTCAACTCTTGGTTCTCAACCAGTGCCCCAAACCCCGAGTCGTAATGCTACGACGTCGCAAGCAACTAGCATCCGTACTTTCGCACGATCCAGCAGTGCGCTCAAGTTTACATACGGCCAAGGAAGAAAGGTGCTAGAGGAGGAAGGTGATTTGTTGGACGCTCTCATCCTACCTGAGGAGTCGTCAACTTCGTTAAAAGGCAGACGTTTGGAACTTGGAACGCCGAAGAAGGCAGTTGCTGCTAAGGGAGTTCTTGATGACGATGATCTTGGAATTAATGGTTCGCCTAATTCAAAACTCCGAAATATCCACGAATTGCGACAAGCCGGAGCGAACTCTCGTGTAGCCGACACGATGCAAGATTTGGCCGACCAGATTGGTTCTCCAAGCAGCAAGCCTTCATCGTCTCGAAGGGCTGCGTTAATGCAAATAGCGGAGAAAATCAAGGACAAGACATTCATGTGGCAATGTCGCGACCATGGTGTCGAGGCAGCATTGTTAAAAGATATGGGAAAAGAGACCGACATTATATCTGGATACCTTATACTATCTATCCTTGTGACTATACTCGCAAAATGGCCTTCGTCACATATACAGCAACTTGTCCGGCTCGGGGACCCGGCGAGTATGTTTGCTCATTTACTCGGCATTTCCAAGGACATTAAGATTATTGCGCGCGACAGAAAGAGCAATCTATCCAAGAGAACTCAAACGTCTCTTATCGCCATCTCAACTTCGCTATGCGAGTTGTCAATATGGGATAAGGCTCATCCATCGTATATTTCGCCGAGGAGCCTCGTTCTTAAGTGTTTACACTTACTCGTCGCTCATGATGTCAATGCAGCAAGGGATCCTGCCATTTTCTCTCCGGCCGTGACAGAAGCTCTGTTTTCAGTGCTATCAGATGCGGCAGAGAATGAAGAGCACTGGAACTATCCGGTAGCAGCGGAAGCGATCGATCTTGCACACGCTCTAGCGATTCTTGAATTTTATGCTGTCAGTGTTGCGGAAGTGCAGCGCGCAGGCATGGGCTGGGTTGTTCCATACCTCCCAATTGTAGCTGATGTCTTTGGGGCGGCTTCGCAAAATATAGCGCCCGCGGCTACGACCCAAGAGAACCCAAGCAAGCTTCTCGAGGATGCTGTCTTGAAGCTTACTATAAATCTAACAAATAATAGCTTAGAAGCGCCGGAAATATTCGTATCGAAAGGACTTATACCTGCCTTAGCAGAGTCCATCTCTACCAATTTCACTCGTATTTGGGAGTCCTTGTCTCAAGAGACGTGGGTCGATGGGATCCTCGATAGCTTGGTCCTACGGTTAGGGATTCTGATCAACTTTTCGGAGCATAGCCCGCTCGTGAGAGAGGTTATATTTGATTGCGAACATAACGGTCTGCGACCAGCTGACGAGCTTATCCGATTGTTCTTAGAAAATTATCGGAGGACAGCAGAAGTAAGTCGGTCAAATTTCATATTCACTATGTACTTTCCACTAACAAATAACCAGGCGGATTCGATGGAGACGAGCCATCTGAATGTAGCCTTCGGATACTTGACGGTATTGCTGGGCTACGTAGCTCTACACGGACCGGTACGACAGAAAATTCGGTCTGGTCATTCAGCCAAGAGCATCAAACCTCTGCTTGATTCACTTCGCGAGTTTCTTACCCACCATAGAAAAGTGGAACAAAGTGTAGAGGAAAGCGAAGATGGTTCACGGGGTCACAGCAGTTATACGGAGCGACTTCAAGATCTTGTGCATCAACTAGAAGATCAGGCCGCATATGATTAGATCGGAGATGGCTTACATAGACCGGTTGTGTCTTGTGACACGGCACATTTTTTGTAGGATCATCTCCATGCACGGGTTTCCGGAGCAATATCAGCTTAGCTACGGGATAAAAAAGACATTGATGCGTTCTTGTTATCAGGTGCCTCGAAGAAAAACGAATGGAGACGCCTGCGATGAACATCATTGGCATTACCTGAAAGAGGCGTTTTCTGGACGATGTCAAGATACCATTACAACGACGATTACGTATGCGGGATGGGATGGGATGGACAATGGGGTGGATATGCGAGCAGTAAAGGTACAGGACTATACCCAGGACATAGAAACGCGTTGAATTAAAGAGGACGTAGGACTCTTGAATTTGATATTGCAGTCTGTTTTTTTAACGGTTCCTCAGCTTGAGCCGCAGGAATGCAACCTCACTTATGCCACCGGTGACCCTTATGTTACAGTACCCTATGTGACGCTATGTTCGCCGGAAGCCAGGATATTTCAGCAGCTAAGCAGCTAAAAGGTGCAAACAGTGGCATTACCCCTAGGTACGGATATGCATACACAGTAAGCGGCGCACATGGGATTGTATTTTTTAAACCGGAGTTTGGATCCTGCCCCGCGGTCATCCACGCATCCACGCAATCGATTGCGGTGGATTGGTGGATGAGAGCGGTTTAGCGGTTTATATGAAAAAGGGTTAAGCGGGCTCATCCCCTATTGGCCGCCCCTTATTGGCGCGATTTACATAGTACATACCTACATACATAGTAGTACAAAACTACAAACCTCGAGTTCTTCTTATGTCAAAGGAAAGAGGTTTCCAGGGTTATTAATAGGTACTTGGATGCTACTAGATGCCTTAGCTAGCCGTGGCTCGCATGGATTATCCAGGGAACCTAGCTTAACCTTGGTTAGCCGTTGGGAATGGTGGTGCATGGATTATCCAGATTATGGATTCGAAAAGATTGTGAGGAGTGTCCCCGAGTCGCATGTGTTAATTGAACAATTACTCAATTGATTCAACATCTTCCCCCGTTCTAGGACGATACTAAACTTGTAGGTAGGCAAGAAGTACCTGAAGTACACTTAGGTCACTTAGGTACATATGCATCTGCTAATCTGTATTGATCAAATAAGGGTTGTTATATATCCGTACCCCGCCTAGTACCTCTATAGGTACAATTCCAATTCCAAGCATGTGCTTGGTAGAGCTTTTTTTTTCGCTGTTTCTCGTCTAGTGTGTAGGAAGAACTAGGGGAAAAGAAGAACCCAGGTGTAAAAAATTCAAAGGTCATCTTGTTTTCCTCGATTGCTTGTGCTCAATTCTGTTCAAGGTTAGCTGTTTCTTCATCCAATTCAGCTCGTGTACAAAAACCAGGAGACGGAGCAGTTTGTGTGAAGGAATTGGGAAAACAAATAATAAAAGACCCCTCCTTATTTCGTCCGCTTCTGACCTCATACATATCGTAGCCCAAGTGCTTCTCAATCTTTGATTCGAATGCGTGGTATCGTATCTTGGGTAACATCTGGCTGCACGTCATAAACGACACACACAAATGTGTTGCCTGATTCAAGAGCCTTGAGAAGAAAGGAGAAGAGAGGGAAAAGAATATTGAAGAAAAAATAAAGGTGTGCACCATCCCGCGCCCAATTCATTTCAATGTTTGGATTAAGAGAAGCAAACCTATCCTAAACCACCGTTGTCACTATCGTTGTCGTTATCACTGTCACCGTCACCGTCACTTTTGCATATATACATCACCTATACATACTTCCATCCATCCATACACAAATTACCTTCCAACTATAAGACGAATTAGCTTAACTTATACGCTTATACGTCCATTGCAACGCATGCCTCTGCGCACATACCTCGCGCCCAGAGACATTTACATTTCTCATCCATCCCATCCCCCTCCCCCACGCCCGACCGCCGCTACTCAACGCTACTACATGTTTATGCATCAGCATTACTTTATCGTGCTTATATGAAGCTGTACCTGACATCTCCTGACAATCCCAGCACAACTATACCCTTCTAATACCGCGATATCACGCTCTCTTAACCGACGGTCCCCCGCGTAAATGCCGTCGCCGTCCAAGCAGAGGAAGGTGGCCATCGTCGGCAGCCGATCCGTAGGTATGTATCATCTAATAACCCAAATCCAACATCCAGCATCCATTGCCCAATATATACTATCATATCGTGTCGAATTCACAATCATTCACGATCACCGTCCATTTTCACGTTCGCCTCGCACATCAATGCCTGCTTACCCGTACCTTGCAACCGTTCCATGCGAGCTTCCATGGATCGTGCATAACGGTGCGATATGACATATAACATATCTCATATATATCTTACGGGCTTTTTAATTTTTATTTTCTTTTTTCGTTATCGCGCATCATCATCACACGCTAATCCTTGTTTCCGTGCTTTCGCAGGCAAATCCTCCCTCGCGGTTCAGTTCGTCGACGGCCACTTCGTCGAGAGCTACTATCCCACGATCGAGAACACCTTCAGCAAGGTCATCCGCTTCAAGGGCCAGGACTATGCTACCGAGATCGTCGATACGGCCGGACAGGTAAATACATACATATGCCAACCTTGCTTGTTTTGATTACCTATGGCGCCTCATACGTAATACCCTAGCAGGGTATTGGTATTAGGTGCTTATGGGAATACTCGATCGTGTGCTGTGCTGACGAGAGGCTTTGCGCCGGCTGGTGTTATAGGACGAGTACAGCATCCTGAACTCGAAGCACTTCATCGGCATCCATGGATACATGCTAGTGTATTCCGTGTCTTCGCTGCCCTCGTTCGAGATGGTGCGCGTGATCCGCGAGAAGATTCTGAACCACCTGGTAAGTCACACCGTCCTCCCCCAAACAACCCAAACAATCCAAACTCCCCAATCTATCCAAGCCCTCCAAGCCATCACTCTTACCCCTGTCCCCCAAAAACGCCACTATCACCGCCACCAAACCTAGTCCGAGAAAAAATACGGGCGACCTAATCTCTTCGCTGACCTCGATGGCTAACGTGGCGTTTGTTCCTTTCCAGGGTACGGATTGGGTGCCGATCGTGATCGTCGGAAACAAGAGCGACCTGCGCCCGGAGCAGCGCCAGGTCAGCCAGGACGACGGCCGCAAGCTGTCCGAGGAGTTCAACTGCGCCTGGACCGAGGCTAGTGCTCGCTATAACGAGAACGTCGGCAAGGCCTTCGAGCTCCTCATCGCACAGGTCGAGAAGTCCCAGAACCCCAACGAGGCCGCCGACTCCGGCAAGTGCGTCCTCATGTAAGGTGGTCGGACGAGACGAACAGGCCGTCCTGCGAAGGACGGGAAGGGGGTTTGCTTTTTACGGGATACGTCTATGGCAATGCAATGGCAATGGCCAGGGCTCGTTTAGGAGCCAATTGTTCGGGATGAGTTCATAGGATCACGTAGGAATTGCAATACGATACGATACGATACGTTGGATTAAATTAGAAGGGGGGAATTCGTCGATAACGACGATAGGATGTTGGGACTACTGCTGGATTGGTAGAAGTCGAAAGTAAACTAGGAACTACGTTTAAGGGGATCGTGAAAGACTATGAGGGTATGAGTAGAAGGTGGTGGTTTTATTATCTTCGTCGACGGTTAATTGTCGACCGCGCGAGCTTCGTGTTCGTCGTGGGTTGTATATATTGGCTCTCAAAGCCTGAATTTGGTCACGGAGTTAATTGGATCTGCTTTCAACATAGACATTGGTTTTCAATCGGCTTGCAGTCATATTCGATCTGTCTTAAGTGATTTGAATATTTTCGGAATAGTTGGATTGGGTTGGTTGAAGTACAAACTTTCAATGCGTTTGAATTTGAGAAGACTAGAAGCGTCATGGCGATAAGGTGCAGAAAGAGCTATCCTGCTCGCTTGGGAAACTGAAAACTGAAGGTGTTCCCAATACGAGTTAACGAGGGGCAGGAGGGGTATAAAAAAAGTACGTACCGTATTATACCCCGCGACTACCTATCTGTGCCCCTCCACTTAAAAAAACACCCCACCAAAATTTGGCCTGGTAACAAACAAGAGTCAACTATCAAGACAACAGACGCATTTCCCTTTACTTAGCAGTCTAGGTATATTGAGAAAAAACTTGCGATATTTCCTTTCTTAAACTGAGCCCCAATATCGACCGCGATCATGCTCGACATTCAAGATTTCATCACCGAGCGGGGTGGCAACCCTGATAAGATCCGCGAGTCTCAGCGCCGCCGATATGCCCCTGTCGAGGTCGTCGACGAAGTCATTGCTATGTTCGAGGATCATCGGAAAAGTCAGTCACCTATTCGAATATCCAATATAATCCTCTAGACTAACCTGGTTTATAATTGTAGCTCAGTACGCAGCGACTCAAATAAACAGCAAGATCAACGATGTTAACAAGCAAATCGGTGCGAAAAAAAAGGTGAGATTCCTTCTGAGTCGCCAATACTCGGCATTCTCTATACGCGCATTGGCACACATATATAGGCGATCACTAACCCTAATACAAATTTAGGCCAAGGAGAACGCAGATGAGTTACTTCAACAGAGAGCTGATCTCGATAAGGAGAAGAAAGCCCTTCTCGACTCCGCCGCCCAAAAGGATATTGCGCTGAAAGCCAAGGTCAACACCATCGGCAATATCGTTCACGACTCCGTACCCGTCAGCGATAACGAAGACAACAATGCCATCCAGCGAACGTGGGCCCCGGAAGGCGTTAAGGTAGAGAAGAAAGATGTGCTCTCGCATCACGAAGTTCTCCTGCGACTAGACGGCTACGACCCCGACCGTGGAGTTAAGGTAGTTGGTCACAGAGGTTATTTCCTCAGGCAATGGGGTGTATTCCTCAACCAGGCTCTGATCAACTATGGCCTGGAATACCTTTCCAGCAAAGGCTTCACACCTTTGCAAACTCCCCAGTTCATGCTCAAGGACTACATGGCAAAGACTGCTCAGTTAGAGCAGTTTGACGAAGAGTTGTACAAGGTTGTCGACGGCGAGGCGCAAAACGACAAATACCTGATTGCTACTTCAGAACAACCCATCTCCGCCTTCCACGCCGACGAATGGCTCATAGCCAAAGATCTGCCTATCAAGTACGCCGGTTTCAGTACATGTTACCGAAGGGAGGCCGGTTCCCACGGTCGCGATGCCTGGGGTATCTTCCGTGTACATCAGTTCGAGAAGGTAGAACAATTCGTGCTCACAGATCCCGATAAGTCGTGGGAAATGTTCGAGGAGATGTTCTCGACCTCCGAAGAGTTCTACAAGTCTCTCGGCTTACCGTACCAAGTCGTGGCCATCGTCTCGGGCGCGTTAAATAACGCAGCTGCGAAGAAATTCGATCTGGAGGCCTGGTTCCCCTTCCAGGGAGAGTACAAGGAGCTTGTTTCGTGCTCAAACTGCACGGACTACCAGTCTCGCGCCCTCGAAATCCGATTTGGAGCCAAGCAGCAGACGGAAATCAAGAAGAAATACGTTCACTGCCTCAACTCCACACTATGCGCCACCGAGAGAGCTTTGTGCTGCATTCTCGAGAACTACCAGACTCAGGATGTAAGTAAATCAATTATGGTTAAAAATTAAAATTTAGGAAATGTTGATACTAATAATTATCCAGGGTCTCCGAGTTCCCGAGCCGCTACGCAAGTACCTGCCGGGCGCCCCCGAATTCATCCCTTTCGCTAAGGAACTGCCCAAGGACTCGACCTCGCAGAAAGCCAAGGCCAAAGCGGATAAGGGGGCCAAGCAAAAGGCGGCCGCCGCTGGTGCCGCGGTGGCGGAAGTTGGAGAGAAGCTGAAGAACACTGTCGTGTAACTTATCGGAGTTTAAGAAACCGGAATATTGAGGGAATGGCTTTGTTTTAAAACCGATGCGAACGAATTACATCAAGATACTCTTGAGCCACTTGATGCAGAGTGGTGGCTATTATTTCCTCTAGTAGCATAGGTATTGCCCCAATTATGAAGAGGGGGTGGATTATGAATATTCAGATGCTCTGGGAGATGGAATACATTATGATGTCTTCCTCAAAGTGGAATTGAATATCGCTAGTCTCCATCACTTGACATAGAGCGCGTGTTACGCAGGTCACAAAGTCACAATAGCATAAGCAGATTATTGTTTCCGTTGGCCATTCATTCAAAGTGCATGGATTGTCGGGTAATTACCTAGCTCGAACCCTTGTCTTGTGTTACCGCCGAGTTGTACTTTGTGAGTATAAACTTGTGTCGCTTGCCTTTTCTAATCAACTTATAGTTCATGAACGATTTTATATAATTATTATAGTTAAAACTATAATTCTATTTTGTTAATTCTCATAATGATATAGTGCTTGATGTATACAATATTATTGATATCACATACGTTCTTGTTGTAATTAGTTACCTAATGTAATTCATTAGCCTTTACATTCCGCAAGCCTCACAAAGCCGTTTCCGATGGTTATTATGAGCCGCACCCGGTTTCCTTGCATTAGATGTACACCCATTTGTGCACTTGCTCATCATATCATTCGTAGCATTCATACCTAATTCTCAACCTGAACTTGAGCGACTTTTACATTTGATAATTAACAAACACCAAACTCGCGAAACCCCATTTCATAAGTGACTCGACATACAATCAGCTATCGGTTAAACGATGACCAAGACGATAGTCAGGGACTAGAAATATATATCTGAAGTGAAACAAGCGAAATAGACGGCCAATCATCACCCTTGACGGCTAGATCCCATCTGACGCATGAGCATGAACTAACCATTTGAGCCATACGACACTACACTACGACCATTACGACCCCTACAGCACGCACGCGCGCATAGCCTCCTTATGCTTAAATAGATTTAGAGTTAGAAGTCAAACGCCCTTCGGATTCGTCTCAATCTTCAACACTATTGATATTCACAATTGGAGTCTTCTTTGTTCCCATGTCAGACTCAGTTGCTTGCCCATTTTGTTTTGAACCATTTACCGATTATAGGCTGCTACTGGTGAGCTTCACCGGGTCTCATTACTTTACTCTTGCTAGTCCTTTAATTTAATTTCCCACACTTCTTAAGTTCTAACGTTTACCTTCATAGCACATAGAAGCAAAGCATTGCGACACAGGAAAATTGCCATTTATCCCTGATGAAGGTTTGGAAGAGGATTTGGAGGGAAATCCGGGATTAGGTTCAGGATCGGGGTCGCAGGGGAAAGTTGACGAGAAGGAGTATTCCGAATACTGCGAGTGTCCGGTCGTGGATTGCGGTGAGGTCGTACCGATCCACCAGCTGCAAACGCATATCAACATGCATGCCTATGAGCACACCCAACGAGGCTTTCCCGAGGATTATTCCGCCGAATCGACACAACCCAGCACCGATGACTTAGCATCGGATAGCGATTACCTCCAGCCGGGGGTGGAGCATACGCCAAGCACTTCTCCGGGACATGCCGAGGCCGGCTTTAGCGGTCCATACGCCGGCCCTTCGAACTGGAAGAAGCACTTGCTGAATCTTCCTCATAGACAGAAAAATGAACCGCAGCTTCAGATCCCCGAGGGTGTTCAGGTTAAGCAAGTCAAGAGGCTCGGTGTAGGTTGTCTTTTTAGCCCATCTTTTCTTCAATCCCAACTATCGGGTGAAAGCTGACACGATATCTAGAAGAAAGAGCTCGGAACATACCACAAGGAGGAGAGGATGCCGGATTGGCTTTTCAATATGATCACCAAGCACAACTACAAATGCTCTGAAGGTTCGTCTCCTAATTTACGAAGACACGATATGTCATTTGACCTTCTAGCTCACAAATTCCTTAGGAATTATTCCCGTCCTTGCGCAGTACATAGAGATGAGTACTAAGACTCAATACGCGTATCTCTGCAACCCTGCAACCTTGCATATCTCCAAACTGAGAAGAGAGGGTATGTACTACCCATAGATAATTACACGAGCATATAAGTGTTTAATATGTAAACGGAGACTGACCTTATTCCAGGCGGCTTCTGTGGCTATAGAAACATACAGATGCTAGTATCCTACATAGTTGCGACGGGTGCGAATGGCGCCGCGGCCTTTGGATACGAGATTCCAACTATCTTTCAAATACAAGATATGATCGAGAATGCTTGGGACCGCGGCATTCACCCTGATGGCAGAATAGAGCTTGGGGTCCTCAGACGTACGCGTAAATACATCGGAACTCCAGAGGCGTCAACGCTCTTCCAGAGCTTAGGTATACCGTAAGTAAATACCTAGTTGACTCTCATCTAAGGAAACGAACAGCTAACGTGATATTAGGTGGGGATACCAAGGACTTAAGAACAGAGAAGGTGATGCGCCGACGGCGTCGGAGAATAGGCTGTATGACTATGTTGAAAGTTACTTTTCGTCCTGCCCTGGCGTAAAGACACGAGGCAGTGTTCGTAACACGACTCGGCCGCCCCTTTACTTCCAGCACCAAGGTAAGCCCAATAGTACCTGATTTTACCTCTATCTCCTATTCTAACAAAATCCAAGGTCATTCCATGACTATCATTGGAATAGAACGAACCGTTAAGGGCACTCGGAACCTCCTGGTCTTCGACCCATCCCATCAGGACCCCACAAGTACCACCAAGTACGTAGGACACAAGGTCGATGCTTCCCGCGCCTACCCGGAAGAAGTACTCAAATTCTATCGCCGTGGACCTAAGTATCTCGCGGCGTATCAGCACTTTGAAGTCCTTCAGTACGTCTCATTCTTACCCCTAACCCTCTTTTCTCTGCTTAGTGCTTTTTGCTGACACGTGGTGTATCATCTAGATTGAAATAACATTGTGAAGGCCTATTGTACTACTTTCTTCGTTTCTATCCGGCGTTTAGCTGCGTAGTTTTTGATTCTCAATTACTCATTTGGAACTCATCGGCGTTACAAGGAACTGGAGAGAATGCATTGCAAAGGGAGTCCTATACAACACTGTAACGTAAACGTCGATTAGTTGAATCAATGAGATGAAATTGAGCAAGTCTTTTATTCTTCTTTAAGTCAGCATCGTGATCTATTGATTCATTCGCCGGGTCTCTAGCAATGGATATTTCCTTTTTAAAGCCCTCCACACTTCTATGGTATTCTACGAATCGAGCCTTTAATTTCGGAATCCAGCCACTTTTGCGGCATGTCTCGCTTTATGGCTTATTTGTTCATGCCACCACCCTCGATCCATGCTCGGAGTTTTTCTAGCGCCTTAAAGCGGTGCGAGATCTTGTTCTTCTCCTTTTTGTCCATTTCGGCGTAGCTATTTGTGGCGAAATTAGTTCTGGTACACTTATTTACCTCTTGTTAGGAGCCGGATTGGGGAACTTACGTCTGGCCCTCGTACTCAAAACACGGATCCCAGCCTAAAAAGTCAGCTAATCATCACACAAGAGATCGATGGGAGTGATATACCAAATGTAGTCGGACCTCTTGGGGGTACTATCTTGCCCTATTTGGTTTCAATTAGCTATACTCTCTACCTAATCTAAGGACGAGTATACTCACATGTGTTCTTCCCTGGAACAACAGAACCTCCTGACCAGGGCCCTTAGAAAATCCAAAAGTGGCAACGGCCTGGGCGGACTTGTCATCATAGGCCGCAAGTATATTGTTAAGGCCTGTGTGACCGATAGATTGCATGAACCATTTTCTGTATTCACCGGTCAGTGCTCGTCCTACCCCATTGAAATTACTTGCGCCTCTTTTCAGCCCAGCCTGCACCTATACGTGCCCCTTTCCGATGTCCTCTCACTATTCCCACACCGCCCTATCCAGCGCCGTCTAAAAACAAATACGCGATGGAAGAAGGATAGAGGAGATTTACATATAAGGACCCGGCAGCCCGTTCAGCGCATCGAAGCACAAGCACGTATCCTCAACCAGAACAGGTCCACCGACGGCAGCGGCAGCAGCGCGGCACTTCTCGGTCGTGACGTCGTCGAGAGTGCCCTGGATCTCGGGGAGGTCGAGCGCCTGGTTGCGGACCTCGATGCCGGCCGGCTCGAGGATGGCGCGCACCTCCAGCAGTTTGTTGGCGTTGCCCGTTATGAAATTGACTACCGGCTTCGACATCTTGTTTTCCTCCCTCCCTTTTTCCTTTGGAGTCCTATTTTTCTTTGAGAATATGAGTATGAATGAGTGAGCACGTAAATTTATGAGTTGGTCGGCCTGCTGGCAAGTTGCTGGGTCGATCTTGAGATTTTATTCTCTAATTTGACGTGAAAATTGATATGATATCCATGAGAGGCTCCGGTGTGTGACGCACCCGGCGACGTGTAACCTTAGGTCTAGCCAGAACGCTATAGCGGACACTTGCAGTAGCTAATCCCGCATTGCAGCTTCTTATTGGCACAGAATAGACAGCAAACCAGCGCTGTTTTAGCGCTATATGCATACTAGAAATCCCCCCTGGGTTTTACATCTTTATATGCCAAGCAATTTACAGAGTGCTGCCACCACTATACAAGCACAGGGCTGTAATTCTACCACCAAACCCCCTATAATCTAATGCTGGTCAGGGCCTTCTTCCCAGTGACGGTTTAATGATAGCTATGCACCTTATTTTTTAGTGAACAAGAGCTATATCAGTCAATTGCTCATTGGAAGCGCTTCAATTTAAACCAAAGCTCACTATATAAACTACGTTTTGTGTGTAGTTACAAGACTTTCCTTCATGCTATTATTCAGTCGTTAGGGGGCTAATGGTGGGCATGGAGGCTAGGTCCCCTAAAAATGCTGCGTTCCAGTTGATTAGTTGAAATTAACCACTCCACTTGCAGTATTTCATCGCTAAACCCCCTATAATCATATGGAGCCCTCCAGGGCTATTCTTATAGGCGCTGAATCCCCCGTAGTTTACAGTGAGTTTGACGATTAATCATGGCGCGTATACAGTTTGATAGGTAGGTACTTTAGTGTCATTTCGCCCGCAGTTTATTATCAGGTAATAGTAATAGCGACATGAACTACTCAACAAATTGAGATTGCCATCAATGATGTTCATGTTGGTTTGAAAGAGAACCTAAAGACATGTAGTGTGGTCGTTTGCTACTAAGGTGTTAAACACCGTATTAAGAACAGGATGAGGCTCTCATCTTCGTGCATGAGAATGTTTCTCTGGAGATTAAGTGGTTAAACATGTAGCTGAGCCGAAGATCATGGGTATCTCTCATCGCATTCACTACCTAAAATGCGCCCGTCCTGATGCGCTTTTCCTTTCCTTTTATTCTCTCTCCTATCCTCACCCCTAGAAAAGAAAAGCCCTCGACCGACCCCCTCAAATTACTTTTCCTCTATTGCGCATCCTCTTCAGCATGGTCTTTCTTCCACTGCTTAATCCACTCCTCAATACGATCGATGTTACTCTCCATCTCCTCCGTCGTGTTACTCGTTAACTCTACTACGATCTGCTGTTCATACGAGTCCCGCGCTTCTTGTAACAACACCTCCATGATCTCCGAGTCTAGGTTCTCCTGAAGCTTTGCTTCGGGGTATTTTCTGGAAGACATTAGTACTGGATATAAGACATTAGAAAAGAAGAGATATTTACCTCGCGGATAACCGATCGTAAAGCGTACTAGAATCCACGCGCAGCACGACCACCAAGTCGATCCAGCTTTCGGGGAAGATCTCGCAGCCGTGCCAGTCTATGACGCAGCCACCGGCCTTGACATTGTCCTCTTCGAGTGCATCTAGCAACTGCGGTTTCGTCTAATTAGCTTGCATTTCCTTCTCGCCCCCTTATTTCTCATGCGCCAAACTCTCTTATGGAGCATTTGTGGTCCTTCTTCGTATATGAAAGCCAAAGATGAACTTCCTGAAAACTCACCTTATCCTCATCTACAATCCAGCTCATAAACTCCTCGTCCCAGCCCTCATGGCACTCCTTATCCTTAACGACCTGATTGACCGACACGTGCCTCAGCCCCGTCCTCTCGGCCAACATCTCTGCGTGTGTCGTCTTGCCCACCCCGGGCGTGCCCGTGATGATGATGTTCGGGTTCGTGCGCATTTTCTCTTTTCCTTTAATGGCTTCCCTCCTTTTCGGGTTGTTCGATTGCTGCCCCTTTCCCCTTTTCCTCCGTGTAGAGAACCGAAAAATGAATTCTCTCTCTTTTTTGGTTGGGCCACTTAGGTCTCTTCCCTTCCTAGTTACCTAAGCTGGGGAAACTTCTGAGTTGAAATCAGAGCCGTTTTCGCAAACTGCAATTCTCAATCAAAATAAAGAGAAAAATCGCGACAACTTGACAATCAGATATCGAGGTCAGCGCGACTGTACTAGGTAAAAATGGCAAGTTCTCTAATTTTTGAATTGAATTTTCGAAGTTCTCAAAGTTAGGTACCTCTTTCCATTTCCAAGGTTCTTACAGTGAAACCTTAGCAGAATTTTGCCTGACGCAGGTCACGTGCACCCTATCGTATTTATATCCCACCCTAACATTGAATCGTCAAACCCTAACATTCCTCCCTACATAAACGGCACTCACATTTCATACAAACTGCCCTGGGATAGGGGGCATACAAACAAGCTCACATGTCAATAACTTGGAATATCAGCTAGGCATGGAAAACCGAGTCGGGAATCATCTCATAATTCAGATCTGAGTAGTGTGGAGAGAATAAACCTCCCCAGACTGTTGCGTTACTTTGCAAGTGTGTGTGATTTCTTCTTCGTCGGCATGTACAAACCCATACACCTAGCTAGATGCTTTACAGTATCGTCTTCTCTTTTTTAATACACTCTCCTCTCTGACTACATCCGCGGACCCAGTCTAAATAGAAAGTTTCGTCGACAAAAAAGGTTAAGCATCAAACGCCCCCAGTCCTTGGTCCGCGTGAGTCTTCTAGTTCAATCATGCCTTGATATCCATTAAATTTATGTCCGTCTTGACTCTTGTTCTCGTTCCAATCCTGGCGAACTGCCCTAATGTTCCTCATTGTCCATGGGACTTGGTGATGTTGACTGCTCTAAATCTACATCGGCCTGTCCGCATGATACCCCTACCGGCCCGGGTTTTTTAGATCCCGGCGTTGCCAAAGGAAGGCGCCCAATCCCAACTTGGAGTGTTCGGAAGCTTCTTCTGATATTGCGGCTCTACGCCATATCGACCTCAGCTTCGTCAACCTCCGCAAGCTCACCGTCACCGTCGTACTCGTCAGCCTCCATCTTCTCCTGTTGAGCAATGGCCTGCGCAGATACTATCTCGGCTAATCTCTTTAAGCGAGGTGTTTGTAGCCCTGTAATTTTCATGTTAGTCACGTATTTCCCATGAAATAGCGGATTTTGACTCACAAGATGGAGTATATGTCTCTAGGGCGGTGATTGCTCGGGGTTCCGCGATTTCGTACGGCCCACTGTCGTCCATATCGACAGCTTGCAACAGAAGAACATCGCTCTTCTCAGTCACCCTGGACGCTACGGCCTTCATGATTTCTCCGTTGATAGGTTGCTCGTAATCAGCTACGAGGTACTGGTTCAGTAGTTTTTGGATTTGGTTAGGGGAGAGCCTAGAAATTGAATTAGTCACAGTGAAGAGCAGAGCATCCTCACTACACTTACATCCAGCAGATGTCTTGGATAATCTCGATATCGTTGAGGGTAGCCTTCTTGAGCTGTAGGAGTTTTGTGGCTTGCTACAATGAAAGTTAGTTATTGTATCAAATAAGCCAAGGATTAAGTCTACTTACCATGAGATGCTCAAGCTGCAGGGTGCCTTCAGGCATATCGTGGCTCTTGCACCACTCCTCAATACGGGTAATATTGTAGTTGATCTGAAGACCACGCTTCCACGACAGGAAATTCCTTCGCATGAGAAGGTCGTTGAAGGCAGTGACGCCGACTAACTTCAGAAGCTCGGTGACAGTCTGGGTGATGATACTGTCCTCCAAGTAGTAAGCCTTCATCGCCCTAAAGACGTTGTTCAGCAGGCTTAGAAGGTTGTCCATGCTGTAAGCAGGCTGCGAGTTCGTCGCCAACAGCTTGCCGAGGAATCTGTTACTTTCATTCGTGACGAAGCCGGGTAGGGACTGAGACTCAATAATAGCCGGGATGATCATCTTCTGCAACTTCTTCTTGAGAATCTTCATCCAAGTGTGGTAGATGTTGAATTCTAAACTCTCAAGATCGTGCTTGACAATCTCCAACAGACGATCGTACTCATAGTTGTCCGTCTTTTGTGCCTCATACCAGTCCTCAGCAAGGAACACGAATGAGAGCATCTCGTGCACGTTGGATAGCCAGAAGGCGCCGGGGTTAATAGCGTCATCTCCATCGTAGTGCATAACCTCTTGTTGAATAGATTGCATAACATTGGCCAAGAACCTCTCTGATTCCTTGACGAAGCCGTTGTTCCACATCTCCGAGGTAACAAGGTTGATGAGATAAGAGGGGAAGAGTACTTCCTTGTCCGAGGGCGGAGGGTTGGTGTTCGGTGAGGGGATCTTTAAGTTCTTAATCAGACCCATTGTGACTTCATCGTTCAAACCGTCTTCATCAGCAAGCAAGTTCTCCAATTCCATCTCGATAGTGTCGACACCTGGAACGTAGCCAACGCCAGGACGGTGAGCTCCACTGGTGACAGCCATGGAGACTGGGCGGGGGTTGTACGCGGCACTGAAGCGGTCCATCATTCCGCTGGGTTCCGCACCCGCGCTTCGTCGCTTAGGTTTCTTAGACGATACTAGGTTGATCAAACCATTAGTAGGAGCAACGCCATTGCCGTTGGTCATCTCTCCGTTCATCGGGCCAGACCGCTTGGCCAATTCGAGTTCCTCGGACATCTGTGCCAGTTGCTCGCGCAAGTTCATCTTCTCGTTTTCGTGAAGAGTGCTCTCCCGCTTGATGCGGTCTAACTCGGCGTTTGCGGTTCGCAGAGACTCCTTCAATTCCCGCTCTTCCTCTTGCATCCGCTTGACGCTTGAGGTAGATTCGTCGAAGTTGTGCTGGAGTTTCTTCATCTCCTCTTCCATTGCCTGCAACTTGGCTACGGCAATACCAGCTTGGTTGGCTTCCGCTTGAAGCTCCTTTGTTCGCGTCTCGAGCGCGTTGTGACGAGTCTTCCAGGACTTGATCTGGCTTTCGTAGTTCTCCACCTGGCTTTGGAGGGTCTTGTTCGCAGACTTCATAGTACCCAACGATTGCGTAAGTTCGACGACCTTGTTTTCTAGCTTGTAAGAAATTTGCTTTAGATCGCGAGCCTCCTCGCGCATCGTCTTGTACTCCTTCCTTGCCTGTCGTCCACGCCACAAGCTCTGGACTAAGGTAACCTTCTTGCGGTAATTCTTCCATGTCTGGACCTGTCGCCTTGATCGCCATACGCGCTGGATGAGGATAACAGCATTTCCAACACGAGTTTCCATAATCTCCTTTCTCCGCAGGTAACCCTTGGCGACAGCCTGCACAAGGATAACGCTGTTGCGAATGCGCTGGAATGCCTTCCGTTGCTTCGATCCCTTCCATACTCTCTGTATAGTTGTAGCAGCTTTGACGGTGCGCAGCTCCTGGGCCTTGACTCTGATCGCGCGAGCTCTGGCGAGTGATTGGAAGCAGACAATAGCCTCCCGAGCCTCGAGATACTTGCGGCGGTAGTATTTAGCCTTGAGGTTCTTCTGGATCAAGATAGCGGCCTCGCTCATGCGGTTCTGACGGAGGTTCTCCAAATGCGCAAGCATACCAGCACGGAAGAAGACCTTGGTCAAACCAAGTTGGTAGCTGTCCGTTCCAGTACCGGTGAGCGAGCCGAGTGCCTGGCCAAGAATCTCCTTAACCAACTGCTTGATCTCTGTCTGCCATCGGCTAGACGGAATCAACAGGTAGTATCGTAAAGCAAATTCCTCGTATGTCCATCGACCGGGGTAACCAGCACAGCTAATGCGAATGGTTTCGAGAACACCACAGGCTCTCAGCTGACTAAGAACCATAGGGCCTTCAAACTTCCACGCGACCTTAGCCTCGTTAGGCTTGATACAACGAATATAGTGGACATTGGTGTTTCCAATTGTAGTCATGAGCTCGATGAGCGAAGAACGGAAAATACCGCCTAGAGTTGGCTTGCGGTTAACAGCAACTCCTATCTTCCTTCCTGCTGCGGGCTTGGCAACTGCGGAACCAGATGCAGCGACATCCTTCTCGCGGACAGCAGATGCTGCAGCGAGCACTCCGCTAAGGAATTTATTTGTTGTTGCACGGAGAATCTCCATGTGCTCGTCGGGCACCGTATCTCTGTTCTTTTCGATGAAGCCCTCCGACTCATATGTGACATCGACAGCATAATGGCAGACGGTAAAAGAAGATTTACCGAATCTGGGCTTCTTGTAAAACTTATTCTTGTCCCCAGAAAAGTTGTGGTGTAGCTTAGTAACGAACTGCTCATCCGCACCCATAGGCAACCTAGATTCTTCATCAAGAAGCGAGAGGATACCCAGTCTCCCTTCAATTAAATCGATACAAGGCTGGTTGTCGGAGAACTCGATGAATTTCCAGTCTATCTGCTCCCTGACGTATTCTTCTTGTTCCAACCTAAACACGTGAGAGTTGAATTGCTGTTGCAGCTTTTCGTTGGCGTAGTTGATACAGAATTGCTCAAAAGAGTTCTTGGCGAAATGCTCAAAACCGTAAATATCAAGAACACCGATGAAGGAAGCAACACGACTCAAGACTTCGTCGGTCGCAAGACTCCTATTGATGACCTCGACCAACCAATCGAAAAGGCTCGAGTATATATATTTAGCAACCGAGTCTCGCACAACGATAGCTTGCTGTTGCGTCAAGTTTGAAACGATCTTCTCGCCACGGGTAACCAGTTGCTTCTTGACAATCCACTTTGCGAAATTTGTACCATCAATTCCGAGGATAGAACAAGCACGCTCCAAAGAGGGTTCCGTAGGAGCCAGGACACTGTCAGTCCTAGAGGCACCGATCTTAACGTTACCCAGGTGCAGCAGGCCAGCTAAAAGGTTGAAAATACCCGACTGTTGAGTCTCATCGACGCCAATAGTCTTGAGAGAGCTCTTGGTAGCTAAGAATTCGGCCTTGTCGTCCATTCCGTCGATAGTAGGTGAGTTTCCCTGGTTAAGGTAATCAAACTGCTCTACCGGCAAAAGGGATAGATCCTGGCGCTCCTTATCCGTTGCGCCAGCCAAAAACTGATAGAAAATGTGGTAATTCCTCTCTTTCAGGGGCTGGAAGACGAGACGTGACCGTTCGAGGAGATAGGTCCGGATCCTAGCACCAATAATGTTCGTCTTGCTGTCAAACATAATTTCTATGTACTTTCCAAATCGTGACGAGTTGTCGTTTCGGGTAGTTTTGGCGTTACCGAAGGCTTCCATGATAGGGTTGGTCGCCAAAATCTGCTCTTCCGTCTCGCTCATAGCATCGGCACCCTTCTTCGACCGGCCTCCCGGATTATCTGGTGATTCTCTCGTAGCAAAATACCTCATGATGTATTTTGCACTGACTGTCTTTCCGGCACCAGACTCTCCCGATACAACGACGGTTTGGTTCCTTCCATCTTTCACCATTTTCCTAAATCCCTATATTAGTAATGCGGAAACGAGTATGACAAGCACCAGAATATATTCACATGAAGGCTTCCTCAGCGATGGCAAACAGATGGGGGGCTTGCGTCTCCCTCTGTCTGCCAGCGTATACTTGGACCATGCCCGGGACATAGAGAGAGTCGACCCTAGCAAAGGGATTTGTGGCTATAAGCACTATACCACTGTATGTGTAGATTTCCTTCTGCGCATATCTAAGACGGATAGCTTGAAGCACTGTAGGTATAGATTCGGTCAGTAATCGGAGCTAGGTTTGGGCTCGCAAATGTCGGTTGTTTTATGCGTACCTGCTGGTTCGTTTAAATGAGATAGGTTTGTTAAATCGTCGCTGGCTTCTAACATAGCAGGATTCATCAAGGGGGGTAAGGATGTGTCGTTGGCATTTTGCATAGCCTCCGCAGAGAGCGTTATCGTTTTGGTCTGAATTTACAATTTAGCGGTCAGGTATAGCTTCAAGATTCGAAGACGCCGACAAAGAAACGGTATCTGTATGGCTTCGCATATAGACGTACCTCTTCATTCTCTAATTTAAAGACCAAAGTGACCTTATCACCGTCTACGGTCTTCTTGACAACCTCGGATGCCACCCAGCCCTCGGTGGCATCTGGCTGCCAAACTCTCGTACCGACATCGTAGCTATGCGACATGAGAGGCTGTTGTCAGGTCGGTGCGAGTATAAAGAAGTTTCTAGTTCGCGTCGCAAGACGATATGATAGTAGTTTATTTATTCGGGAAAAGCGATAGCACAAGGCATTCGTGTATGTTGGTCGGCCGAGGTTTGAATGTTTCGAGGTTTCGAATTGGGCGGACACAAATGATAAACGGTGAACAGTGAGGTAAGTGCTCAGTGCTCAGTGCTAGGTACTATCTAATCGAATCCTATTAATCTAGTAGCCACTAAATTTGGTACCTCTAGTGGATGGGCCTATGAATAGAAGAGGGAAAGGGGACCTAGAGTAGCAAATTCAAGTGCTAAGCTAAAGTTGACCTCCTATGTTGACGAAGCAGGTTGTTGATGTCAACTGAGAAGAAGATGTTGATATTCTTGCCCACAATTGAAGAAAAAAAAAAAGTGTGATGGCCAGTTTCACCGTTCGCGTTGTGATATTGTTGTGTACCGTTGTAATGCACAATGCAATATCTTAGTGATTATTACATGTCCACTACGTCCACTGCACACACCACACATACACACTACAGCTGTACTTGGATTACTGGGTAACTGGGTATTGCTCAGTCAGAGACTAAAAAGCCTTGAGCCTGTAAATCAAAAATCCAGCCTTTCAACAGATTGAAATTTAGGGGAGGTAGGGAATAAAGGGGAAACGCGATTCCTTTTACAGGTTAGCTCGAAGCCGAAAAAAACAGGGGGGGTCCGTTAAAAAGGGACCTCCACATACCTCCAGCCATTTATAATTCTTTTACTTTTGATGATGGAACTCTCCAAGGACTGCTGGCTTGATGGGACGGGCTGGACAGGCTTGCCTTGTTCGGGTACGAAACCCAATGACTAAAACCAACTTAATTGAAATGTTTGCTGCTGATGTACAATTGTAGTACTTTCCCAGGCGGTGTGCTCCGCATGTTAAAACAATGTATCGTATACATTTCTCTCTCCTTTCTGGATTTCTCGATCTTCACCTAACAACACCTTTCTCGAACTTCCAGCTCCTCGCCTAGGAATCTAGCTCCTTTTTCTTGCAGAAGTGCGCGTGCGCTCTGCCGGTTGACAAAGCGACCAATCTGCAGGTCCATCTTCTCATTTTCGTTGATGCCCTGTTGTGCCAGCTTAATTTGATAAAATCAGCTTGTGTCATGGGTGTATTTGAAGAATGTACCTGCATACATCACAGTACTTTGTGACTCCGGATGTGGGATTACAACATGTACATATATAGATGTACGTAGGTAGGGAGCTACATACCTACATCATGGGTTACCTGGGATGTATGGTGTAGTTCGATTTGATATTACCTGAACGCCTGGATTTCTCCAAAAAGGGCGTTCCAACCACGAGTCCTACTTCCAACCCATGACGAATGTTGTAAAGGAGTTGTTGCCTCAGAGTATGTACTTGCAGACTTGGTAGATTTGGTAAATGTGGTAGGTCAGAAATAAAACGCTCGGGAGGTCGTAGGTGCACCCGGTGTTTCGATCTACGGAACTCATCCTCCCTGTTCCTTCTCCTTTTTACTCCTCCTTAGGTAACCTCCATGTCAAATGTACGTTTATTTTATTATACTTTTAATCCTTGACCGTTTAATTTGATGAAAGAACGGCCTCAGCACCTTAAAGATTCAAGGTTTCTCCCGCCAACCCGCCAACATCAAGCCATGTTTGAGGATGTATCTTATGTACATATGTGGCTGCCGTGTCATGTTTGAGTTTACCTTTTTTTCCCTTCGTTTTCTTCTCCCCCTTTGCTTCGACTTCAGGTCAGACAGATGGCGTACAGATGATCACTACAACTGGAGTATCAATAAATGTTTCCGTATCATCCTCAGAAGCAGATATCTAATCGATCATTCGATCATCCTGGACTCGCAAACCCTGAACTGTCCGGGCGTATTTTGCAGGGGAAGTCAGCCCGGACCCGATGCATAGAAACCCGACTTTTAACAACCAACCCCTTTCCCCGGATCTCCAACGCCTAACTTCTATGGGAAAAACATGAAAAGCATAGGAAAAACGCAATCCACTCAGTCCATCGTATGCTACACGACCAATGCTTGTTTTGTGTCTCGTCAATTCGTAGCTTCTCCTTTTCCTACACGGTGAGCCATGCGATCAGTATAAGCAACAAGCATATAGCTTTTTGCGGGAGAAGCCGTTCCATATTGAACGATTGCTTGAATACAGCAACAATGCGAACAATTGCAAGCTTTGAGGCTTTATGTACCCTGCTATTATCCCACGTCATAGCCCTGGGGACTTATAGCGGCGTGATATAGCTCCCCATAAGGAGAAAGCCGAAATAACTACATGATAAAATCGCGCTTAATACAACATATAACAAAACCATTCGGCATTCTATAGTTCCCGGTAATAGTAGTTTATATGTAGGTAATTCTCATCAATTCACCATTAAAAGAGGTATTAAGAGTCAATTTGATGCTTTGAAATCAATGCTCTAATAACCTATGTATTGTACCTAGCGCAGTTTTTATGTTGAACATCGCGCGACCCCTTTTCTAGCCATGCCTACCTAGGTGCTCATGCAATGTATCCTGGGTATCCATTATGGTTGAATTGAAGTTGAATTTTTTATATACCCATCATGCAAGAATTCTGTTTCCTTCTGGTTGAACGCCTTTTCCTTCGCTCCGGGTCCTAGAGTGTTGATATATGCCTCTTCCGCCGGTGCCTCTCGCCTCGACTAAGAATTTGACCTAGTAAAGCACGCGTGTCATGATGCGAGCTACGGAGCATGAATTAGATATATATATTTCGAACCTATGAGATTGGCAGGGTCCCATTTAGTACTTACAGCCGAGCGCTTCGAGTGAGTCGGAGATTTCTTTGAGATCGCTGGTCTGGACGTCGCTGACATCCGCCATAAGATAGGCGAGCTGCAGGTATATGTTAATTTAAAATTATCAGCCACAAGTCTAAAAGCAGAAAACGTACATCTCCCCTGCTGTCACTGATCTGCTTGTCGACGTTATGTTCACCGAGAATTTCGTTGACTGCTAAGGTGTAAGTATCCGATGTGATCAAGTGTAATGTTTCACTAACCCTTGCGAAGGACACCCGGTACGTTGTTGTGGATATAGATGACCTATGGCGAATTAGACACTGTCACATTTTTTCGAGAGGTTCAAGACTTCTTACTCGTGCGTGGTTAGGCTCGTCTAACGTCAACGAACGCATGTTTACCTCGGGCATGTTGACGCTGCCCAAAGTAATGCCTAGGTTAATGTATCGAACCAGAGCATCACCAACTAAACGGATCACATGTTAATTCGCGGATTTAGGGGACGTCGCACTAAAACTTGCATACCTTCGATACCAATGGCCCTCTGAGCCTCTTCCGTGCTGCCACCGATGTGCGGGGTAAGAATGATGTTGTTCAGACTACGAAGATCCTCTTCCCATCCGTTAAGGCTGTTGTTGAAGTAGTCGCCATTTGCGCGCGGCTCGCCCGGATAGACGTCCAGCGCAGCCCCGGCAATCTTACCACTGCGCATCGCATTGATGAGAGCCGGGATATCAACTACGGTTCCGCGGCTGGCGTTGATCAGATACGAACCATCCTTCATTACTTTGAGCTGCGCGGCAGAGATCATGTTCTTAGTCTCCGGTAGCTCGGGCACATGTAAGGTGACGAAATCGGCTTCGGTCAGGAGAGCCTCTAATGTTGGCACCTGTCGAGCTGTACCCAATGCCATCAAACTCACGACATCGTAGTATATCACTGACATTCCCATAGCTTCTGCAAGGACGGACAATTGAGAGCCGATATGTCCATATCCGACAATTCCTTCGATGCAACCGTGTTAGTGCTAACCCCTGGATTGAGTGTAACACAGGTTTAGGTAAGTGAAAAGTACACATACCGAGAGTCTTGCCACGGATTTCCCAGCACTTGTTGCTCACCTTGTTCCAGGTGCCCTTGTGCATCTCATTGGAGCGATCACCTAGCTGGCGAGCCAGTGTGATGATTTCCGCAATTACCAACTCGGCCACACTACGAGAGTTTGCGAAAGGCGAGTTGAAGACGGCAATGCCATGATGAGCTGCATATTCCAAATCTACCTGGTTGGTGCCAATGCAGAAGCAGCCAATTACCAGCAGGTTCTTGGCCTCGCGAAGAACCTTTTCATTTAATTTGGTCTTGGATCGAATGCCAATGACGTGGACATCTCTATAGCTCACTTATCAGAGCCCGGCATAGCTAAGCTATGTTGATTAAGAAAGTGAGAATACTCACCGGATCTTCTCAATTAGTTGATCTTCGGGCAACGAGCTCTTGTGGAATTCAACTTGATAACCCTGGCCGGTCAAAATGTCTCTTCCGCTCTGGTTGACGTTCTCTAGTAGGAGAATCTTTATGTCCTGGGTGTTGAAGGGCTTGAGCTGCTTGGGTTGACCTCGCTGAGGGAGTGCCCCGCCAAAGCTCGATAGCGGGGAATGAAAAGTTGTAGCTGATGGTGAGGTCGAGACCTCTAAGTGATGGGGCAGCTCCTGGTCGGGCGTCCTCAATATGTTCTGTGCTTGAGCCATGATTTCGATTCGGAATTATTAGATACGATATAGAATACTGAACGGAGTAATTGAGAGGGGATAATTATGTACTATATATCGTATAAATAGCTAAATGGAGATTCAATTGAGTCAGACCTCGAGCTCGGGAAAACTTTTTGCTGTTTTGTTAGCTCTGGATTAATACTGGATTACTGGATTATTATTACTATTAGGGACTTTTGGCTTAAGTGCTATAGCATGGGGGTTCTAGCTAAGCCCAACTATGATTCGCTATAATGATTTCCCCCCTAAGCCCACATCCACATCGACCTATCGGTTCACGTAATACATACCATATGGCCAGTTAGGAGCCCCAGCTTTTATTATTCGGTTTATTCGGTGCCACGACACACTAGAGCGCGGGAAGGCTTTTGAAAAAAAAAGTTATTTCGTAGTAAGATCCCGAGTCCCGTCATCGGACTTTTGCTATGGTAACCCTACCGTGACTCACGGAATGTACGGGCATATGGATTATGGATTATGGACCACTATACTCTGTTCTCCAGAATTATCGAGGTAGCTATACTGGAACCAACAAGCTATGTAGATCGTCTTGAAAATAATCCCACAGCTTCCAAGAAAAATATATTTGCCTACCTAATCAAAGCGGTAAGATAAGGTTTGGCAACTCTTGGAAAATCTGTTTAGACTTACCTAAGTCATAATTTGCGATGCGAGATGGGATACAATTTGGTCAGCAAGGTGCCCTCCAGGGCAACACTTTCATGTTCACACTCCCGATTTGCGCATGGCGTGGCGTCAAGCTATTTCTCCTATGCAGGGGAGTAAAAATCAAGTCCTTATGCAACGTACGATGTACATATATGCGGGTCGCAAACTTCCGTCAACTTCATGTGATTCTCTCTGTCTGAATGCATTATTGACGAGCCTGCCACTTTACCTCTCCCACTCCCCCCTTTCCTGGTGCCAGCATGAAGTCTGCCTTCTGGGGCCCACCTCCGATGTCTCTTGTTCATAAAATGCTGCCACCTGCCCTACCAAACCAACTACTCCAGACCAGCCGTATGCTGGAGGAAAACAATGAAGAGAATTATCAATCAATACAGAACAAGATTCCGAAAACAGCCTAGAGCCTAATGCCTAATGGGAGCGGCCAGTCTATTTTGCACCTCAATTCAAAGACCATGTGCTGTATCACATCTGTAGAGCGTCGGCAAACTCGCGGTACGAAAGTTGCCCTGGTTGATAGAACGACAGAAGGGTCTGAGAAAGGATGAGACTAACGTAACTCAACCTTACCTCCCTCCCGAGTAGGATCCGTGACGTGAATTAAGTAGAAAGAGTTACCGAACGGGGACAACATTTAGCTTTGCTTGCACTCTTGTGTCTCCTGCTTCGGCTTCGCACCGTCATCCTGTATCGCAATTAGCTTTGTATCACCTGGAGGTTTAGTGAGATATAGTCAACTAACATCATCATCAGATTCCTCCTCGTCATCATCGCGGTCTTCGCTGAGGTCGTCATCCTCGTCATCCTCCTCGTCATCGAAGGGCTCTTCGAGGTCGTCGAGCTCCTCAAAAGCCAGGGCTTCGCCGGTGAACCAGTCGATAGCTCGGGGAATCAACTTCTCCTTGATATCTTCACCGAGTTGATAGTCTAGCTCAAGGCGCTCCTCGATATCCGAAGCGGCGTCATCGTCGTCATCAGTGGGTGCCTTAGGAGGGGAGAAGAAGTTGAAGAACGACTCCGTAGGAACCGTCTTCTTGACGATACGGGTTTGCTTGGTGTCTACTCAGGGGTTAGTAAGGAGCGTCTAGGGATGCGCCTCGGTTTTACTTACTCTTATTCCTTTGCTTCTTGCTCTCGATACGAACAGTGAGATCCTGGCCCTCCTTCCAGTTGATCTTATCACCCTCGGCGTGGTCGTAGATAAAGTCGCCACCATATCCACTCTCATTCTGGTAGAAGTATGTCTTGGTGATGGTCTTGTTGGTGAAGTACTCGTTCTCGGCGAACTCGAAAATTAGACGGAATCCCGGCTTGTCAAGGTACTCCATCCGGATGTCAGTAAGGAAGCGAAGGGCGGCCTCGTCACGGTCAGTGATCATCTCGGCAAGCGAAATTTGGTTCTTCATCGCAGATAGCCAGAATTCAGGAATACCCTTGACTAGCTCGGTAACCTCGGCAGCCGCGTCGGTGGTCTCCTTCTTCTCCTCGGCTTTGGGTTCGTCATCCTCGTTATCTTCCTCGCCAGCCTTGATCTGTTCCTCGGTAGGCTCTTGTTGGCCGTTGACAATTGCTGCGCGCTTCTCGTAAAGGGGGGTGAACCTGGCGAAGTACTTCTTCTCAAGCTGAAGAACCTCTTCTTGGAACTCAGCCTCGAGTTTTGAGTGATCCTTCTGAATACCCTTTAAGCCGGCAACACGGCGGCGAACATGTTGGGGCAGAGACTCTATGTAGCCGGAAGAGCGACCAACTAGAGAGCCAAGTCGGCCCTGGATCATCTGTACTAGTCGTGGGTTCTGGGCAAAGATAGACGCAGCAGCGGCGCGATCAAGATCCTCTATAGCGCATGAGGTTAGCAACAGTACATCCTTACCCCAGATGTATTATTAAGATGATGTAGTTATCAACTTACCCTCCTTGATGCTAGCAACGCCCGGTTGTTGGGCGTGAGAAGAGATAGGAGCATTGCTGGCAGGTGTGTTCTGCGGAGTACTGCGGAGAGAGATTAGACATTTGTACTATCAAAGGTAGAGCTGAACTCAGTGCTAGGAAGAGACAGTGTTGGTAACACATACGGAGCAGGAACCTCTGCACGGCGATTCTTAATAGGTTCCGCCATTGTTAATATTTCCGTCGCGGAAGGTACAGGTGATGATAGGTTCGTAGATAGACGCGTCGATGTTTGATTGGGGATTTAGGGATTTAAAAGTCGACAGCGAAAAAAAAATCGTGTCGGGGGGAGAAGTAAAAAAAAGTTTATGTGTTGATTAGAGTGAGGATATGCGTGGAGACAGACGCTTAAAATCACAGGTCAGCAACTTGAAGAACTCGCAGATACTGCTAAAGTTGCAACGAGAGCGTAGTTACTATGATGGAATTGGTTGATGCGAAGAGAGAGTTGAACTGGGATTAAGTCCAACGACGAAGGAGGAAAAAAACGAAAGAGAAGTTGTAGTGGTGAAAGTAAAGTTGGTCTACAGTAATGGGGAATTTGATGAGAGAGGGCAGAAAGACTCTGGTCTAGTCTGGTGGGAGAGGCGAAGTGGGGGAAGGCACAACCCTGTCAGTGTTCCCCTCCAAAGACTGTGTACTAAAAGGTAGCAGGGAAAAAAATAGAAGTTGTTGGGCGCCGTTCCTCAAATAAAATTTCAATTTCTTTTTCTTCAGGGCACTTGTAACTGGCACTGGCACTTCTGGCACTTTTAGAACCACTTACACGTATTGTACGTATTGTACACGCTATTCGCTTTTACCTACCAGACCTGCCTCAACTACATTCACCGACGGCTTCTGCACCTCGGGACTTGGGGCTTGGGGCTCGAGGCTTCCTACCTAAGGCATCATTGTCCTTCCATTCTTCCATAAACGTCAAATAGCACGTACATAAAATCCGATTTATACACCTTGGTGCAGCCAAGCTATGTACGTGCGTGTATTGGGAGGTGTCATATATCAAATGCAATCCAGTTCAGAGTTCGAGCTCGCCATCGTATGGACGTTCACGGTATGTACGTTATGTACTAGTACTTCCCTGCCTAAGGTACCTGATGTGGGCTAGCTTTCACCTAGAACCTGGTAGAGAGCGGTGAGGGACTGAGGGTAGAAAGACTAGAATAATTCCATGACTAGGTACAGTACATCAACCTAGATCTGCTACCAAGGTATTCTCAACGTTGGATCGAAGGCCTTCCTATCAATGTTTAATGAATATATGCAATCGAATATAATAGACGACCGAGACGACCTCTGCAATGTGCCGTAGGCAGGTAGCCACGTCAACTCACCTAGAGTAGCGTCTGCTGCATGTAATGCAGGTAGTGATACCTCTGAGACGTACCCGTACGGACTTTTAGTTACCTAGAGAATAACTAGAGAACCTTAAAAAGCCATTAGGACATTTAGGACATTTTCGCTTTGCCTGTTTGGGCAATACGAATTCAACTGGCAACCACATTCCTGAGTTCCTTGAAACTTTCTTTCCCCTCGCCGTCTGCATCGTTTTAATGGTTAATCGTTATCGCTATCGCCAGCTTCCTTATCGTTATCTTATCAGTGGGAATTCGATACAACTTACTTATCTCCGATCTTGAATTGAGGGATCATCCAAACTTCGATGTGGATTTTTCAAAGCTTGGATGAAGCATCGTCTTCGCAGCCACATACAGCATAACTCGGTGAGGATCCGACGACCTATAGCAAGCGAAAAACCCTATCGCGTACCAGGCTCAGCGCGTACAAAGCCAGGTGACCCGTTAGACGCGGCGCATTCCATCGATACTCGAAGTCACTCGAGGGATCCGTAGTGTTTCAATCCGACCACATGACTATTCAGGATGTGCCTTGACATTCAAATCTTCTCTCGGCCAAGTCGATAACCTATAACTGTGATATCGTGAAGCTGTCGCTCTAATTTCCACCTTTACCTACCTCCCGAATCCGTACAGATCAGCGTCGATAGTCTCCCTATGTCTCAGTTCGATATTCGAATGTAAAGAGATATATATGCATGAAGCGGCAATTCATATCGCAGCTACAATATACCTAGGCGCCGACCATGGAGGGGGACGATGGCGGCGATGCGCAACCTAAGCGCAGTGGCCCTGTGAACATGTATCGGATGGGTTCTAATCAGAGCAATTCGAGCTTCTTTGAGGATGTTGAGATGGCCCAAGATGAGGTAGGCTAGGTCGTTGCCCAGACGTAGTTTTAACAGTTCTAAAATCGTGTTTCACAGCTCTTCTCCGGTCCCGTTGCGGAAAGTCTACCGACAAGCCTTTCTGCTTTCTCTCATCGCCGTCAACGTGCAGACTCGACGGCGAGCTTTGCGTACTACACCGAAGAAGACGAACCGGAGCCAAGAGCCATGTTTCGCGAAGACGGGGCCATGACCTTTGATATAGACGAGACTCCATTCGAACCTGATGAGGAAGGAGAAATAAGTTCTGAAGTTGAACTAGAAAATGGCGATACACACGAAGATTATGCTCTGCGTCGGAGATCTTCGACTATGTCGAGAAATTCTGTCCACGCCAGACTCCTCCGAACAGACAGCGGTGTGACAGACGCCAGTGGTCGCGGTCACAGTCGTGTTAATCAGAAGTTGCATATGGTCAACGAGGATCTCACCATTGTGATAGCTGGTTTCCGTACAAGCAAAATTGGCTATACAGCCTACATCACCATATGCACATTAACCTTGGGCCTCGCATATCTCCTTCTGCGATGGCTTCCGCAGTGGCAGGTGAAATTGATTGGCGAGCCGTGCCCACTTCATGAATGTCAATGGGTAGTACTTGAGGTCAGTCACTTTAAAAATTCTACATATGCTCTGTAACGTTGTTCTGATCTAGTGTTGTAGAATCAATGGGGTGAAATGGCCATCCTAAATGTCGATATTCAATCTTATAATCGACCTCTTTCCACCGTATTTGGAGCTCCGGAGAAGATCTTTGCTCAGTTACTAGAGGAAGATGCCGACCCATTATTGCCCGAGCTTCGAGTCCTTAATTATCGTTATGTTCGCTTTTTCTTTCATCCGCTGAAAGGTAAATTCGTCATTAGCAATGGGTGGAAGGATCCTGCGTGGAAGCGGGTGCGAGCACTTCGCGTTGGAATCGACGGCGAAGAGAAAGATCATAGGGAGCGCGTCTTTGGCGCAAACCTCATTGATATCGAGCAAAAAACCATCCCACAATTGCTTGTAGATGAAGTGAGTTATTTGTCGACGAGCATTAAAACGTAGCTAATAAATATTATAGGTGTTTCATCCTTTCTACGTCTTCCAAATTGCGAGCTTGATTCTTTGGTCTCTAGACGAATATTATTACTATGCTATTTGTATCTTCGTCATGTCAGCAGGTAGCATCATAGCGACTTTAGTTGAAACGCGAGCTGTTAGTATTGCCTCACCTCACTAAATTAAACCCATCCTTATTGACGAAATAGACAATGCGGCGCCTTCGCGATATATCTCGATTTGAATGCGATGTACGCGTCCTTCGAAATGGTTTTTGTAAGTATATCACTATGTCAACCCAATGATTGACATACTGCTGACTGCTTTCAGGGGCCCATGTTTCGTCGAGCGATCTAGTACCTGGGGACGTTTATGAAGTCAGCGATCCTAGCCTCACACAGTTCCCCGCCGATAGTTTGCTTCTGAGTGGGGACTGCATTGTAAATGAGAGTATGCTTACTGGCGAATCCGTGCCAGTTTCTAAAATTCCTGCTACGGACGAGACCCTCGATATCATGAACCTTGGCGCCTCTACCGTATCTCCTGACGCTGCTCGCCATTTTCTGTTCTGTGGGACCAAGATTATCAGGGCTAGGCGACCGCAAGATAATAGAGACGACGAGGCGGTTGCACTCGCTATGGTCGTGAGAACCGGCTTTAACACTACTAAGGGTTCCTTGGTCCGCTCTATGCTCTTCCCTAAGCCTTCTGGCTTCAAATTTTATCGGGACTCATTTCGATATATATCTGTCATGGGATGCGTTGCGCTCCTTGGGTTCGTGGTGTCCTTTATCAATTTCCTGCGTCTTGGGTTATCTTGGCACTTGATCATTGTCAGAGCCTTAGATTTGATCACCATTGTTGTCCCACCAGCCCTCCCAGCTACACTTACTATTGGGACGAACTTTGCCTTAAGTCGTCTCAAGAAGAGACAAATATTCTGTATCAGCCCACAGAGAGTAAATGTTGGTGGAAAGTTGGATGTTATGTGCTTTGATAAGACAGGCACCCTCACGGAGGACGGGTTGGATATCCTCGGTGTGCGGCTAGTATCTCGGGCAACAAATCGATTCGACGACGTGGTATCGAAAGCGTCAGATTTGGTTCCTCCATTGAATTTAGATGCTGGCCCTGGGGACAAATACGACATAAACCGTGCTGCTCTATTCACGATGGCTACTTGCCATTCTCTTCGATCCATCGACGGCGAACTTGTTGGAGACCCGCTAGATGTCAAGATGTTCGAGTTTACTAACTGGACATTTGAAGAGGGCAGCCAAGGTAATGCTGATCAGGAGGAGGATGAGCAAGGCGGCCTTTCTCCTTCGGTTGCGCGCCCTCCAGCAACAACCCTATATGATACGGATGCATATGGGGTTGCACAGGGACAAAATGTGAGTTTTCTATTCAAATTCCCTTTTTATTTGTCTAATACGGTTTAGTCTTCAATCGAATTGGGAATATTGAGATCATTTGAGTTCGTCTCTCAGCTGCGAAGAGCTAGTGTGATTGTGCGAGCTTTTGGGAAACAGAGTGGTAGTATTTATGTCAAGGGCGCGCCTGAATGCATGCGGGACATTTGCCGACCTGAGAGTTGTGAGTCTCCTCCTATGATCCATGATTATATCCATTCTAATATATATAGTCCCGGAGGATTACGAAGAGCTCCTGTCCTATTATACCCACAAAGGATACAGAGTTATAGCTTGCGCTACAAAGTATATGAAGAAACTATCATGGGTGAAGTCACAGAAGATGAAGCGTGATGAAGTTGAGAAAGACCTTGACTTTGTCGGTTTCATCATTTTCGAAAACAAGCTAAAGCCAACGACTGCTGCGGTGCTCAAGGAACTTACTCAGTCAAACATCGGGTCGATCATGGTCACGGGCGACAACATATTAACAGCCATCAGTGTAGCCAGAAATTGTGGCCTTGTTGAGAAGGATGCTCACTGTTTTGTGCCGCATTTTGCCGAAGGTGAGTTAATGCACAACATGTCTCAGAGAATTGTCAACAGATCGTTGAAGCTCCCCTATTGTTGAGCCATTAAGTACTGACCTGATAATCTTAGGAAACTCCCGTGACCCCAATGCTCTCTTGCAGTGGGAGAGCATCGATGATCCAGCGTACCAGTTAGATTTTCGAACTTTGCTCGTAAGTCTAAATGATCAACTTGTTCTTACCAATTTAGTTAAACTGACCAATGTGACTATAGCCTCTTCCTGCTCCTGCCGATCGTGACGCATCCTTGCCGTATGATATAACTAATCTCAGGAATTACTCTCTCGCAATCAGCGGAGATGTTTTCCGATGGATCATAGACTTTGCTCCAAACGAAGTCGTACAGAGGGTCAGTTCACTTTTTTCTATTATAATTTCGCATAATTACGCCAATTTCTTCATGAACTCCTCCTCATGTCAAAGAGCTAATGAAGTATTAGATGCTTGTCCGAGGCAAGGTATTTGCGCGCATGTCTCCGGATGAGAAACACGAACTTGTAGAGAAGCTTCAGAGTATAGATTACTGCTGTGGATTTTGCGGTGATGGGGCCAACGATTGTGGCGCTCTCAAAGCTGCGGATGTGGGAATCTCGCTTTCCGAGGCCGAAGCCTCCGTTGCAGCGCCATTTACGTCAAGGGTATTTGACATCCGATGTGTACCTGACGTAATCCGGTATGTTGATTTCAAAACTCGCATACGGGTATGCTTAAATATAATGGCATTACTAACTATATGTTTAGAGAAGGACGAGCCGCTCTAGTGACCAGCTTCAGTTGCTTCAAATTTATGAGTCTTTACTCTGCCATCCAATTCACATCCGTCAGTTTCCTATATGCTTCGGCTTCGAACCTAGGAGACTTCCAATTCCTCTTCATCGATGTTGTCCTCATATTGCCGATCGCAATATTCAGTAAGTCGAACAAAACACACTACAAAGTCGTTGATAACTAATCTCCTTGATAGTGGGCTGGTCCGGGCCTTTCCCAATATTAAGCAAGAAGCGCCCAACGGCAAACCTAGTTTCTCGAAAGGTTCTCACGCCTTTGCTAGGCCAGATGATCATCTGCATTTCCATACAAGCTGCTGCGTGGCTCCTGGTACGAGAACAGAGTTGGTACATACCACCTTACGTCAACCCTGAGAAGTCCAACATTAAGAACTCGGAGAATACTGCCTTGTTCCTTGTGTCATGTTTCGAGTATATCTTCATAGGAGTGGTTATGAGTGCTGGGCGGCCGTTCCGACAACCTATGAACCAGAACTGTAAGTTATGCTATATGCGAAAATCTCATAAAGCACTGTACTAATTATGTACAGGGCCATTCATGACGACTATTCTTGCGGCACTGGTCGTGGTTACATTGATGGTCTTCTCACCAAGCCATCAAGTCAAGAAGATCATGCAGTTGACCGACATCAGTTATTCATTCAAGATCACGCTGTTGATTCTCGGGGTGACGTATTTAATCATCTCGTGGGTCAGCGAGAATTATCTTTTCCAGAAGCTCGCTCGGGGCTTTGGCCTAGCAAAATTGGCTATTACTAAGGAGTCGAAGAAGCGGAAAGAGTATAAGGTAATCATGGAACGGATGAAGGCTTAATCTGATTGCAATATCGTGTTCTAGCCTGTAATGATAATGGTTGGGAAGATTGTGAATTGGCCAATATCCTTCATGTAAAATGGACTACAATTTGCTAGGTTCGACCTGATGCTTATTGGATGGTTTCTATGCCATAATTCATACCTGTATATACATAATACGTATTTGTCTATACATACTAACACTTATATAAGTGTTGTTATACCAAGAAGGCATGACCTTGATCTTTTCCTACCTAGTAGTGACAATGATATGTAAGATGCAGCATCAATGTTCTAAGTATCGGCTCACATAATATGATAGGCCTGGGTAACGTGTCAAAATAATAGGGTATCAATTCCAGAGTGGGATATGATCATGTCTCCCATGTTGTACCGGACTATATATTTTTATTCTGCCAACCCGTTTTCCAGACCCTCCTTTGTCCTGGACACTTCGAATACAACCGCGCCGTTTTTGCCTCCCTTGATCTTCTTCCACTTTCCTAGTCGATGCTCCTTGCCCACTCCGACTACGACACATAGTCCGTCTTTGCCACGTTCACCTCGCTCGAAGAGAGCAATGTCATTTATCACACCTTTGAGCAACCAGGAGGAGTGGCTAGTCCCGTTTACACCGTTGACTACACCCTCATCATCGGACTCGTCCGCGTTCACGCCGTTAGCAGTAGGCATGGGGTCTATGCCGGATGATGAGTTCCCCAAGACCCCTACAGTTTCGATCTTCTTCTTATCGTCACTTAATTTCCAGACTCGGACGTATCCGTCCCAACTACCACTTAGGATGAGGTCGGAGTAGGGTAATGTCCGAAGAGCAGTGATCCACCTAGGTTGCGGAGGTGGTACAACCCTAGGAGTCGGGGCCTCCTCGGCGGATGCTTCCGTAGGGAGCAAGGGTCGCTCGAGCCCGTGTGCCTGTGCTAAGACGAAGAGTGGCTTCTTCTTCTGTATGCTCCATAGAGCTAACGAGCCGTTGTCGCTTCCGGTGACGAAGAGCTCGTCATCAATCATCGCAACGCGATCCATGCTACCCTCGTGGGCTAGAGACCGCGGGTCGATATTAGGCTTCTGCTTCTTATCGATCGCTCCGCCGCGGAAGACCAACTGGGTCTCCTCGACGACTTTCCATAACCGGGCTGTTCGATCTCGAGCGCCTACGCTTACGCATCGTTCTTGTGCTAACGCGTCGATATCGACTACGATATCTTGGTGACCGAAGAGGGTTTCGACATATGCTAACTCGTCTAAACTCCATACCTTTACGGTACGGTCTTTCGAGGCCGAGTAGAGCTGGTTTGTGCCTCGGCGGAACGCTAGGCCTGTTACGGCGTCGCGATGGTGCATGAAAACTCGCAAAGGCTTCAACGATTTCGCATCGTAGACGATTAGGCGCTTATCCGCGCCCCCCGTGACGACGAACTTGCCGTCTTGTGAAGCTGCTACGCATAATATGTCCGCCAAGTGCCCTTGGTAAGCTTTGTCTTTTGATTTCTTCGGATTTCCCTTCAACATTGCGACTTTGGTTGGTTGTCGACGAGGAGGAGCAGGAGGTTTCTTAGGCTTCTTCTTAGTAGTTTGTGGGAATTGATTGGCTGGTAGGTCTTGTAGCTTCCATTTGACCAGGTAGCGGTCTTTGGTGACGATATATACGTGTGGTGCGCATATAGCAATAGAGGTAGTGGAGAGTGCGTTGCAACGGAAGAGCGTATGCGTTGATTGGGCGATATCAAGCTCTGAAGCAACCTTTCTATACACCTTTCCCTTAATTTCGGCCACATCCTCTAATAGGCGCTCTGCTATTATATCTCGGTCGATATCTTCGGCATCGAAGCCGGTTTCGTCGACTTCTTGTCGGACGTTGTCAAGGTATCTTTCCGCAAGTCTTAATCTCTTCTCTGCTGCTGTCTCTCCTTCGTTCTCCGATTCTGAGGCAGATTCGGGGTCTTCAAACTCTCCAGGTTCGGCTTCACTCTCAGAATCGCTTCCTGATATAGATTCATCTCGTTCGACTCGTTTTTTAGGCGCTGGTGTAGGTGCAGGTTTTGCAGGTTTTGCAAGTTTTATAGGCTTTGCTGGTTTCGATGGTGCCTTCGGGTACTTGGACGTCGCGATTCGTTTTTTAGGCAGATCGGTGACAGGAGCTCGTTTTCGTTTTTTCTGGGCGCCAGGTATTGTAAAGAAAGACGACATAGTGACGCGATTAACTTATTGAGCAATCAATACGACCGTGTATTGATTGTCTCGTGCTCTTAGAAAATTTCCATGCTCCAAAGAAAAAGGTCAGTCCAATTGCTAAGAGAAAAAAAAAGTTCAAAACCTGCGGGACACGAGCAGGGGTCCATGTCGGTGCAAAGATAGCGCCGTTAGCTTTCTACGGTTAATGTGGAGAACGGGGCTGATAAAGTGTGGCTTGTACCTCCGATGTCCGACTCTGAATCCCACCTGGCACCGTGGCGCCTGGCAGATCTGAAGCTGTGGGAAGGCAAGCACTAGGCTGTAGCTACCTTGCGCGTCTACACACTTCCAATACCTACACCAATTCGAGAACGACAGCTCTTTCAACCTCCACACATAGCACATTTTAGAGCTTCTCACAACAAAACGAAATACTCAAGATGTATGTTCATATATGCCCAGCACGTATTGGCATTGAACAGGCTGACCAAAGTTAAACAGGGAGGTGTTATTAGGAATCACCGGCAAGGACTTCACCTTAATCGCAGCTTCTAAAGCTGCGATGCGAGGAGCTACTATCCTCAAGGCCTCTGACGACAAGACGAGGTCTCTTAACAAGCACACATTAGTTGCCTTTTCTGGCGAGGCTGGCGACACAGGTACCAAGCTAACCCCTCAAGCAATTTATATGATATCATCAAAAAGCTAACTATCAGCAGTTCAGTTCTCCGAGTACATCCAAGCAAATGCCCAACTCTACTCGATGCGGAACGAGACCGACTTATCGCCTACAGCATTGGCGCATTACGTCCGCGGTGAACTTGCGTCGAGCTTAAGATCGCGGAAGCCATACAACGTCAACCTACTGCTAGGAGGCGTCGATCCCATCACCCACAAGCCGAGCTTGTTCTGGCTAGACTACCTAGCAGCTTTGGCAGCCGTCCCCTACGCCGCCCACGGCTACGCGCAATATTACTGTCTATCTATCCTCGACAAGCACCACCACCCGGACATGACATTTGTTCAAGGTCTCAAGGTGTTGGAGATGTGCACGGACGAGCTGAAGCGACGTTTGCCTATTGATTTCAAGGGTATGACAGTCAAGGTAGTCACTAAGGATGGCATCCGTGATGTCGAATTTAAGGATGACAAGATTGTCAGAAGTGCGTAGGGGGTTCAATTTTCTAGCCGGCAACTGCAAGTGTAACATTAAGATATTGGGCTGGGTGGAAAAAGAAACCGCAAGACAGCCTAATAATCAGGTCGCAAAGCCGGCCACTGAGTCAGTTATGAATTGCGGCTATCTACCATGTTACTCTCATCATTGCGCACGTGATGGGCTCCCAACTCGCCAATTGCTACAGCCTACCTAGTAGGCACCTAACTTCATAGCCCTGGAGAAGAAAAAAAGGAGAGCAATGGCCAAGGAGGGGCAGGGTCACAACGTGGCTGGGATATAAAACATCATGAGTACAACGAAAGCCTATATCTCAACTAACGTTAGCCTGACTTCCTATTCCTTTCGAGTGCATTTGATATCGATGAATGAAATCAGGGATATGGACGCCAGTCTCTCATCTCACATTTTGCAAAATATGACAGAACTACGTAAATAAAAACTGTTGGCCCTATATCGATCAGCGAAATTGTCGACCGGGTTTTTCTCCTGATCATAGGATAATAGTTACATATTGCCAACCTAACCCAATTTATAAGACCCCTTTATACTGGATGAAATAGTAAGTCGGCTTCCGCCATTCGCGGATACCAGCTTAAAGCAAACCCAAGTAACTCAGGTAACCCATGAAGCGGTGTATTGGTGTACCTAGGTATTTTAGATATATTGCATTTTTTGGGCGGTGAGACTGCTGCATGATACTACACCTATTCACCATGCAGGCAAGCTTCCTATTGGAACACCGCAAGCCTTGTTGCAGGAGAGTTGCATTCGCCTTCTCTTACTTTACCAGCTTTGCCTACTTCGTTCCGCTAAACCAACAACTAGAACCGTTATAGAGTTAAAGTACGAGCCTTATCATTAAGTTTAGCTCTTGGAAAGTTTTTTTTTCCCATTCCCCCTTCCCCCTAAGATTCCCCCCTTCTCGCCGGCTACTTGAGTAACCCACCCACGTTTTCAGTTCCACCCGTCAGGGCGCTAACCTCTGGATAATTGCATTTTCGTGTTGTCACCTCCAGCTAGTCATTCAACGGCAGAGCCGATGATCCGCCAGCTCCTAGTACGTGTCCATGGAAGTTTCTTTCAGAAAACTCGTAGAATGAAATATGGGACTACACAGGGGTTCCTTTCAATACTGAACGGTCGACCCGCGCCTTCGGTGGCGCTAGATCAGGCACATATTATTAGGTACTATGTACGTAGCCCTGATTACTTCGACAAACGACAACGTGTATCTGTTACGCAGTTCCGTTCATAGACCAAGCCTAGGAGGGTTGGGCAAACAGCTGTGAAAAAATATTATTGCAAGTATTAAGTATCAAGATGTGGTCCCCCCATACCTAATCGGACTATACCGAGATTTCGGGTAGATACCTGAGACTTCAAGACGTAAAAAAATTAAGCTCAGGTTCAAAATTGCCACTATAGACAATTCCTGAACCATCTCGAGATGTCATTCTATGTTATCCCGACAACTGCAGATGGACATTTACATATTGTTATTCGTGACTATGTGTATCGTGATTGAAAATAACTTCTAGAATATCCTGAACTATTAACTAGAGGTAAGTATTCTCGTTTTTCAGTTGCAGAACGACAAGCGGAAGGAACATTTGATATGTGAAGAATCTAGGTTCAAACGCGGTAGCTAGTGGATTTTCCATTACACCCATTCAAGTTTAAATTGTCGTAGCCCTGGAGTATATACCTACACACATACCTACCTCCTGGGTACATACATAGGGTAGGTAACACTTAGCTTAGCCGGTTTGGGCTGGCCGTTTGTAACTTCCAAGTTTCAATTTGCTCCAAGAAATGCAAGAGCTCTCGTCACAGGAAAGAGGGAAAAGGGAAAAAATTGTCGCAGTTACCCAAAATAGGAAGGGATAGATGGGATAAACATCTAAGAACTCTATAGGTAAGAACTGGCTACAGAATACATGGTAGATGCCTTACAGAATGCTGTTGCCAATATATGTACAATTGCAAAGTTCAAATTGGGGCAAATACCACACCTAGTGCTACCCTCAGGGTAGGGATGGGTACCCAGGTAATAGGGATGCAATAAAGGTAGGTACAGGTTACTGGATAACGTTAGTAGGCATCCCACTTTCCATGATACGATTGATGCAATGATTACCATACAAATACTAACAATTTTTTCGCTCGGGTATATCGATACGGGATAATCGCCCCAAATAACCCATCGGCAACTTCCAATTGGTAACGAGGGGGCGTACCAAAGTATCGCGACTACCCCTTCTAGCCTAGATTTTTTAAGTTCCTTAGTAACGGAATAGACGCTAATGCGTTCTCGATTTTTCGACACAACTTCAAAACTTCCTGAATTTTTTTTTCATCTAATCCATTCTTCTTCTTCCCCCACAATCCCTTTGCCATCTTCAAACCTCAAACACACGGCATTATTTCCTCATCCCTCCCCCCTGAAAAGAAAAAAAAGCATTCTGCATTTTCGTTCGGGGTCTTCTCTTTCCTTGAAAAAGATTTGGTTTTGATTTCTTTTCTCAAGGGATCTTGAAGGCATCTTAACCGGTCTATTACTACATAGACGTGTGCCTCTGTAATCACTTACAGAATCACGCATTACAGCAACGACCTGTATCTTCCATTCTCTAATAATTCGGAGAAAGAGTGCATCTGTGTTGCGGTTTCCCATTTCGCGGCAAACTAATACACTTCTTCCTTATTACTTGTTATCTACTTCAAGCAACTAATTTCTGATCTTTCTGATCTTCCCCCAATTATCCCTTTGCCTCTAACTTTCTCTTCAACTGAACTTCGTTCTTTCGAGAGAGATAAATAATCGGCTGGGTTCCGTACGAGAAAGAAAAGATTTATTGCCTGACAACATTCTCTACACATTCCTCTGATCTACCATCTCGCCAACGTAACGTCAACATGGCCGATCAACTGAACATGGGCGGTTTGAGCCTGGGCGACCAGCAGCAGCCTCCGGCTCCTCGCTCATACATCCCTCCTCACATGCGAGGCAAGGTCGGTGCCGCTAGCAACGCTCCTCCTCCTCCCATGGGTGCTGGAGGACCTCCTCCTAACATGAATGGTCTCAACAGCAGCGCTTGGGCTGGGTATGTAATCCCTCATGGCCATGACATTTACATTGACATTTATTTTCTATGCTATATTCCGTCTAATTTATCAAATGAAAATTATCTATTTGACTTTTACTAACGTGATAACTTTTGCAGTAACAACAACTTCGACGCTCGACCCTCCCCGGGGGGCTGGGACTCCACCCCTAACTACGCCCCTCAGCGTCAAAGCCCTGGAAACTGGAATAACAATCGAGGTTTCGATCGCAACGCTTATGGTAACCCGGCGGCAGGCGGTGGCGGCGGCAGTGGCGGCTCCGGAGGTGGTTATGCTAGAGGCTCGGGCGACGGGCAATGGCGCGATGGCAAGCACATTCCTGGTCCCCCGAATCCCCGTATGGAGCGCGAATTGTTCGGCACCCCTGATGATCCGTCCAAACAACACACCGGTATCAACTTCGAGAAGTACGACGACATTCCCGTCGAAGCCTCTGGACACGATACTCCTGAGCCAGTTCTCACCTTCAGCAACCCTCCTTTAGACGATCACCTGATCCGCAACATTGAACTGGCTCATTACAAGGTTCCAACTCCTGTGCAGAAATACTCGATTCCCATTGTTATGGGCGGACGAGACTTGATGGCCTGTGCCCAGACTGGTTCTGGAAAGACCGGCGGTTTCCTATTCCCCATTCTTTCGCAAGCCTTCCTCACTGGTCCTTCTCCTATCCCTGCAGGAGCCCCTGGCGGTGGTTACGGTCGTCAACGCAAAGCTTACCCTACCTCTCTTATCCTGGCCCCAACTCGTGAACTGGTCTCCCAGATTTACGATGAGGCTCGCAAGTTCGCCTATCGATCCTGGGTTCGGCCCTGCGTTGTTTATGGTGGCGCTGACATCGGTTCTCAACTTCGCCAAATCGAGCGCGGTTGCGATCTTCTCGTTGCGACGCCCGGACGTCTTGTTGACCTCCTAGAGCGAGGCCGCATCTCACTGCAGAACATCAAGTATTTGGTTCTTGACGAGGCCGATCGTATGTTGGATATGGGTTTCGAGCCCCAGATCCGTAGAATTGTTGAAGGCGAGGATATGCCTGGCGTTCAGAACCGACAAACCCTCATGTTTTCGGCTACTTTCCCCCGAGACATTCAGATGCTTGCTCGCGATTTCCTTAAGGATTACGTTTTCCTTTCAGTTGGTCGCGTCGGTTCTACTTCCGAGAACATTACTCAGAAGGTCGAATACGTTGAGGACGTTGACAAGCGATCTGTCCTACTTGATATCCTGCACACTCACGGCGGTGGCCTTACCCTAATCTTCGTCGAGACGAAGCGCATGGCCGATTCGTTGTCCGACTTCCTCATTAACCAGAACTTCCCTGCAACATCGATTCATGGTGATCGTACCCAGCGTGAGCGTGAGCGGGCTCTGGAAATGTTCCGAAATGGACGATGCCCTATTCTAGTGGCTACTGCTGTCGCCGCACGTGGCTTGGATATTCCTAACGTTACCCACGTTGTCAACTACGATCTCCCTACTGATATTGACGATTACGTTCACCGAATTGGTCGTACTGGTCGTGCAGGTAACACTGGTCACTCTACGGCATTCTTTAACCGTGGCAACCGCGGTGTCGTGCGAGATCTCATCGAGCTTCTAAAGGAGGCTAACCAGGAGGTCCCTGCTTTTCTCGAGACCATCGCTCGAGAGAGCTCCTATGGCGGTGGCCGTGGTGGACGAGGTGGTGGTGGCCGCGGTCGCGGTCAGAATGCGAACCGTGATTTCCGAAAGTACGGCGGCGGCGGGGGTAGCGGCCCTGGCTTCGGCGGTGGTTTCGGTGGTCCTCAGCAATCTGGCGGCTATGGTGGCGGCGGCGGCGGTGGCTACAACGGTCCTCCCCCCAACCAGGGCTATGGTGGTGGCTACGGAGGCGGCGGTGCCGGCGGCGCTGGCGGTCCGGGCTACGGTGGTGGCAGCTATGGCAACCCTGGCGGACCAGGTGGCCAGGCTTCCTGGTGGTAAACCAATCAACATACGAACAGGCCCTAATATTCCCCCTCTTACGCGAACCGCATGCGGGAATGGGAATCGGGCAAATTTGGAATGCGGTACATAGATTTCACGGTGTCATATTTCTCTTTCACTTTCTCAACCGACTTACGCAAGGTTTCTTCTCATTCTGTTGTCATTTCTTCGACACTCTTCCCTTAACATACTCCCTTCTACGGCATACCTACTACGTAGGGCATGCCCGACTTCCAGCCTCCGAAAAAAGGATTGGCAGATTCGAGATTCGAGCTCTACGAAATAGAGCTCTGGCATACGATAGACGGCATTTGTCTTTTGTTTCGGCTGCACCCCTCACAACTTGATACCCATAGAAGACTGCGGGGGGGCATACGCGCGCAGCTACATGAGACGCTTGGAGGCCAAGCACGTGGCTTGACCATCAAAATCACGGAGATATTCATCAATTAGAAAGATGAGAGCTGCATTAGCTTCATTACGGTTTATCACAGCATCTTTTACGACGATGACGATCTCCCACTCGATGTTCCCCGTATTTGCCTTTTGGAAGCCGGCCGAGATCATTTCTCGTTTTTCCCATAGAATGGGGTAATGCGATATCGCATGGCCGCGGATTCGACGTGTTGATGGCATCATCATAGACAAAAGTGGATTTCTCGGTTCTCTGGTTGGAAGGACTTCTGTTCGAGAAGACTCGCCATGGCGAGGGAACCACATAGAGGGCAAAGGAAATTATGAGCATAGAATAGTCATTTTCGGTGCAGGATCAAGAAAGCAAAAACGGCGTCTCGGCGAGCAGGCAATAGGCTTCAAATCTCCAAAATCACGGAGAGGAATTCTGAGATCTGCTTTGACGATAAGGGCATCAGGGAAAGGATTTTAATCCCATCTGCCACCAATGGCAGTGCTTTTGCGGACATTGGCTGAGACGCGTTCAGGCCCTTTGAGGTTCTTCGCGCTATGGTGGACTATCAGAGAATCCATCTACGACGGACTGAGAACTTCCCAAAATAAAAAATGTTCCCCTTTTACTTGCAAACTGCGAAGCACATAGCATCATGTGAAATAGTCTTCTCTGCTAATAGTGAAACGCGTTGTTTTACCCTCAATTTTTCGGTTGCTTACTGCAAATATGTTGTGATGCCATGATAACATTGTGATATTATGTAAACTACTACACCCTAAGTCCTCAGTGCTGACTCCGGAGTCTTAAGTTCAATGTTATTTATATGTAATCATCAACTGATGACAATTTACCACCGTCAAAAGTTACTACCTACCTAGTAACTCATTGATGTTTCCGTGCTTCGCGCATCGCTGCCATTTGGCAAGTGGTCCGAGCGGTGGCTAGAGCCTATTAAACCTTAGCCCCTGACGCGTCTAGCGTCTTACCAAGTGCAGGTGTGAGGATGAAGGCACCTACCACCTAAGTAGGTAGGACGCCCCCACTTAAGTACATGCCATAATATGTACAGTACAGTACACCTGGGCAAGTCTTAGAAAAGGTGACGCGACGTGAGAGGTAGGTACAATACAGCGTGAGCACTTTGATTCAGCACACTTAAAATTTAAGTTGGTCTTCCTCATATTTCCACGTCGGACACGGAAGCTTTGTCAATTTCTTCCCTCTTCTTTACACCTCGCACTACTATTCCCAAATTCAACGATGAGTTGATGATAACATTTCGTCTCTAGCCTTCAGCTATAGGCAAACTTTTTTTATCTTTTTCTTCTTTTCTTCCTCTCGTTTACCGAAGCCTTATTACGAAGAGGCTGTCGTCGTCAACGTCAGACCTGTGCGCCGACAGCTCTAAACCTTCATACATCAATCGGCACAGTCAATATAGTCAACACAGCCTCATCGGTACCATTTTCATCAATTTCATCACCAAACGAATTCGCGATGGCTTCGAGAGATGGTACGCCGGACCAAAGCCGTTGGTCGCGCGCATCTAGTGGCGCCCCAAGGGATAGTACTCCGGGCGACAACCTCGAAGCCAGCATGATCAGCCAGCCCGGACATGGAAGTAAGCGACCGAAAACCAAGTCATCCGCGGCTGCAGCTGCAGCCTCCTTCCCTACCGTGGGAAAGATAAGACATCTCAAGAAAGAAGATGGAGAGCCATTATGGAGAAGAGATATCCAGTATGATTTCCTTAGAGCCGTCTTTGATGACGACAACAAAGTCTTCACCAATAGCTACGAGCCTATCGGAGATGGCAAAGAGAAGCAGAGTTTCGCAGACCTTTACATCGACACCATGGCCAGGAGTAGTAAGACTAGCAAAGTTCTTCGCGATAAACTGCTTAGTGACCGAGAGGCCGCGAAGAGCATGGCCATGGTCTGCTTACTTGTCAACGTCGGCCGGATGAACACGACCCTTAACTGTACTACACCCCCCGCCAATTTATGCGAATGATATTTGCTAACAGTTTGCAGTCTTTCCTGAGATGCGAGCTCAGTTACGAACATATCACGCCATCCCGTCGTTACAAGCACATCAAGATGCATCTGCCTATAAGCAGCTACAAGACGCCCCGAGATTAAAGTCCATTCTCAAAGGAGCAGCAGAAGATCGACCTGAGCCTCACGAATTGGGCGAATTTAAGGGAAAGAGCCCCCCTCGGTCGAACCCTGTCAATCTCATTTTTCTTATATGCCAACAGGCATCATATATTGCAGAACTACATTTCCCTCCTGGCGGTGAATTTCATGATCTAATCATGAAGACAACCTACACGAGCAAATCGCGTGCGAGAGCCTTCCTGTGGTTGATGTGGTTCTACCTCGAGTCCGACTTTACAGAAGAAGGCTGCGAGGAGAATCCCTTTGGCCAAGGTGTCGATTATGGTACGGAGGTTGCAAACCAGGGCGTTCCGCGAATGGAGGAGATGACGGCTGAAGAAGAAGACCGGGAGAACATCGACCCCCAAGAGGAAATCGAGTTCGGTCGAGAGAAGCAGAATCATAGAGCAAAGATTATTGCAGCCGATCAAGCATATTTAGCAGACCATCAAAACAAGCGAGGCTCTAGGGGAAGAATCATAGCTGATGACGGTCCCACTGCTGCAATTCTCCCTCGCATACGACCCTCGAAGCACGAGTCGGATCTGGATAGTACACGGTCCACTCCGCCGCCGAGAGCCTTGTCGCGCATTGGTGCCAATAGTACTGGACGACGTGGGGGACCGCTAAAGCACCTAATCTTCGAAGGTTCCTCTCCCGCAGGACCAGGATCGCATGTCATTGAGGGCATAGTCCCCAGAAAGCCTCGTCCTCCTACCGCGCATCAGCTTGCAGTGGAGCGGAACCGAAACCAGCGGGTTGAGCACATTCTCGGACGCGGACTTCGAAGACAGCATCACCGCGCCCGAAAGTCACGTCGACAAGAGGGAGCGATTATACGTGCTAAGCGTCGTCTGGCAGCAATGAAAGACGCACTGCTAGACAGCGACGAAGAAGAGTATATGATGTCACATAGGGAGCAAAAACACCCCTTCATAGACCGAGGCTTTGGCGGCCTTTGCCAACTTAACCAAGAAGAGGATGATTTCGGCGAAGAGTTCGCATCGTATGCAGCCTCTCTTCGAAGGGCAGATCGGCGACTGAGGCGTTGGGAAGGTCGGACCGACTTAGGAGTTGTGTCGACAGCTAAGAGACGTGTCGCAGGTCCGCCTTCGGATTATGCCTCTCCAGACCCACACGGCGACCATGGTGGCAATGATAGTCCAGAGAAGATGGACATGGTCAAGACGAAGCCAAACGGCAATACCAATGGTGATGTCACGATGGAGGATGCGGATGATCTGGACCCTATGGAGAAGGAGCTGCTCGGGATCGGCAGCGGAGGAGAGGAGGGCGAAGGTGAAGGTGAAGGTGAAGGTGAAGGTGAAGGTGAGGGCGAAGGCAAAGATGACTCTGACGACATCGATAATATCGGAAAGGCGTTATTGGGTCTCGATGGTTCAGATGGCACTGATAGTTCATAGTGGTCGTGACGAGCATGCATAGGACCACATTCACGTTATCAAAGTCGTCATCAATAACCTGCTGCTCCCCCTATTTCTTTCACATTTCTAATAGGTCTAGCGTGACCTATACAAATCTTGTACATCTAGCTGGGTACGGGGATTGCACATGGATGCTTATCTAAAAACAAACGGGCATAGATGAGAGGAAACATTACGATAGTTTTATCAGTTATTATTCTATCGCCGGGCCAACAAGACGTCATGACGTCTTGAGGGAAAATAATAGTGTGTTACATAGTATTGCAACTTCCGTGACGTGGTATAGTGTCTGTGATCGTGACTACCTATTATGTACTCAATCGTAGAAGGGCTAGAATACATGTATTAACCCCGAAAACGTCCGAGTGCACTGTTTCCTCAACAAAGTTGTCTTGTCATAAAATCTAACCATAGAAAGACCGACTGGTCAAACGTTCACAAAATCACAGCCTGACGCCTCGGTGGGCGAAGAACGACAACAGTATGTCGTATGTACATCTGCCTGTTGTCATCTATTCTCCAGGTCTGCCGTGCGGCGTTACAATGCCTACACACACATACGTAGCTCGGACTAGCGGGTTTGATAAAAAAAAGTCCGGGGAGCGGAGGATCAACAACTGTCTCTTTTGCTTAGTCAAATAGGAAAAAGCAAGGCTGTTGCCATCCGGACACTTTCTCGCAACAGAGGTATACAATGTGTACTGGGATATATGATTCAAGGATTACAAAGTCTGGAAGTTTGGTAAACTACTAGATACAAGGTTGACAGTGGATCAGATTTTCGCGCCTAGGGAGAAAGAGGCAAAAAGGCGACATACGAACGCTTGCATTATAAATCAGCTCGGCTGTACGAAAGGTCTAGAAGCCTAATTTCTGTGTTCTAGTTCTAGTTCCTTTTTTCTTCCATCCCATGTTGTTGTACTACATTCTAAACTCCGCTATAGTCCGAGGGTAAACTCCTTTCCAAGTAATATTCCGTAGCAAATAGGACTTTTCGAGTCGGAGTCGGAACCGGAATCTCTCTTGTCGGGACCGGTTATGTGGCCTTTCTGTGGCCTTTATACCTCAACAGAACTAGGCCCTAAGGTAGCACAAAGCTTAGCATCGACCTGCCTACTGCAGTATGTAAATGCGGCGGCGGCGGCGAAAAAAAAAAATAAGAAAAGATATGAGGTGAGAGCGAACCCGCCATTGGCGACGGGATTATACGACCTATACGACTTACGACTTATGTAAAAATTCTATGGCGGGAGTTTTCCCAAGGTGCAAAAAAACCAGGTTACACCATAGATACAAGGAAGGCGTAAGGACACAGGACACACAGACTTCTCTAGAAACTATTATCCCACACATTTCTGCAGAACAGGGTCTTTCTTCTTTTGGGTAGGGGTGTCCTCGCAATTAACTTTTCCCACATGTCGATCTGTGTGATTTTGTGGATGTCCCGAAAGTGGAACCCGGATTTCGGATTCGCTGCGGGAACGGGATTAGATTTGAAAATTGAGAAGATCTTTTTTTTTATCTCTGTCTCTCATTTATTGTATTGAGTGACATACAATTACGCATGTGTGTATGAGTATCTACATATCCAATGTAGGTATGTCATGACAAGGTAGACACGTCTGCTGACGACTTACAATATCTCTTTCCTCTATCGATTTGAGGCACATACCGGAGCTCGAGGTAGGTAGGTACAGTCTTCTCTATACGAGGTGCGAAGTAGCCTAGGAAAAAGTGCGAGTCTCATGTTGGTGATTTGCTATCCCCCATCTTACCGACATTTTGACTAATGCCTGGAACATACATACATGCACGCTACCTAGTACCGTTGTAAGATACGCCGGTATGCGTCATCTGTCAAAGTCCCGAGTATTCACCAGGTCAGAGCACAATAAAAAATACTACCTTATTGTCACTTTTAGTTATATGCCGATTCGTATTATAAACAATATTATTGGTTGCTAGCCTCTGAAATAACCCCAGGTCGTCGGCGAATCTCGTACTAAGTCCCGAGCCATTGGTGACTCTTGGTGACTTGCGTATAGTTATGTGTATATGGAGTATATGGATACTTCCAAGGTTATGGATTACTGAAGATACCGGGTAGATATGTGAGTACCCCAGCCTAAGAAAAATGGAAAATGGTCTAGTTCTTTCCAACCTCTGGAGTGGAATTGGATTTTTAGTCCGGCAAGCGGGGCCGACAATGAAAGCATCATACACATCCAGGCAGATAGCTTAGATACTAAAAGTAAAGGGTCCTTCCTAATCTTGTCAACGTATTTACGGCTGCCAAGATCCCGATTCATAATTCATAATTCCATCCACCATTTAACCTCTTCCATCTCTTCGATGCCCATTCCTTGCTCAAAAACTCATAACATTAATAAAACTGGACATACTTAACTCAACTTAAATTTATTAGCTTACCTACCTACTGGGTAGATAATTATATTCATGTTATGCCATAGTTAAAACAGCTTTGAAAGGAGTTTTAAAAGTACCTTTGTATCATAGACGGCTGACCAATCCCGTTTCCAACTTCGCTTATAAAAGTATTGCCAAGTCTCGAAATCTCGCCTCATTCGCCTTTTCTCGCTTTGTTCTCAACAGACGGTGTCAATTGCCTAAATACCATTGCCGGTGTAAGTGTAGAAGCCTACTTAGACTTCACATAAATTCTCACTCTCGCATCACGCCGCGAGTAAGTGCTGAGCTCTTTTTTGGAGCCATACTATGGCAGATGAAACTGGGAATAAAGCAATAAAACCGGCGGACCCACTTGCAGATGTCGAAGATACCGGCAACTCTGAGCCAGCAACGCCGGCCTCGGTTTACGACGATCCCGAAAAGGAAATCCGAAAAGAGGATGACTCCGACGAGCACCAAGTTGAACGCGAGGAGTTAAAACACACTCAAAGTCGTGCTACCGACACAAGCACCATCACTCGCACTACTACCAGGACATCCGTACCAGCTAAGAAGCTATGGTACAAGAAGATAAACCCCCTACTATGGGGCCCGGTACCGCCCGTCCCTCAAGAGCGCGAGGTCTCGAGGGAGTACGGCGCTGGCTTCTTCAGTAGATTGACCTTCCAATGGATGGCCCCCCTAATGAGTGTAAGTGTCGTACCAGTCCGGATCGGCCCCATTGTATTGATAGAAAATATAGGTAGGGTATAAACGGTCCCTAGAACAAGACGACCTCTGGTCCGTAAACCCTAATCGGACAGCCGAGAAGATGACAGCGAAGACAAAAGAATCTTTCGAGAGACGGAAGAAAGCAGGTGATCAGTACCCACTACTTTGGGCGTTGCACGAGGCTTTCTTCTGGGAATTCTGGTTGGGCGGTTTCTGCCAACTCTGCTCGTCCATCTTCCAAGTCATGTCTCCTTTCACCCTGCGGTACCTCATCAACTTTGCCCAAGAAGCCTGGGATGCATCTCAGAGTGGACAACCCGCACCTAAGATCGGACCAGGCATTGGACTAGTTATTGGTGTAACCGCCATGCAGATTTTCCAGAGCTTAGGTGTGAACCACTTCATCTATAATGGAATGATGATCGGAGGGCAGTCGCGTGCTGTCCTTATCAGTCTCATTTTTGAGAAATCCATGGTCCTCTCTGGTCGGGCAAGGGCTGGCGGCGGTAAGGAGACATCCAATGCTGATGGTATCGTAGAAAATACCCCGGGAGAAAAAGAGAAAGGAAAAGAAAATGAACCAAGCAAGACAGAAAAGCCCAGCGATTCCAAAAAGGACCCTAAGGCGGATAAAGCGCTCATCTCAGGCGATGGCACTGGCTGGAGCAATGGAAAAATTGTGAACTTGATGAGTGTCGATACTTACCGTATAGACCAAGCTTCCGCCATGTTCCACATGACTTGGACAGCGCCCATCTCATGCATCATAACTCTCATCGTCCTTCTTATTAATTTGACATATAGCGCTTTGGCCGGCTTCGGGCTTCTGATCATCGGTGTCCCGCTCTTAACTAGAGCAATCCGGTCGCTCTTCATGCGCCGAGCAGCAATTAACAAGATTACGGATCAACGTGTGAGTCTCACACAAGAAATATTGCAATCTGTTCGCTTTGTCAAATATTTCGGCTGGGAAGGAGCTTTCCTAGAACGTCTTAGGGAGATCCGGGCTCGCGAAATTTACTCAATCCAAGTTCTTTTGGCAGTCCGAAATGCTATCAATGCTGTCAGCATGTCTCTTCCCATCTATGCTTCTATGTTGTCATTCATCACCTACTCACTGACTGATCATGGTCTTCCGGCTGCGCAAGTTTTCTCCTCCCTTGCACTTTTTAATGGTCTGCGAATGCCTCTCAATCTGCTTCCTCTTGTTATTGGCCAGACTGTGGACGCTTGGTCGTCCATGAAGCGAATACAGGATTTTCTGCTATCCGAAGAGCAGGAAGAGGATGTTGTACTGCAACCGGAAGGAAAACATGCAATTGAAATGCACGATGCTTCTTTCACCTGGGAGCGGACACCAACCCAAGAATCATCCGAGAAGGAAAAGAAGGGTAAAGATAGTCCTGCACAGAAAGGAACGAAACAAGCCTCAAAAACGGGAAACAAAAAAGGACATTCCGAAGAAAATACCGAAGACACGGCAAGCACACTTGTGGAAGAGCGTGAGCCTTTTAAACTCCAGGACTTGAACCTCGAGATCGGAAGAAATGAACTTGTTGCTGTCATCGGAACTGTCGGATGTGGAAAGAGTTCCCTGCTTGCTGCACTTGCCGGTGATATGAGGAAGACATCAGGCGAGGTCGTGCTAGGCGCCTCTAGAGCTTTCTGTCCACAATATGCGTGGATACAGAACTCCAGCGTCCGGAATAATATTTTGTTTGGAAAGGATATGGACCGTGAATGGTACAAGGAAGTCATAAGAGCGTGAGTAAAGTCCGAGAATGATGGTGACATACCATATACTGACCATGATTATAGTTGTGCTTTGCAACCTGATCTAGACATGCTTCCTAATGGGGATGCGACTGAAATCGGCGAGAGAGGAATCACCATCTCAGGCGGACAAAAACAACGACTCAATATCGCTCGAGCCATATATTTCGATGCCGATATCGTGCTCATGGATGACCCTCTCAGCGCAGTCGACGCTCACGTTGGCCGGCATATTATGGATAACGCCATAATGGGTCTTCTAAAAGACAAGTGTCGAATTCTTGCAACCCATCAACTGTGGGTTCTTAACCGTTGTGACAGGATTATTTGGATGGATGCCGGCAAGGTCCGAGCGGTTGACACTTTCGACAACTTAATGGCCAACCACTCTGGCTTCAGGCAGCTGATGGAAACTACTGCTTTGGAAGAGACCAAAGAGGAAGAACCTGCCCAAGTTGAGGATAAGACTGCTGAAGGCGATAAGAAGAAGAAAAAGAAGAAGGCTCAAGGTTTAATGCAAGCCGAAGAACGAGCTGTTTCAAGCGTCCCATGGTCTGTTTATACTACCTATATCCGAGCTTCGGGAAGTATCCTCAATGCTCCACTCGTGGTTATCGTGCTGCTGCTCTCTCAGGGCGCGAATATCATGACAAGTTTGTGGTTGTCTTACTGGACTTCCGACAAATACGGCCTCACGACGGGAGTATATATCGGGATTTACGCTGCCCTCGGAACATTGCAGGCTTTGTTGATGTTCGTCTTTTCGGTTCTGCTGGCCGTGTTCGGTACAAACGCTAGCAGAACTCTCCTAAGACAGGCCGTGACAAGAACTCTCAGAGCACCAATGTCCTTCTTCGACACAACCCCGCTAGGTCGTATCACTAATCGGTTTTCGCGAGACGTTGATGTTATGGATAACAACTTGTCGGATGCGATGAGGATGTATTTCCTCACGCTGTGCATGATTATATCCGTGTTTGCTTTGATTATCGCTTTCTTCTATTACTTCGCGATTGCGCTAGTTCCGCTCGCTATTCTCTTCGTGCTTGCGGCGTCCTTCTATCGGGCCTCTGCCCGAGAAGTCAAGCGTTTCGAGTCAGTTCTCCGATCGGTGGTGTTCGCCAAGTTTGGCGAAGGCCTCAGTGGAGTGGCATCTATTCGTGCGTATGGACTGAAGGATCGTTTCATCACCGATCTTCGAAATTCCATCGATGAGATGAATGCGGCATACTACCTCACATTCTCGAATCAACGGTGGCTATCAATACGTCTAGACACTATTGGAAACTTGCTCGTGTTCACCACAGGCATCCTTGTCGTGACGTCCCGGTTTAGCGTTTCACCGTCGATCGGTGGTCTCGTGCTTTCGTACATCCTATCTATCGTGCAGATGCTGCAGTTCACGGTGCGGCAGCTGGCCGAAGTGGAGAACGGAATGAATGCCGTGGAACGACTCGAGTACTACGGAACACAGCTCGAAGAGGAAGCACCTGAGCACACAATAGACGTTCGTCCCACGTGGCCGGAGAAGGGAGAAATCATTTTCGATAATGTTGAGATGCGATATCGCGAAAACTTGCCCTTGGTGCTTAAAGGTCTTAACATTAACATCCGGGGAGGCGAACGAATAGGTATCGTAGGTCGCACAGGGGCGGGCAAGAGTTCCATCATGTCGACCCTATTCCGACTAGTTGAGATCTCGGGGGGTCACATCTGCATAGACGGACTCGACATTTCCACGATCGGTCTACACGACCTCCGTTCTCGCCTTGCCATCATCCCACAGGACCCTACGCTGTTCCACGGAACCGTCCGCAGCAACCTGGACCCCTTCAGCGAGCACTCTGATTTAGATCTCTGGTCGGCACTGCGAAAGGCTGGTTTAGTGCCAGCCGACGCAAACATCGATGACAAGGACCCGTCGCGAATCCACCTCGACAGCGTAGTAGAAGAAGACGGGCTCAACTTTTCGCTTGGTCAACGGCAGCTCATGGCGTTGGCACGTGCCCTAGTCCGTGGGTCTCAGATCATCGTTTGCGACGAAGCCACCTCGTCTGTGGACATGGAGACAGACGACAAGATCCAGAAGACGATGGCAGTTGGTTTCCGCGGAAAGACATTGCTGTGCATTGCTCATCGTCTGCGGACCATCGTAGGATACGACCGCATCTGCGTCATGGATGCTGGTCGTATCGCTGAGTTAGATACCCCGATCAATCTATGGGCCCAAGGGGGTATTTTCAGGAGTATGTGTGACAGAAGCGGAATTAGAGTTGAGGATATCCATAGCGCAAGGGAGGGGCTGAATGAAGATAGTGAGGAGGTAGAAGAAAAGGGAGAGGGGTCCAAGAGCGAGAAAGATGATGAGCTGTGAGGCTGAGATGAGGGATGATGAAAATGGGGACATGATGGCTCGAAGTAAGTTTCAAAGCTTGGATTTGGATTGGATACCTAAGTTAGATTTGGATACACACCCACATAGCGATATTTAATGATATACGAGTATACGACACTCGCTGATTTGTGAATGAGAAGGTTTGATTTTAGTGATACTTGAGAAAGTGAGGAGAAGATTAAGTCTAGGAGAGATAAGAAGAATCGAGGACGAGCGGGCCTTCCGCGTGCGAGCCAACGTCGAATAGCTCGAACTCTGATACGTCGAGGAAGGAACCAAGGTCTTGGTACCCAGGCGCTATTGCGTACCTCTGTGCCTCAGGACCAGCACTGCTCTTTAGACAAGAGAGGAGAAAAGAATAGGTATTCGAGCAGTAGAATGAAGAGAGGAAGGGAGTTTCAACATCGACGTTAGAGGCGGCTGAGCAACGTCTGGTAGTATTCGTTATGCTATGCATGCATGTGTGTAACACACGTGTTACTATTCTTATAGGAGCCCACTCTTAAGCAAGGGAGATGTTTATTATAGATTCTTGGGACCCGATCTTCATCCGTTGGCTCATTTGCTCGCTAATCTGCTTGCTTTTGTTGGCTGATACTTTGAAGTTTTGTTCTGTATTGGAAGTTTGATACTATATGGGGGTTTTAAGATACGTAGGTAGATATCTCGGATATCGCGGTTGATGAGGCCAGCCACTATTAGTAAGGTGGTCTGAATTGGGACAGGAAGGATTCCGACCAGCAAGTTTACTTGCAAATCAGGGGCGCATACGAAATATATCGTCATATCTTATGGTACTTGCAACATTGTATCTCGTTCAGACCTACCTATTGACGAGCAGACTTATACCGAGCAGTCATATGCTTAATAATATGGTAACGCGAAGCATCGCAGGCTGAATCAAATATATTGTTAAGACATCACGGCATATACCGTCCTATCTACCGGACCCCCATCTCATTCGCCGGTGACCGCATACTCGGTACAGAATCTCTTAGCCTATGGTTCCTGCATAGCACTAAACATGTCGGCAAGAGACCTATCTGCAGCACCTATGCAAAGATGCTGTATGCTGTAGGTACGGCATCCGCAACGCAGATCCCCAACCCTCATTTTCGCTCACCCTCAAAAAATACCGTTCAGAAATTCAAGTTTTTGCGTAGTACGGATGCGCGAGTGTGTGTGGTATTCGTAGATTAGCATTGAAAAGATTAGATAGGCACACAGTAACTCCATATGATAGGTATGCTAAAATATGATAGGTAACAACTCAGTCGTTGGATAGAGAACCGGGGAAGAAAGATTATTGGATGATGAAAAGACTATGTACTGCACACTTCGGCGATAGATATGTGACGTAGCTGTAATGTGGTCTGCCTTTTTCTTATAAAAAAGCCCAAAAGCCCATAAAAAGTAGTTACCACCGTACCCGTAACTCCAACTCAGATGCCTATTACAACACGCGTTGTTTTACAAGAAGCAATTGCTCGGCAGGCAAGGTCCGAACGACCTGTGTCCTCACCGCCGGGTGTAGGACTCTCTACTCCTTTTCTCCCCCCACCCACTACTCTACTGGGTTTGGTCCACCCGACCTCTCCTCTATATCGTGCCTCGATAATGCCTTAAAATATTTTGCACTGAATTTAATTTGTAAAAATACCCTAACACCGTAGACCTCCAAACCCGGACTCCGTGGAAGAAAATGAACTCTTGCCGGATACCTAGTGCCGGTTTTGAGACTGACTCCAGGTGTTCGGGTGTCCAGGCGGTGGGAATTGGTTATGAGGATCATCTAGCAGGTCTTCCAAGAAGGCACTTGGTGCTCGCCCGCTGGGTGGTCGGTTGAGATTCAACGAGCTTGTGCTCATATTCCGTCGTGACATATCTTGACGGGGAGCCAGGCTGGGAGACTCGGGTGGGGTGTGTCCGAGAGGGCGTCCATGGCCACGAGAATCCGGTCGAAGGTTCGTCAAACTAATAGAGTGATTATGGCCTTGCTGAGGGGATCCTGCACCGGCGGCATAGAAACCAGAAGGCAAGAAACGAGATTCACGATTACCATTGCCGGACGCGGTCGGAGCAGTGGGAGAGAAGAACAGGTTAGACTGGCTGGGAGTAGATGATGGGATAGGTCCTCGCGTTGTTCTCCGTACTCCTCGGCCTGTCATTGAGCCACCGAGCGAGGCTGACGATGCTTGATCTGTGTATTTATAGAAGGGAGCTGGAGGCGGCTGGAAGGTCGCTTTGTCATTAGCAACTTGCTGTGCTAACGCCGCCCTCTTGACATTACGATGCAGGAGCCAGGCCACGACAGCCCGCCATATTAAGACAGCGGCACCGAAAGCGCCCAGGATCGCTCCGACGGCAATGAACACAGTACCTTCGGGCACACTCGAGGGTTGCATAAACGGAGCATTATTCGTCGGAGGTACGCTGGGGGCCGGATAACTGTACTGGCCAGAAAGAGTGGGAAGCGGATCATCGGACGAAGTCGTCGAGGTAATGGACGGGACGCTATCGGTCGAAGTTGATGATGCATCGGTCGTTGTGCTAGTAGCGGTTGTAGTTTTGTCAGTCGTCGATGATGTCTTGTCAGTGGTTGACGATTCCGCGGTAGAAGTCTCCGAGGTGCTGGTTTCTGACGAGGTCGTCGAGTCTGCAGTTGCCGTAGCGGGGGTATCTGTTGCGGTGCTCGTGGCAGTATTTTCAGTCGAAGTCGCATCGTCGGTGCTGGTTGCCGTGTTTTGAGCGATGACGTTGGAAGCCAACAGGGCAACCGCGGCGAATAGAATCGGTTGCGGGCGCATGATGTGCGAATTCGCGCGATGCGGTCGATGAAATAATTAAGCGAAAGTGTTGCCGACGTTTATTCCATGTGCAATCGCAATGGAAAACCTTAGATGAAATTTGATACGATGTTGGATGGATAACTCAATAATTCCCTCTGTCTTGTTGTCGTGTGGCTTTGAAAAAAAGCGTGATGACCTGGACCCTTCGTATTTCTCGGACTCAGCTTAATTACGAAAGGCCAGAGACAAAATGGAGCGCCCCGGAACAGGGGACGCGAAAACGATCGGATCGGCTTCCAGATAGTAGAAAAAAGAATAATGTCTAATGATAGACTAGAATAATACACAGATTAAAACGATTGTTTGCATTGCTTTTTTTAGATTGTTGAAGACTTTCCTAAAACCTCCCACCTTTTCGTTGCTTGGTGAATTGTTTAATGAGAGTTCGCGGAGGAACAGAGGGGACCAACAAGAAATAGGAGGAGAGGCTAAAATAAGCAAACACCAAACGGGCGTTCCTGCCTAGTAAAAAAGCAAATTGAGGAAGACGAGACGAGGAAAGGCTCGCGTTGATGACTTACCTCCGCGCTAGTACTGGTACATAGTTTCCTTGGTCACGCTAGCAAAACCATATACCAGATGATCCTAACGGGAAAGTATAGTACATGGTTACCTCGTACGCCATCGGCAATTTTTGGCAGGACGCAGCGACGCTGTACGACCTCGTAGCACAGCGCACCGCAGGCGCTAGTCACTTTAGACTGGGCTGAACCTACCATCCGTAGGCATTTTGGCCATTTTGGCCTAGCATTTCTTGAGTAGGCTATCTATAATCAATCGGGTTGAAACTTCCAAGTATTTACGTACGTATAGGCTGAATAATAAAATTCCACTCAGCGGCTCGGAACTCTATCATTCGACGAATATCAAACAATAATTCGTGAGGCGTACCAGCCCATTCTCTGGCCTGGCAGGCACGGAATCACTGGACATTGGAGAAGTGGTAATTGTACCTCGACACTTTCCATGGTAAAGAATGCGCGCACGGACCAGCACCGCACTAAGATACGGGCAATATCCTTGCGCACGGCTAATCTGATAATCCCTTCCAGGGCGGTCGAGATTTTCTGGAGTGGCAGATCGTCAATTACATATCGACATTTTGATATGCACGATCAACCTGTACGAAGTTGCCCCAGCACAACCGCTCGATTCCATTCCTCTCGAACGTCTAGACTTCTTACAGGTTAAATCGAATTAATCGAGAATTCGTCATGGGTGTCGCAAAGAAGACGCGCAAGTTTGGGCAGGTACGTTTGCTCTCATATTTGGAATTATCCTTATCGATAAGCATATAATCTGCTTTTGAGGTCATCGTCGACTAACCCATCCACCACCAGGTTAAACGCATAATATCGCGGCGCGATGCACGGTTGAAGGAGAACAAAGAGAAGAACGCCAAGAAGGCTGCCGAAGCGAAGCCCAAGACCGCCTCGAACGAGATCGTGCGCCGCGAGGTGCCCCAGCTGCCCTCCCAGCTCTTCTTCCAGCACAACGAGGCCCTCGTTCCGCCCTACAGCGTCCTCGTCGATACCAACTTCCTGTCCCATACTGTCCAGCGCAAGCTACCCTTACTCGAGAGTATGATGGACTGTCTGTATGCCAAGTGCACCCCTATCATCACGAGCTGCGTCATGGCCGAGTTGGAGAAGTTGGGTCCCAAGTACCGCATCGCTTTGCGGATCGCGCGTGACGAGCGCTGGGAGCGACTACAATGCGATCACAAGGGCGTGTATGCTGATGACTGTATAGTGGACCGTATCATGTAAGTTCTAAGCTGGCTTCTATATATGAACTCGTGGTTGTAAGTTAGTAGCTAACTATCGTGCATAGGAAACATCGTATATACATCGTCGCTACGAATGATAAGGATCTCTGCAGGCGGATACGCAAGATTCCCGGTGTCCCTATTATGAATGTTGCTCGAGGAAAATATGTTATTGAAAGACTGCCGGGCGCTCCGCAATAATCAGGGACGTGAGAACATAAGGATAAATATGATTGTATTATGCATTTGGGACGTATTCCGGCGTTTAGGCAGAGATTTCTGTAGACTTCATGGTATACCAACGGCGTTTTGAGGCACCAAAAGAGATTCATTATTGAGGCAGGCTACAAATACAAGAAAAAAGTGTTTTGTTGCTGACTAGATGATAGACATGTTAAATAATTCATGTTGAATATTGGCAATTGCAATTATTATCCCCCAGCAAGTTCCTGGAGTTGAGGCCACCTGAGATCAATGGATTCTTATGTACAGTGGTGGTAGCCTCGTTTGTTGAAGGGCTTCCTTTACCCAACAGTATTCTTCTTAAGAAACTCCACCGTCGCGGGTATAGACGGTGGCCAATTTCCTTGGCATCTATAATCATTGCCGCACTCAATATGCTTTCAATCCGTACCATTTTAGCCTCCAAAAATTGAAAGGTCGTGTAAAACGCCGTAGCCCGCGTCTGGGTGAAAGAAAATCAAGTAGTGTACACCCCCCCTTTTTTTGGCCGTTCGCTGAAGGAACCCTTAGCATGCATATATAGCAAGATTGATCCGGAGCTGCGCCTTGAAATGAAGAGGATCATGATGCAGAAAACCACCCACTCCAGAAAGATGAATTAAGTTAAAGCATATTGGAAGCTCAAGAGGAAAGAGATATTGATTAGTTGAGAAATCCTTTGCAAGCTGCAGTTCCGCACAAGCAAGGGATACGGTCTAAGCTTCCTATTTCTCGTTCAAATTTGTAGTCATAAGTCAACTCCTCATCTATAAGAATACAGGTTAGTACTGTTGATTTAGGCGGGCGCCGCGGGCTGTAGACTTACTTTGAGCAATATCACGTAGCGCATAGATGACAATCCTCTTACTACCTTCCACTTTAATAATTTTGGCTGTACAATTTGGCATACAACTATGATTGATAAAGCGGGCAATGCCTCCCTTCTTTGTAGCATCGATGACTGTGCTATCGTCGATACGAAAGAGGTAGCTGCTACCAATGCCGCTCTTCAAGTAGCGATTCTCCCGAATTTCGGAAATAGACTGTCGAACCTCCTCGCCGACGTACTCGATGATCATGTCATCTTTATTAATATTTTCCATGGCATAGAGGCCCCAGTTATGGATTGCGGAGCGAGCAAATTTGACCGGCTTCTTTCGCTTCTTCAGCTGGTTGAACCTGAGCACGTCCGAGTCTTGTCCTAGAGTCTTCTTCTGATCGTTCAGGTCAGCGACAAAGCGTCGGTTGTTGACACGATTTGCTCGTGAATTGCCTTTGGCTAGCAATTTCTCGGCTGCAAGTTTTGCTGCTTCAGCTGCCGCTGCCGCCGTATCCTTGCCATCTTTCTTTGCTGCGCGAAGCTGTCGCTCCTCTCTGGCTTTCTGAACCTTCAGGTGATGTGGAAGGTACTTGGATTTCTCCGAGTTGAGAATCTTCTTAACCCCTTCAGTACGGGCACATCCACTAGGATTCGGTACGTAATAACCTTCAATGACGAGCGATTCCGTCGGTGACGTCTCCTTCTCAGCATTGAGCTCTCGCACGCGATTATGTCTCCATACCCAAAGTCTGGGGTCACCCAAGTCGTTTGACTTGAACCTCTTCTTGAGCTTGGAGACATCGGGTTGGTCTTTGTACTGAAGGTTAAGGTCTGGCATAGACTGCACTGACAGGCTAAACGCCTCCGACAATGCCATCGCTGGGAGTACTGCATCAGAAAAGCGTGGATCCCTAGGAATTACCTCGTCGGCCACCTCTTCAATGATGGGCTTAGGTAGCAATTCTTCAGATTCTTGGGTCTCTTCTTTTTGCGATTGTTCCAAGGCTTCTTCGACGTAGGCTTCCTGTTGTTTCTTCTTCATAGCCTCGCGTTCCTCAAAGAGTTGCTTCTTAGTCTTCTTCTTTGGCTTGGCTACGGTAGTCTTCTTTCGTCCCTTAACAGTCTTCTCGGCCGGGGTAGTGAGATCGGTGACTTCAGAGCCCTTGTCAATATCGGCGTCAGGCATGACGGTATCGTCTGTCGGGCTAGGGAATTCATTCTCGAGCGTATCGATGGTAACTCCAAAGAGTTCTTCGTCGGACTTCTTCTGTCGCTTGATGGCGGCTTCGACATGGAGGTCGAGCTTCCGCTTCTTCGTTTTGACAGCACCGTCATTGACAGGGAAACTAGCATCTGTCATGGAATCTTCGTCGGCAAAATCATTTTCGAACGCATCGTCTTCGGTACTCATACGGCTCCTGGGGCGCGACTCTGACTCTTCGACGTCTCGCATAACAGAATCGCGATTTTCGGTCTCGTCTTCAGAAACTTCGTCATCGCTGTCCGGCGGCTGTAGTCGATGATGAAGCGACCGGAAAGCGTTGCGCACCACAGAAGGCCGCTTCCGTGCGAACGGATCCGTAAATCCATAATTCCGCTGCGCAGCACCTTGCCCTTTGATTTTCCTTATACGAGGCAATGCAGCAACGTCGAGACGAGCAGTGCGACGTTCGATCGGGTCAGCTCGAGAATTGGGTGTGCTAATTGGCGTAACATCACGGTCCTCGATGCTGATCGTAGGTTGTGATAGTCCTGGAGGTTGTTCGAGATTCAATTTGCGCCTCTTCGCTATATGGTTAGCCGGGTCTAGGAATTTATACAACGTCGGTACAGCGACTTTAGTCCTAATGTGTCTAATCAGATGCTCTTTCATCTCGCGACGGACAACTTGAATAGCTTCCATAACGGGATCGAAGTTCTTGGCTCGTTGCTTTTTTTCTTCTTCCAAGACTGCCTCTTCGTCACGGCGTCGTTCATCGCGTGGTCGGTATTGGTGGTCATCCCTATAACGCGGGTCCAACCTCCTATCCGGCTCAATCGGTCGCAAGTAGGTAGCGGAATGGGAGGAACTGGAGGGTGTCACGCCATGAAGCTTCATGTTCATAGTGTACGTGAAAAAGGCGGTACCATCTGTCATATTGAAACACCGACATGCTTCGTCGCGGCCAAACGAAGTATTGGGGAAAATAATATAGTAGCCAGTACGGTCGGCCCGTATGTCCTCAAACTGGTACGATCTTAGACGCCTCTTCATATGAGGTATCGTTGCCACCAGGAACGGAACACTAATGTCGGGAATGAAGATGTATGGTTCGCCTTTAAGAGTTGTAGAAACGGGTTGAGGATCATTCTGCATGGGCTTTGGTTTGGAAGTAGGTGGCCAGGGGGACTCCGCAGGCCACTGACGTTCAGCAGCAGGACCTCTCGGGGCGGTCGGTGGCGGTCGGTTGACGACTTCAGTAGACTTTGGCCTAGGACCCGTAGGAACTGGAGTAGTAGCTGAGCGCGTAGACTCCTCGTTATCCTTCTTGAGGATAGTCTCGAGCATCTGCCTGCTTTTCTTGCCATCTCGATCAAACTCTACCTTGACGCGGTTTGCCTCGATTTTTCTTCCATGCATAGAACGAACAGCCTTCCTCGCAGCACTGACAGCTGAGACGGGCGGTTGCCGTTGCGGTTTTGAGTCCCTGTATCGAAAAGTCGCGAAACCCAGGAAACTTCCGGTGTGAGGATGCATCTTATTGCTGCTCTCAGCTATATCACCGAAAGACGCAAATATAGTCACAACCTTAGAGAAGGAGATCAACGGGTTAAAGCCGCTAACGACAAGCTGAGTTGGTGGTCCTGGGCCGATAGACGTAGCAGGATCGTAGAGGTACGGCTTGAGGTTGTAGGGAGTCTGGCGTAATCTTGCCTTGGGTAGATGGAAGTCGACATTTATGTAATCGAGCCAGCTACCTTTGGATAGCCGGGGATCTGGAGGGGGAGCGTCATCTTCCTATTCAACGAATTAGCCAAAGATCTCATGCAAGTCAGATGACGCTCCCCCTCTACCCATAGATGTATATGATATTGTATGTTGGATACGTACCAGCCCGATATTCTTGTATTTGGGTTTCAATGTTTTTCTATCGCTCGAGGACAAGCTCTTGTCGGTTAAAGGGTCGTGTATACACTTGGTTCCCTTTATAGAGAGGTTTGGGTCTCGAGCCGGAAGGCGCTTGGCGGCGCCAGGAGCACTAGACAACCGTCCTGCGATGGATGTGGAGTTCGTATTATCATGTTTGCTTGTGGTATTAGAGGTGGCGGAGGAACGCTGCTTTGCGGGCTGTATGTGGGAAGAATTTGTGGGCGAGCCCATTGTGGTGAGAGGTGTGAGGTTGCTGTTGGAAGCGCGTGATGAAGCATTCATTGCAGCGGATGAATTATTGAAAGTAGTGAAGACAGAGGAGGTAGTACTCGCGTGAGAACTTGCGGAGCCAACCCCATTGAGGATATCACCTTGTAAAGACTCGGTATCATCTGTCGGGGGATGTGCGGCATCAGATAACGATGTATCGTACTTGGAGCCATCGCGATGAGCAGGTATTGCGGTCTTAGCATCAATGTCGGTGGCTTCTGATGCTCTCGAGGACTTCTCGCGTTCTCGTTCATTAGCCTTGTCTCTGGCGGCGCGAGGAGCATTAGGAAAGTACTCCTTATAACCAGCGCTAGGAGCCATGACTATTAGGGTCGGGATCGAAGTCGAAGTCGAAGTTGGCGGCCTCGACTTATCCACCGACCATCATATCTCAAATTTGGAATAATCAATATCAGCATTCATGTAGGCATAAGGATGTACGCGATTGATGATTGTAGTCGGATGGTGGTTGCGGTGGCAGAAGGGTACGCGAAACTCCTGCGTCCACGCGACAGGATCGGAGATCTGACGTGTGGGACTTGTGACTTTGTCAAAAGTGCCAGATAATTATTTTAACGATGCAGAGGTCCGGCGAAGGGTTCCGATGTGGTAAAAATTGTGGCGATACGGTCGCGGACAAATGCAAAACGTGTGCCCGTGAAATTTGCGCTCGCGAGGTCGGGACGCTGTCTTGGTTCAAAGAAAGTGGGCGGGAGATGGAGAATGAAGAGGCTGATGTCGAAAAGTTGAAATTGGCGGTTGATTAGCAAAGCCAGATTCTGATTTCAGGGATGGGGCCAAGTCCGGGGGCATTAGATTTGGCCACTAGCCACAGTCTGTGCCACAGTTCTATTTTGTTTTTTTCCCTCCTGCAGTGCCATTTCAGCTATTTCTACTTTTGATTTGTGGCTTATTGTGTCACTACTACCTTGTCTTGACATAGTTCTTTCCCCCAAGTGTACTGTACCTATTGGTAGTGGGAAAGTTTACGGCATGGTGGCAGCTGCACGATACATATCACAAGCCAAAATAGTCCACATACCTTCCTACACAGGGGATAGAATATGCATTACAACGTCACCGCTTTCTTCATTCGCCATTTCCCGCTAGAATGTGTCAAGAACGGTGAACGGATAGCGAATCGATTCGGATTTACCGGTCAGTTCTAGAACTTGATGCAACTCTTTTTTACCTAGTCAGGCACCTAACTCTTGAAGTTGTTGTGTTATTGTATCGTTGTATATCACGGCTTTTTTTCACATTCAAATTCACGGACTAGACAATTAATTACCTATGCCTGACGTTATAGTCTGCCTCTATATACACTAAGCAGTTAACCAATATAAAGATTTACCTAGTATCTATAATATTGGGGAAAATTCCCCTCTCGATTATGCGTCATATCAAGGTGACGAATGTGCTCTAAATAGAAATATCAGCATGAATAGTGCTGATCCCGCTGGAACTCCAGGTTGCATCCAGTATCAAGCATAGCCCAAATCTAAGTCTCAGACTTGAATGGACTCTCCGATATTAACAAAATAATTTGTTCCGAGACACTTGTAATGAGAAGAGTTGCGTCTTCTTAATTTTCTAGTTGTTTCCACGTCAATGAGGTCAGCCGTGAAAATACTACATGCTCATATTTCAAGTTGTTGAGAATTTGACGTGTGGCTCAGCTACTTGCTAGGCCTCCAAGCGGGAGAGCCGAAAGCCTCGAAACCCCATTTGGAGGCCTATTATTATTATCATGGCCGCTGAAAATGCAGTATTCTTGTAGGTATTCATTTTTGGGGAACGATACTTGTGCCAATAGTTCAAAACGTTCACAATCATAATCACAACGAGACAATATTCCAATCAAAAATCAGATAATTCGGGTTGTCTTTGGTAGGTAAAGTGCCTTAGAATAATCACTGGCCTATTAAGTCAGTTTTTCAAGACTGATGCATGGTGACAATGTCGACTTTAAATTTCAGAGCCTAACACCATTCATGAGTCTCCTATCCCATGAAGTCGACCAATAACGCCAAGAAGCACTCGAAAACTCCGGGGGAATATTTTAGTCTGTAAGACGGAACTCAAACGTCGGGTCCTCCTCTACCACCGGATCCTTGCCAACCTCACATTCGTCATCACTACCATCTTCCGAGTTGAAGACAGAGATGAGCGTGACCCTGTCCCTCCATGCCTGCTGTTCGATGGAGTTTCGTCGATTGGCCTGACTAGTGGAAGTGACGGTCCTGTCAGAGCCGTTCGACATTGCCGAATTAGTACGACTCAATGCACGGCACGGCTTTGTTGATGGTACCATTCCTCGTTGAAGCAGATTCGACACCTGTCGTCCTTTGTTATAGCCGACTGTCGTTCTTGAACCTGCCTCCAGCTCCATCGATGTCTTCCTAGGGATCGCTTGAGCCTGGGCACTAGGTGGTCGCCTAGAATTAGACATAGACCTAAAGATGGGCTTTGGGATCTTGCTGGGTTCCGTAGGCTTAGATGCCTTTCGTTGCAGTGATTTGGTCTTGTCTTCCATAGACAGAGTACCAAAAACGTCCTCTGATACTATGGTTGACAACAGACCATCAACACCGGATCCCAATGCATCATCATCTGCATTCTCGTCTTCAAAAAGGGACTTGGTCTGCACATCGGAAATTTCGCCTCGGATGCCCCATTTCATGTCGTCAACGTCTTCTAAGAGACGTCTGTCAGACTCCTCGAAGACCGCCTTGTTCTTTTCAATCAACTGTTTATCCTCCAGAAGGACACCATTCTCATCGACGGGTTTGAAGTAATAGTCGTGGTAGCCACTAAAACAATTCTTGCGATCCAGTATGTTGAGATCCAGTGCGCCATCAGGGAATAGCTTCGACTTGTAAGGGCTACCCTTCGATCTAGGAGGTGGAGGAGCGAATTCGATTTCTTCCTCGGTAGGAACAAGTAATTTCTTAGGTTGAACGGTTGTCGATCCATTAACCTGCGACTTCTCGATCTCTCGTACTGCGCTCTTGACGTTGATGGTCTGCTGGCCATTGGCTTTTGCATTGGTTGTCTTGTTACCTAGGACTGCTCTATTGCGTGTATCTACCGTATACAATTAGTATCCTTTCTCTTGGGACAAAGTTCTGGTATCTTGTCACAGGACATACTTGCAGGTGTAGCAATATTGACCTTGCTCAGTCCCTTGCCCTTGGACGTAAGTGTATTCTCATTGCCACCAGTTCTGCCTTTGAGAACACTCTTAGCACCGCCGATCAAGTGCGTCTCGTTCTCGTCGTTCAGGGGAACCTTAAGGGGAGTTTTGGCGAATCTAGCCCCCGGGGTCTGCTGACGCTTAGCTTGGTGCTGTTGTTTACTATGGGCGGCGCTACTTCGACGGTTGAAAACCAAGTTTTCTTGATCTCGAGCGGCCAACATGGTGGGCAATTGATTGCATAGAAGTATCTCGAGCTAGATTGATACAACTGACGAGAGTGCTATTTGCATTGTAATTAGGGGAAATTGGTGGAAATGTGGTAGTGTCGTGAAAGTCGTAATTGGGAATATGTTTACATCCCGAGTTGCTAAGGTGAAAGAGACCCGAGCTCCCACCTAGCACGGGCTTTTTTATTACGGTGAGTGGATAAAAAAAGGAACGTCGAGTGAATCAACTCGAACTCAAAGCACTGAAGGCAAGTGTACACGATAGTGCAAAGCTGGTACGGATAATTATTGGAGGATAATTATTAATAAATTTCACGATACCCAAGTTAAGGTTTGCATCCCCGAACCAAAGCTCTAGCTTTAAAGGTTATTTGTAATTGAATTGTTATTGAAATTGTTAGGCAATAATCTCCCTCTAGAATGACTGCTAAGAATGTTGTCCTAACCTTGTTTGGATGCGACGGTAGTTGCCAAAGCAACTCAATTTCCAATCTAGACTGTACCTAAGTCTAGCTATGTACATACATATATAGCACTCACATAGCACTGTAGCTTTCAGTTACATAAACGGTACAGTATGCATAATTCTTAATTCGAACGGTACGTGGCTCACCATAATTTCGCCGCTAGATTGGTCGCACCCCACTTGACACAAAGCCGAGTGCACTGTGCGGTCCAAAACAAATCATTAGACGGGTCACTCTTTCCCCCCCCTATCCCCTATCGGTCACTTCCAGGGCAATGAGCACTGTGGAAGGCGGGGCAATCTAGTACCAACCCACGCTGACTTTGGGTATATGAAATTCCACGCCTGTCCATCCAGTTCAATGTTAGTTCGATTTAATCATTCAACGAAGTTTCCCTTTTCCCTTATTCTCTCTTAACCGCCAGTCTGCGTTCGTTGCCTAACTGAAAAGCAATCATCATCTGCTTCATTTGCCTTTAGTCAACCTACACATACCTTTCCTACCCTTAGCTCATATCCTAACTTCTCGACCACTCTTTCAACATGGCGGACCGTATTCGCGAGGTAAGTCGATAACATCTCAAGTTTCCCCCTTACCCCACCATCTGTATAACGCGCTGTTAAAGAGCTTAGGGAAAACCCTCCTACAGTTCTACAATTTAACAGCGCAGCTTTATACGACATCTATTTATATGTATCTGTCATCTGCATGATTATATACAATGATATTAACATCGAGTTTACTTTTAGAAAATGAACCAGCTCCGCTTGGAGGCTGACGAGTCGGCTTCGAAAGTTGAAGAGTTGCAGGCTAAGGTCAAGGCTCTTGAACAGGAGAACCTCGCCAAGGAGCAAGAAATCACCTCCCTGTCCCACAAGAACGGCCTTCTCGAAGCCGAGAACGAGAAGATGGACACCACCATTAAGGATCTCAAGAAGACTGCCGATGAGGGCCTGCAACACGGTACGCACAACGAAACCCTCCAACGTAGACTCCAACTCCTCGAGGAAGAAGCCGAGGAAGCGGACAAGACTCTTCGTGAGACAAATGAGAAGTAGGTCTCCACATAAACTACCATTGTCGTCCTGAGACGTATCAGAGACATGCATGGCTAACGACGATAAACTACAGACTTCGCCAGACTGACGTAAAAGCCGGCCACTTTGAGCGCAAGGTACAGGCTTTGGAGAACGAGCGGGACCAGTGGGAGGGCAAGTACGAAGAGATCGTCAAGAAGCACCAGGCACTCCAGAAGGAGTTCGAGGACCTCCAGAACGAGATCGGCAACATCTAAATTCCCTCCTACGTTCGACGAGACCGTTGTCGCGAGACACTCAATGGCTATGCCGTGGGAGGAGGCTTTGGATTTCTGTTTTTTACCGACGCCGGTACCGTGTCAACTTTTACACGGGAGAGACATAGTTGACGACCGATTCGACCTTCGACCTTTAGAGAGACGGGAATTCTGCGGCGGCCATTGAAGAGAGGTTAAGGGTTTAGAGCATGCTTATTTCAAGGTGGACTTATGTGGTATTTGCAATAGCTAGGCCTACAAGGCAGCTAGACAGTGCAGTAATCAATCGCGTGGTTTCTTTCTGCTCTTAGAGGCTTTCTGTTTCCTCTGGCTTAGTTGTCTTTCCGACTTCGTCTCATACCTGAACTTCGGTTTCTTCTTTTTTGGTGGTCTGGTCTTCTCTTGACTCCCTGGAGGATGTTGGGAATCTCCCCTCGTTGCCCCGTCTTCATCATCTTCGCTTGAGTCATCCCCCGGCTTAGAGCTTGACAATCCATCTTTTGACACATTTACAGACTCTATCGTGACCGTAGTGTAGCGTTCTTCGTCGATGTACTCTTCCTCGTGATCAATAGGCTCAATCGCAGGAGTATCTTGAAATCCTCCCCATTCCGCGTCATCCTCTGATGTTTCCTCCCCGCCTACATAACCAGCTTGTTGCGCTTCCTTTAGAATTGCGTTGACGTTTTGTACATGCTCTTCAACTTCTCTCTTTCGCTCCTCGCGGACCTGTAAGAGTGACCAGTATTAGTAACTAATATTCCGTATTTTTATATCAATACCAAGGAAGCCAAGCATGCCTGTTTTCTGAACTCGATCTTCTCCTGTCTTGCCCGCTGCGCAGCTTGTTCTTGCGCATTCTTGATTCTTTGCAATTTGCGCTTGTGAAATCCAGTGAGGTAATCGGAACGGGCGTCGTTATCGAACTTGATTTCCTCGAGAGAATGTTGAACTTTTCGCTTCTTGGACGGCGGAGGAAGTAGACCCTTCTTGGGTCGAGGACGTGCGAACATTCTCAATACGCAAGGAATAGCTATTGACGAATTATGTAGAGTTTTACAATTACGTAGAGAGTCGAGGGCGACGTATGGCTTCAAAACTGAAGAGGTTCGAGAATGAATGATTAAATTTTAGTGACTTGAACGATTGTAAATTTGGGCGTATTTTTCGCTGTAAGCTCGCCCCGCAGTCCATTAGCGGTCGAATTTCAGCACGCTCAGGGATCTTGCAGAACCTGTAGACCCCAAATGCGACCGTGGCTGCATTACCTGATAGGGCGGAACATGCCGCGTACATACCTCCGTGCCGTCCTTCTAAACGTCAACCTGGAAAGAGCTTCAGCCGTCTAAAAGCTTAAGCCTCATTTCCTTTCTCATCATTTCAACAACCAACAAACATTCACCCGCAAGAGGCTCGATAACACCATGCGTCTCTCTAGGACTGCCGCGGCATTGGCAGCTTGCTGCGCTTCTGCGCACGCATTCTCGGATTCATCCCCTTTTATCCTGTTCTCGACAGCTGGGTATGCAACTCGACACCAACAATATGGGATTTAGCTAATCGCGTATACCAATCAGATTGGAACAACCGGCGAATCAGGCGCAAATACAATCCAGCGGAGATGTTTCTGCATCTGCTCAAAAGCTCCTTTCGGGATGTCCGACCGAACGATACCTCATCGTATCCCAGCCGAATCTCAACGCGAACGACCTAAGCGCGAAGGACGCGGTGCCGAATCTTCGTCGATCGTTAGAGAAAGCTAAGACTCGTTATACTGTCGCAGAAGTCGCTGGGGAACTTAAGTTGAAGGAGGTTTCGGCATATATTAAGACATCTTGTGAAGGAATAGTACAACCGTTCATTGACGAACTCGAACTCGCCCCCCTTCCATCGACCAATGGCGCCCGGACGCTAAAGGACAACGGTAAATAGTCACTTCATCCTTCGTCGAGGACGATTTTATTGACGAGAAATAGATGGCGAGCTTGGTATGGTTTTAGAGCAATACGAGAGAGAGGGTTCTTACACGATCATCTACATTGGTGGCCCTCGAAAGGAGACACCTCAGACCTACAACGCCGAGTTCCCAGGTGCCGTACACGAGGAACTAAAGAGAGACCTACATCTTATCCAACAGCGGGCCAAGAACAACACCGAGGGTCTACCTCTATTCGAGAAATACCAATACTTTACTCCAGGTCTGTTCAACGAGTTTACTATACGTCTGTGAGCAATCATACTAACTACCAAACAGGCATCTTCACAGCTCTAGTCGCTGCTAGCATCCTTATCTCCATCTTATACGTCGGTCTTCTCGGTGTTGCGAGCCTCGAGGTTCCCTACGGCGCCTTTGACAAGGAGATGGGACCCGCCGCGCAAAAGAAGCAGCAGTAGGTGGAACATCTATACTTATACCGAAACAAACCAGTCCAGTCCCGTCGAGTGGACAATGTATCGAGGCTGTAATTTACGTATTGTACTATTGGGTCATCGGAGTCCGGGTAACGGGTAGCATAGAAGTTTGAATTGAGACTTCGTTCACAGCAAGGCATCGTTTATCAGATGGAAGGAGACTGTAGATATATGCAACTTGAAATCGAATCAACAACAACTTTTTCCTTTGCCTATGGTATTTCCATCATGCACCCTAATTCCATGTCCGTCTAGTGATCGCCTTTTAACTTGACTCCAGAACGCCTGCTCGAAATCCTTTTAGTCGTCTTGGTGGTACCAATCATATCCCATCTCAAGCGTAGTTCGTTGACATAAGTTCCCTTAGACCAGGTGACTTGGCAATAGGAAGTTGGCGATACCCTCGCGGACAGCGTACTCGTGACCACAGTTCGCGCACACAAGCTTTCCCTCCATCATCTGCGTCTCCATGAGCAGATTGTGCAAGTCCTTAAGAGTCTTCTCGTCGCCCTGTAGCTCCTCGACGGACGGGGGCTGCGGCGGCAAGGCTGGGAAGCCGAGCTAGTGAAGATTTTAGTTATTTGTTTGAATTATATATAATACTCGAGGAATGACGTGTATGCAAATTTGAAGCAATGCAATGAAATATCATGATTGTTTCCAGTGTCATGTGAACACATACCTCGGTGGCTGTAGTCGACAGAGCCGTCCAATCGATGCGGGGCAGCAAATTTATCAAGAGCTGAGCGTTCACTTCAAGATCATCCTGCACCAACTCTGCATCCTTGGGATGCAACGGATACGAATTCGATGAGCTCTTGCAGGCCTTGACCGCGCAGGTCAAGAAATTGAGACTGAGGACCTTCATATTGACGTGTGGTTGAATTGCGACAAGATTTTTTCGAGTTTCTCACGAGTCTAGAAAGTCTAAAATTTAATTGGCCAAAATTTGCTGGGGTTTTATATCGGATGCCACACGTGATAAGACAACCAATATCAAAACCAAACACAGCACATTTATATCCTATAACATTCGAAATGATCTCACAATAATTGCAATCATGTATTTCGTTTTTTAAGAACTATAAATCCAAACATCATCTATACCATCGTCTTCTCATAAGCGGCGTCCTGCTCGCTTCTCCGTTTTGATACGCGTAAGTAGAATGCAAAAGCAGCAACGATAACACCGAAGAATAGAGCCTTTTGGAAGACGGTCCAACCGGCGGAGGGAGCAGCGGTCCCAACCGTCTCGGTGGTTGCGGTCTCTTCGTTAGAGTATCCTGCAGCCCATTCAGAATTTCCGCTTGAACCTGGAACCGCGCAATAGACGTATCAGTAAGAAAACGACGGAGGAAGGCGAGACGAGTACGGCTTGGGAATTTTGTGTGTTTATAGCTCAACGTGGATACCTTCTGGGGGCACCTCAAGTTCTCCGCTCTTAGCAATCTTGATCGTCTGTTCCGGCTTGTCGCCGGGCTTGGTCTTGACACCCTCAATCTTCTTGACAACGTCGAAGCCCTCAAGAACCTCGCCAAATACAACGTGCTTGCCATCAAGCCACCTAATTGACTGTTAGCTTTGTCCCATGTACTTTGTTCTTTCGAAGTTTAACACTCGAATCGGGGAGTCTTACGAGGTGATGACGGTAGTGATGAAGAATTGAGAGCCGTTGGTGTCCTTGCCAGCGTTCGCCATAGACAGGAGACCCTCCTTGGAGTGCTTCAGCTTGAAGTTCTCGTCAGGGAACTTCTCGCCGTAGACTATTGAAGTAAATAATTAGTACCTTCACTCAATTATGCATAGAAACCAATTCAAACTTGTAACTTACTCGACTTGCCACCAGTGCCATCGCCCTTGGTGAAGTCACCTCCCTGGATCATGAAGGACTTGATAACTCGGTGGAAAGTAGAACCCTCATAACCAAAACCCTTCTCTCCGGTAGCAAGAGCACGGAAGTTCTCGGCGGTCTTAGGGACGGTCTTTCCGTAGAGACCCATTACAATGCGGCCAAGAGGCTCATCGCCGTGCGTAATGTCAAAGTAGACCTTGTGGGTGATCTTTGGGCCCTTGGCAGCTTCGGCTGACTGGGAGAAGCAGATGACGCTTAGACCGACCAGCAGCAGAGCGCCGACGAAAACTCGGCGGAGATTGAACATGATGAACAATGGTTAATAACAAGACCCCCTCAGATAAATTTGAGTAGAGTCTATGTTGATGATTGGATATGTATCGAGGGATTGTTCCTGTTTTCCAACGAGGAATAAATAAATAGGAAAGGGGAAATGGAAAGGACACACAAGCTCCAATTGAAGCGACGTTTCAACGTTTCAATGTTAGTTAGAGCTGTCGCAACCAAACGGAGACGAACCCCTGAACCGTCACAGGCTAGTTAGGTACGACCGGTTGAATGCGGGGTCTACCGTACTAACCATTTCGAGTATATCAGCTTATCAGACGGTAGAGCGGAACCGTTCGATTACTCATATTCGCAATGTACCAATCACAAGAGTCGTCATTCGTTAATTCATGGAAAGTCTCAATCTTTCTATCATCACAAACCTCGAGAACAATATCGCGACAGCCAATAGCAGCACTCTTGTGCTAAATCGCCCAAGATGGTAAGCTTCAAAGATATATCTGATTTTAAATCGCAGCTTCTAAAGTACCATCGTAGGTGAACATTATGGGAGTCAGCTTCCATGAGAAGAAGCTAGTCAAGGTAATTTTCCCTCATAAAAGGTTTCGCAAATCGCACGCTTCTAACGAATCACACAGAAAGCCCTCGAGACTTTCTACGGACTTGGACCACAAATATCCGCTCGTATGTTGGCGAGGCATACGATACATCCGCTCGCTAGACTCGGCTCCGTTCCCCCGAAGACGCTCACAGCCCTAACAACCGAATTGTCAACTATGACAATAGAGAACGATGCTAGGCGAATAGTACAAGACAACATCAAACGACTGAGAGATATGGGAACATATAGAGGAAGACGACATGCTATGGGTCTACCCGTGCGCGGACAGAAGACAAGAACACAAATCCAGACGGCAAGGAAGTTCAACTGCCTCGAGAGAGGAGGAACATACTCTAAGATATGAACGCATTATCTGGGAGATATTTAGCATGGGTATAGGAATGAGATCTACTCTAGAAATGACTTTACTGGAGTTATTAAGAAGGCGTTAAGTTGATGCTATGAGAGAATATGGACCTGTGTGAATAAAACAAGGCCAAGCATAGACATATTTTCTATAAGCTGCCTAGTTAATCTATATGAGATGTTCCCTGTACGGCTAAATGTAAAAACCGCATTATGAAGAGATTGAAAATCTCATGTAAATTTACCTATATCTCACAAAAGTTAACAACTACATAAGTCTGGTCATATTGCCCATATTTATATAAGACATCCGTCATATGATCATATTCTAACTACTAGGTGGCGACACCTGATCGATTATTTTGGGGGTCGCTTACCCCATTGAAAATGAACGCAGGCTAATTTATCAGTAAAGCATCATGAGGTACGAGAAGTAGAAATCAAAAGATCATACATGCTCGTTCAGTCTGAATCGGTAGTATAGTAAGCCTCCAACTCACGTAAATCTTCCAGGTCATCTTCTAGCACAGGTTCTCCTTCTGCCTGCAACTTTGCAGCTACCTTTTCGACGTCTCCCCAGACCCGTAGTATGTTTCCACCTGCGATCTTCCCGGCATCCTCGTCTGAGATTCCGCGGTGCAGCAACTCTGCGATTAGATCCGGGTACTTGGATACATCAGTCAATCCCTCGGGAGCGGACGGAATGCCATCAAAGTCACTTCCTAAGCCAACATGGTCATATCCAATCAAATTACCAATATATTCGATATGGTCAACCACGTGAGAAAGAGTATTGTTTTCAGGGAAGAATTCGGGAACGCCATTCTCAGCCCCCTTGTCGACACAACTGATGAAGTCAGGAGCGAAGTTCACTACGACAATTAGCACTAAGTTCAAATAGGGTTTTTTTGCAGACTTACCCATGACAATCGAGTTCTTCTCTTTCACGAGTTGAAGTATATCATCGGGCACATTGCGAGGGTGTGGGCACACCGAGAAGGCAGAGCTATGGCTAAACATGATGGGAGCCTTGCTACCTGCCCATCCTTCTTTACCACCTAGGACATCCCTCATAGTGTCCACGCTAACATGGGATAGATCAACTATCATACCAATGCGGTTCATCTCGTTGACCAGCTGTCTACCTTTGGGAGAAAGGCCACCCCAGACCGGGGGAGCCTTTCCGAAAGGATTCTCCCAAAGAGCCGCATCGGCATATTTGTTACCACAGTTGTGCGTTAATGTGGCATAGCGGACTCCCAGCGCGTGGTAGCGTCGCAAATTGGCGATAGAGTTGCCGATTTGGTGGAGACCCTCAATTCCCAGGGGTGAGACGAACTTGCCCTTCTTGAATGCCTCTTTAGCAGACTTGGAATCTAACGGGATTCCAGAAAATTCATTCGGGTAAGCACTCTGTAGTCGGGTCATAAGATCGATCTGCTGCAGAGTGAGCTGGACGCTAGCAGCGTAGTTCTCATCCGACCAATCCGAGCCATTAGCGGGACAGGGCGTGAAGACACTCCAGAAAGCACCTCCGTTTTGACCTTCTCTTAATCTGGGAAGGTCAACATGCATCGGAAGACCACCACCTTCGAATGGCTTTGTAAATGTTTCATTATAGATGTGGTTATTGTACATAAACCGGATGAAAATAGCAAAGTCATTGTGGCCATCTTAGAAGTTATTAGTTGTTTGCCATGAGTTGCCGAGGTTATGAGATGGATCTACCTATCAAAGGGGTTTCAGAAAGGATTTTCTCGACTCTCTGCTCAACAGATTTCGGATAAAAGCTATCATAGGCTTTTGTCAACGGGTGATGACATCGCGAGGTTGGGTGTAATAGTGTGCCTATGACTAATAAGGACGTAGCAAGGAGGATTGCTTTCCTCGCAAATGAAGACTGAGAGCGGACGGGCGGTGCACCGTCGGCACTAAGTGCGGCTTTCTCATTCATGTCGAAAACAGCAAGCAGTCTGAATAACTACCTACCTATGTAAGTATAATTAATTGTCTCAATGTCTCAATATGTCACTTGAATGTGTCCGTGTGATACTGAAGGAGAAGAAGTGATGCAGCCCTGAGGCGGTTGAGGATAACCGGCAACAACTTGAACTGAGCTTACAAAGCCAAAGCCTATCTCAGTTATCTCTCGAATTTGGAACTTGGAGCTTGGAAGTCTCGATCGGAGTTATCCTTAATAGAGAAGTACCTAAGTACCACCAGCTGGAGACCTGATCTGGTCTATTAAGGAACTAAGGGAACTGCAATCCGCGGGCCACAACTGCAACATAATCGGAACTAACACATCATCATTTACATTCTTGTCTCCAGACGGATCCATCTGATGTATCTCATCACGTCTCTTCTGCAGGAGTTCGAAAATATGTATGTGAGGTAGATGAGTGGTAGATTGAAGGTACGCATGTGCTCATCTACGTTCATGAGGTTAATTTTCAGTTTCAACAACGAAACTGCGAAACTAGCTGTCTAAGACAGTAGCCCAAGCTTTTATGCGCCTGACCGCCTATGCGGTTATATATTCTAAAAATGGACAGAATTAGGATCTAATTACAGAGTACGAACTTGTTAAATATCGATAATCGAGAGGCCTCTTCTGACCCCGGCAGCTGCCTATGCTGCTTACGTGCCGCTTAAGGCTCGACAGGGCCGATGCCCAAAAAGTTCAGATGAAACCACTTGCTACAGGGCTATTCTTTCCAGTTCCAATGTCGTCAGCGGGACCGGAACGGTACTTGGATATAATGTAACCTGCCCAGACCCGCCCCATAACCACTTCAGCTACCTCTAGGCGGAGTTTCACTTAGAGGTACTTGACGAAGTCGTACCAGGCGCTTGAGGCAGGAGCAATTACCAGGTAAAATGTTCCATCACCAGGTAGAAATCTGCAAACAAAGGGAAACTCCATTGCCCTAAAACCCCCCTGGAGTCTGCAGGTCCGACCTTGAATTGCTTTAACCAATGATCTTTTAAGCTTCAGCTATTTTTTCGCTGTCCAAGCTTTCTTCTAGGTGCCGCAGGGCTTTATTGGCGGCGAGGAATTTCGTAAAAAAAGAAGAGACAGAAACAACTGGAGACAACCGCAAGCCGTGTTTGATCGTTCATTCTTTCTGTACATTTTCGCATAGTACGCATCTAGTCGTCTTTGTAGCATACGCAGTACATACCTACATACCACAATTTACATTACATACATTAACATTACATACATACACGCATTCACGCATCCACAAGTCACATCTCTAATCTAAACATACTTCTTCATACTTCACATATTCTCATATTCATTCTTCTCGTTTTCGTACTGCATCCAACTTCTTCCTTCTAACTCCTTCTACTTCTACCCCCAGTTGATTCTAAAATAAGTGACACGACCAGCACGACCAGCAAGACATCCCATTTTGTGATACTAGTGATACCCGATACCCACCTCCGCCTCCGACTTGTAACTTTCTAAACGCCTGGCTGCCCTTGATTTCTTTGCTGGCTTCTAGCAACTTATCCTACCATTGGTCCTTCATCGCTTACCCAGCCAAGCCAGCTTCCCATTTTCGCGCCTCATTATACTTCTAACCACGACTTAAGACATATCCATAGCTACCTCCCGTTTTGAACTGCTATTAGAACGCCTACGCGGCTGACATTTTTTCGGTGTTTCGACAAGACCTGCGTCATCACCATGCCGGGGTTCGCAGATTCGTTCTGGTCTACGGACTACGCCGCAGGTGAGCGCGATACAAACTGACATATAGATTTAACATTGTGCCTAAGACTAACGATGCCTAAGGGCTGGGTGTCTTGTTCACCAAGCTCCAACAGGGAGTCCAGGAGGATCGACAAATTCTAACGATCGCCCGATTGCGAGCCGAAGCCGAAGAGGTCTATGGCCAGAAACTTGGTGATATTGCGCCTGCAGCTGATAAGATTACCGGCGGCTTTTCGCGTGACGATGGCGCAAGCGTGCGAAAAGTAGGGACAGCCTCTTTTTCGGTACTATCTTCGTAGCAACTCACCTGCTAACCTTGGCTCTTTGTGTGTAGGCATACGATGGAGTCCGAACTGAGATGGAAGATGCTGCGAAAAACCACAAGAAGATTGCACAGAGTATCAGAGACTTGGTAGTAAACCCGTTTGCGCGATGGTGCGACGCGCACGAATCTCGCATCCAAGACTCCCAAGATGAGTTGCAGACCCGTATCAAAGCCCACGATCGCCAAGCCGAGGTAGTAAAAAAGCTGAGAAGCAACTATTTCAACAAGTGTCGCCTAGCTGAGGATTTGGAAGAGGAAAACAAATTGGCTTTCCAAGACCCGGAGACCAGCCCCAAGCAGGGCCAGAACATACCCGAGATCAAGGTTTCGACGAATAAGGAGGAAGAGGAAGAAGATGAAGTATACGAGATCGGCGACGAGACGTACCAGACTGAACAGGTAAAGAAGATACTAGGCCACATGCTCAACACGATAAAGATGGGAGAGACGAAAGTGCCTATCCTTGGTACATATTTAAACACGTCGTCCGGTTCTGATATAGTCGAGTATATGCAACGGCATATGGGTTCTACCAGCGTCAGCTACGCCGAACGAATCGGTCAGGACTTGGTGTCAAACGGGTTCCTTCGCCTTGTTGGTAACGTCGGAAACAACTTTGCGAACAGCTCAAAACTCTTCTACCAGTGGCGACCAAAGGCGTTCCAACTTTCGGGAGTCCCCGAGAAGAAGGCGTCATTTTCGAGAACATTTTCCATGCCCTCGGAAAATGGAAACGATTCTCCCTCTACCGGTACCGTCAGCGAATATTTGTCTGGCTGGAATGTCCTCGGCAGCCAGTACCCCAATGAAACTCCCCCAGAGCGTCTCCGACGTGAGGCAAGGGAGTCTGATGACAAGTACAAGGCTGCCGTTCGAAAGCTTGATGAGATGCGCTGCGAGCTGGAAGAGGCTATATTTATACATCTACGTTTCCTAGAACGTTGCGAATTGGATAGATTGAAGGCCATTAAGACCGTCATTCTTGATTTCTCCGGTACTATTGGAAACGTTATCCCAAGTTTACAGTCTACGGTGGATCGCATGGTTTTGTATCAAGAGACGGTACAGCCTTCGGGAGATTTGCGATATCTGCTAGAGAATTACAGGACAGGTCGCTTTGCTCCTAAGGTCATCACATACGAGAACTATTACAACAAGGTTGATGAGCAGACGTTTGGTGTAGATCTTGAGGCTAGGGCACGAGCGGACAAGAAGCGTGTCCCTATTATCATCACTACGATCTTGACCTATCTAGATCACCACTATCCCGACCTAGAGGGCGATGAGGCAAGGAGGGGTGTATGGCTTACTGAAGTTCAGCTTCCCCAGGTCCACAAGTTACGAGCGAAGATCAACAATGGCAAACCGTTTACCGCCGAGGCTCTCCGCGAGTTTGATGTCCCTACCGTTGCGCATTTGTTGAAATTGTATCTCTTGGAACTCCCTGGTATGTTCTCTTCCTTGTCTTGCCTGGGTCTCACAGACTAATTAAGACTTGCAGATTCGCTTGTATCCTCTCATGTGTATGAGATCATCAGAACCATCTACCAAACTCCGACGGCAGACTCTACCGACGACGCTCGCATCGCCGTTCTACAACAAACGCTTTCACAATTACGCCTCACAAATATTGCGACACTCGACGCCTGCATGAATCATTTTACGAGATTGATCGATCTGACGTCGGCTAACGAGCAATACGTAACCGAACTTGCGACGACCATGGCTCCTTGCATCCTGCGACCTCGTACTGAAACATCGTTGACCATGGAGGAGAAACACGCCTACCGCTTGGTCCGCGACCTATTTGCACACAAAGATGCCATCTTCAGTGAGCTGAAGCGCATGTCAAGCCTTACGCACTCGGGATCACTGAACAATAGCAACAATAACCGACCACGAGCTATTAGCACGGATGAGAGCAACAGGAGAGCTCACATGGAGGAGAGGCAACGCGCCCTTCTAGAAAAAGCAGGACCACGTGGCCGCGCCACTAGCCCGGCTCCCGGGCCCCGTCATCGACGTGACAGGAGCACAGGCGGACCTGAGACCAGGTTCCCTATCGCTAGCCCTACGACGGCAAGCGAGCGCCACCGCAGCAGCCTCGGCAGCCTGAATACGGTAAAGCGGTCCAGCTTGGAGGTCCCCGACGGGAGTCCATCATCGGAGACCAACGGCACAAACGAAGACTCGCCAAAACAACATGTCAACGGGGACTCATTGATCTCAAAGCGGGACAGCCTAGGCCGTGGCGGAACGAGGTTCGTAGGAGGACGACGGGTTACAGCTTCCAGAGCTGAAGCGTCTTCCTTAGGAAGCGCGCCTAGTACGCCCGTCAGCAAATCTTCCGATCCAGACCGCGGTGTCCAGCTCGTAGACGCGCCCATGGACGACTAGTAACGCGTGGGTCGTTTCACGAAATTGATGCGCCACGGATGGGTAACCACCTACATAAGAACGGGGCACACGCCCAAAGGGAACACTCGCTTCGTTTCCGCTACAGACCTAGATGGATGTTTGCGAGCGCGCGAGCTGTAATGCTTAATGTAAACATGTCCGCCTGTACGAGATCTTTGTACTATGCTACGCTACGGCCTTTACGAAACACGGAAGAGAACCTGATATCCCGAGCTCGAGATCGGTTTGCCTAGTTCATCCACAACTAGTCTATCACCATCTCCCTCACCTGGTCTCTTCCGAACCCCTTTTCTTTGTCAAGTTCTACTCTCTTCTTTTTTTCAGCTGTTACGGAATCGGTGCGGCAACTGTGGTTTGGTTCCCTCTACGACAACCCTCGCGTACGTACATCACGTCGCGTCGTCGTTCGTCGTATCTTACATAAAACGGTGCGCGGTGGATCGATAAGGGCGGTTTTTACAAAGCGGTGGGCGCGGGCCAGAGCAAAGCAAAAATATTAGATAGCAGGAAGCTTGATTGATCGATAGCTGAACGCTTTCTTCTGTCCTCTTTTTACTATTATTCCTGCGCATACGTTTGTACGTTGACATGACATAGTTGAATCTTGATCACATTAATCTTCATCTGCGCGCTTCTAACTGCATTTTCGTGCTGGTTCATGATAAAGTACTACTTGTATTCTCTTGTATGCATGCACCTACTGTAGGAGTCTGGGACTCTTGGGTGTGGAAAGGTAGATAGCCAGATGGTAATACACAAACGCCTACTTGACATCACATAATAGGTATCCGTGTTTTAGATCGTAATAATGCTTCGCAATGGTATTTTGTCTATATAGATACCTAGGATGCCTAACGATCCCGCTCATGCTCTTGCTTATGCCAATTCTGACACCCCTCAACCCGCCTCCGCATCGTGAAACTCGACCGGTTTTTTCGCCTTCTTTTTCTTAGGCTTGGATTTCACGACCACTTCTTCTCCAGCCCCGCTAGTCCCTTCGTCTATCGTCGCCACCTTCTTCTTTTTCTTGACTTTGAGTTCTGTCCCGACATCTCCTACATCTTCGCCATTACCTTCGTTTGCATTTACACCTGTATCTGCATCTGTAGTGCTAGCTTTCGGCTTTTTGGTCTTGGTTTTGGTACCCGATTTCTTCTTCTTAACAATAGTGCCCGCGGCATCGACGCCCTGCGCGACCTGTATCCTCTCGTTCGCGCGCTGCATCTCCAGCCTCAAGCGCTCGACCTCCTTCACCGCCTGCGCCATCTCCGCCTCTTCTCTCTGCCGGGCCTCTGGGTCGAAAGCCGGGGCGCTAGAATCGTTGTCTTCGAGGTTTAGGGTACCGAGGCTAGTCGAGTCCACGCCGAGAAGCGATTGCTTGAGCTTCTTGCCGTGGGCTTTGGAGGCGGCGGCGCTGGAGCTGTTCTCGGAGTCGTAGTTCCGGTTCGGCGTGCTCAGGCCGCTGCTCGCTAGGTTCTCGTCCGCCGCGACCACGATCTTTTGGCGTGGCGCGCGACGCGCTGGTTTAGCTGGTTGGTGGGGTTTCGAGTGGTCGACGCCGGCGCTGAGTTTGTCGAGGTCGAGTTCCATGATAGGGATCGAGTCGACGTCTAGGTCGGGGCCGTTCGAGTTTTGGAGGATGTTATGTATGGGGGTTGAGGACCTCTGGATTGAATTGCTTTCCTGGATGTAGAAAGGGTCGTCGCGGTTCCTCTCCAGCCGCTCGGCTTTCCTTTTCGCTAAGATATCTGCGTCCAAATAGGTCTCTTCGGTAGGTTGTTGGTAGGAACTAGATACTTCGTCTCGACCGTCCGCCAGCTTGTTGATAGCGGGTTCAGAAACGATGCTAGTTGGTGGGGGTCGTTGATAGTAATAACTCTCAAACTCGTCTGTTTCATCGACCGGGATAGATATGGATTCGGCGGATGCCAGAAGGTAGTTAAGATTAGGATTAATAGGTTCATCGAGATCTAAACCTTCCGGTAGAGGAACATTCTTTTGCGCTGCTTGGGCGACGGAGTTCAATTCCCAACCAATGAATAGAGATGGTATTGCCTGTGTGAGAAGTAGGGGAGGATCTTGATAGACGGTTTCCGTTGAAGCTTCCTGACTTGAGGCTGCTTCGGCAGTAAGTTTCAGCAGCTCTATAAATTCTACTGCTCGCTCTTGAACTTCGAGATTTGGGTGCAGTATTAAAGACTCAAAAGAATGTATAATGCGAGCCATTAAAAGTGAAATTTTCGATTTACGTTCAGGTGTCCAAGGGGCTAGCTGGTCTCCGGTAATTAGAGAGAAGACCTTCATACTTGCTTGGAGACAGGAGGCGAGGGATTCCGGAGATGAGGTTTTCGGGATGAGCTGCAGTAAAGTTCCAAGAATATCGTCCGGAGAAGATAACTCCGAAGAAAATTCACCGATAATCCAAGCCACTGGTTTCAACGCCCCCGAAATTATAGGTTGTCCAATCGGTATTTCGCCATTTAGCTGAGATAAAATCGATTCGGCAGCTCTAACGCATATAGGACGAAGAGCTTGAACTTTGACGGTAATATTCCGTAATTCCCCGCCTATTTTCTCAGATATATCCCCCTCATTCGATTTCCCTGGTGTTGAAAGAGAGTCCGCATCACCACTAGGTCGTGGCGGTGGCGCAGTTCGGACGAGTTGTGTCAGTATATCAATATACCATTCGAAATCTGTTAAATGACCATAGTTGTTCTGAGAACACATGTTTAGTATCCTGCCTATAACGTCAATCCTGTAATCGTCTGGAAGTGGCGGAGCCTGGTTTGCTGATCTTGATGCGGAATCATTTGTTTTCTCGAAATCCTCATCATCTGAATCTTCCGGGCTTAACCTTGAGCTCGCGGCCTTGCGGTCTGCTGAAGACGAGACTTTGAGCTGTCTCATAAGGCGGCTAACAATGGAAACTAAATTGTCGCCGCTAACCATGCCTTGCACAAGATCCAATGCTTTTATACGAATCGAGATATCGGTGCTATCTATGCATTCCAAAATGACGTCTTCCTGTTGAGCAACCAACCACGGATGGGTGATGACAATCTGGTTAAAAGCGAGGAGCGCCACGTATTTTACTGTAAATCACTTGTTAGTAGATCGTAGCTACGAAGCTTGGCTTTATACTTACAATTTGGATCGCCATCTACCATTATCATGCCGCGTAGCTTGGTAACACAAAGAGAAGCGATCTCTTCTCTCCCATCTGCATCTTCGCCACTTCCCAGGATACCACCCTGAATAATACCACTGATACACTCGTATAATAAGGACATAGCAGGAGTGGTACGGATGATCTCGGTTAAAGGGGGAAGCAGTTTTCGAACCAGTCGCGGCTCAAGCGGTGTCAAGGTTGCGAACTAGATCACGATTAACGGCAAGAACATAGTGGTCAATAATCCATGTTACTCACCAACTTGATCAATTTTATTGCCATCCAGTTGTTTCCGCTATCGACCAGTAGCTCAAACAAGCGGGGTGCTAGAGGGAGAAAGTCGTGAGGGCGTCGCCACCCTAATTCGCAGATAACGTTCACGATAGCAGCCGTTACACTGGGATCTTCAGCCCTATCCATGAGCCTATCCTTGATCCTCGGCCAAGCGGCACGTAGAGTTTCGGGGTATACTAAGGCGAGCCTATACAGGGTGACTATGGTCTTCTTGCGAATCGCGGGATGGGTATGGTTGAGACGCGGTAAGAGATCGGGAAGAACGGAGAGCGCGAGAGACGGGGTGATAACATGTGGAAGGGTGACGATCGGGAGAGCGATAGTAGTCGTCGATGCTGCTGTCAAATCCTGGGGACGAGTTTAGTATCTCTCTCCCATTTAATATCTACACATATATATCACAAAGTCGCAAATCGGAACCCCATACCTTCTTGAGGAGATTGGTGGCTAGCATGAGAACTTCCGTATCAGGGCGAAAGCTTTGAATAGCACCAAGATACCCCACCCGCTTCTGATGGTACTTGGGAGAAGCCATAACCTCGAGTACGTTGAAGGAGGCCCATGACATGTCGTGTCCGAACATTTCCAGGTATATCAATTTCAGCAAAGCGGTCGCCTTGAGATCTATCACAAAGGGGTAGCCGGTTAGTTATCGTGTTGCTAAATCCAGGAGAGGAAATAGCTAACCTAAGTCCTGGCTTCGGATTTCTGAACGACATTCTTTCAAGCAATTTTGCATGTACTCCTTCTCGTTGCCTTTATGATTCCTTAGACCTCGAATGAGGTCGTATAGCGACTTCTCGAACCTGGGATAAAGCTATTAGCATAGCTGTGGTTTATATCATGGCTGAGTCGCCTAGGCGCTGGGCACATACATGATTGCCCGATTTGCACCTTTGCCGGTGCTGGCCGAGTGTCAGGAGGGTTGCGATTATCGAAGAACAATCAGCTGTAGGTATCGGATTGTAAGTTCAAGATGTGCCTTGAGTAATTGATCATCTTGACAGCGCAATAATAGCTGGACGGGACGCGGGCATAGGGGATGTGCCGTTCATGGAGGAGGTTGAGTCGTCGTCTATTCTAATGCTGATCGGTATATCTTGTTTAGGTAAGTAAAAGAGCATGTGCTACATCCATGGATGCAACATTAATAAATATTATCGACTATCACTTGAATTAGCTTCTAGTTCAAATGTTAAGTCACGTCAGCGGACTTTGGGCTAAATAACTGGATGTATCTAGGTACCCCTACAGGGCTATCCCCGCCATCTGAGTCTAAAATGACAGTAGCATTGAACTTACCTAAGCACGACACTCATAGTAGACGGCATGAGAAAGCTTCCGGCTCCGTGGGCTCCACATTGAAACTTACGTAAGAGCTTCCTGCTCAAGCTATCACCTACTTGGTACATCCGTCTCCATCCTCTGACCGCGCCGTAACCATGTACGTCGCCTCATTCAATTCGACCAACTCAACTATTTCATATTTGATACTCAACAGATGACACCCTCAATTTCATACACGAAATCAAAACTCATATTCAATCCAGACGACTCAGACTAAGAAAATTTGAAGCAGGATTTAGGCCATTGTTTTCTTAAAACATGTCTTCCTCGCTACTTCATCCACCTAGCCACCTACCTCCAGGCACAGCCTTGCAACTTTCACAGCAAGCTCCTGGTATACTTGCAAATTCCACCGGCGCTGTCTCCAGCTCTTTCTTTCAGTCCATCCTCTCAGCTCCGGAAACTCCCGAGTTGTGGATTACGTATGAGAATCTGCTATTATCATGTCTCCGGACTGGTGATGACGAATCAGCACACCAATGTCTAGGAAGGCTCGTAAACAGGTTTGGTGACGACAATGAGCGAATCATGGCCTTGAAAGGTATACTCAAAGAGGCAGATGCCGATGGTCCTGCTACATTAGATACTGTTTTAAAGGAGTATGACCAGATTTTGCAAGACAATCCGACTAATATCGTGAGTGTTACTATCTAAAATCTTATATAACGGTACTTATATCGTCACTTTAGCCCATAATCAAGCGACGTGTAGCTCTTCTACGGTCTACTGGGCAGATTTCAAAGTCTGTTAGCGCCTTGATATCACTTCTCGATATCTCACCTACCGATGCGGAGGCATGGGCTGAACTTTCCGACCTCTACTTCTCTCAGGGATTATACTCGCAGGCCATATTTGCGCTCGAGGAGGTTCTTGTCTTGCAGCCGAATGCTTGGAATGTTGGTCCTCCCCGCATGCGCTAAGTCTCCCTTGATTACTAATCTAACATGCATAGATATATGCTCGTTTAGGCGAGATATTGTACATTGCTTCGAAGTCATCGGGTAATGCAGGCCAATTAGTCGAGGCCCTTAAGCGCTTCAGTCGAAGCGTTGAGCTCTGTGATGGCTATTTGCGAGGCTTTTACGGCCTCAAACTAGTAGGTACTCACAAGTATGAGCATTCTAACAAAATGACTGACCTGAATTGAAAAGACTACGAAGCAACTTCTGAGCGATCCCCCGGAGGGATTATCAAATCGGACAAATCCCGATGGGTTTGCCGTACCTGACGCGACTACGCTGAAAAGACTTGATGAGATGGCTACTGAGAAGCTCGCAGAGATCGTGCGGCGCAATTCGGCAGGTGAAAGGAGTTGGCAAGGATACGACGAAGCAGAAATTAAGGCGACCCGAGAGCTACTTGAGAGCGGTTCCAGCGAGACGATTAGGTGATGAGCTGCCGTTTATGATGGAACCGCTGCACGGCAGAAGCTCAAGTGATCTCCGCGATGCCCACTTTAGCCTCACATGGTCGAGTTCCTTGCAAGGCGTTGCAAGTCATTGTGCGACTAATGAAAAATAAGTTGCATCTGGCATATGCAGAATGGCGAAACCACCAATTGGTGCCTTGAGGTGGATTTCGTATCTAAAGGCGGTGGGACTTTAGGCATGCCGACGTGTCTAGTCTAAGGATGCACTATGCTGGTAAAACCAACTACCCTACTGGTGGCTGTTCTTACAGTATGAGTAGCACGTGGCACCAGTTGCGAAGGGTTGGTTGTCAGGAATCAGAGAGGCGGCAATTACAGTTGAATGAGCAGGAACCCAACAGGTGGCTAACATTATCAGAGCCGTAATATTTGGCGTGTATCTAGATCTGGGTGCACTGCAACCGCTTAAATACCGTATTATAATATTTGGGCAGCAAAAAGTCACATCGTCAGGCATCGTCTAGCCAGAAAGGAATCGAAGTCCCACAGGCAGAAACATCTAAGACGGGTTTAGCTGCAGACATGTTTCTAGATCCATCTTCCATTTCCGCATCGGTAATGGTAGGGTTGCTGTTCCTGATGCTTCTCACCTAGGATTGGTCCTCCTCAGTTACAATGGTGAAGATGTCTCGAACTCGCTGGCAATCTGCATAACCATCTTAGCGTAAGTCATCGAAGCAAACAATGCATTTGTCTCCATACCACCTTGAGGTAATGTATCTACTGACAGGTCTCTTGAGAGACCACGTATTTTTCAGATTTTAGAGGCTGCGATGAATATACCAAAGAGATCGGTGGATATGGAAGTAAGAAGCCTTATTAGTAGATATAAACGGCCACGATCTTTCATTTCTCGGCTTAGAAGCTTGAATTATCGCAGGACAAGAAAGAATATACTGATCACAGCAGCGTCATCGTCTTACAAGAAAACTTCAGGGCTGTCAGCCTTGGTTAATTCCAGGTCATGAACCGCCCCTAACGACCACCAATCTTTGGTGATTCACTTCCAGTGACGGGAAAGGCTCATGTTGGACATGCATTACTAAAATAAAGCCGCGGAAAGGATGACGAGCGGTCTACCGAACGCTGGAACGCCCGGTCCTCGTCCCAATGCTCGCCACAAATCCTACGGAAAAGCTCCGAAGACCCCGGTACAAGGATGGTGTCCTTATCACGGATGAGACCGGGTGATACATATTAAAGAAGCGAGAGAGAAGCGTTCAGATCAGGAACAAAAAGGGCTGAAATACAACTGGAGATCCGAGGACCATACAGGAACCATTTACACAGAGGAAGAATGTCACGAGATAGAGGCCACCAGTGAAGATAATGCTGTCGTGTTCGGTGTGAACTCTGGATCGAGATCATTGGATGTCCGCAAGTGTGCAGTCGTCTGCCCAGCGAGAGCGAGCGGTGTGGACCTGGACCAGATTCTGTTCCCTCATGCGGATGTACCATCAGCCCGCTTTAGCCCAGCAGCCCAGCCCCTCATCGTCCACTTATTCACCCATCCCTCCCTGGATCCATGGATTATTTGTACACAGTACGGGATTCAGAACAATGATAAGCATCCGGACCTGCTTGAAATCTACCAGACCCAAATCGATTCCCGGACTTTGGCAAGTGGAAGATACCGCCGATATTATTTTTGTTATACTATTTTTCCTACTCATATCTAGGAACATCCCGTCTCTGCTGCAGCCTTTGCCAATATTATACTCTACAATACAGACAACGCCACAATCTTACAAGGGGGGATGCGAAATGAAAAAATAAACAATAAAAATAAAAGCAAAATACCTCCCTCCCAAAACGGTTGATCTTAGCAGAAAAATACAGGAATACACTACATACCTACATACATAGCATACACCGACGCAACTTATTCTGGTGTATCGATCAACGTACGTCGATATCATTTTTGTATTGTCCAGTTCGGAATTTCAAGTTGCATTTATTTCCCGGGAGTCATGTTATCAAACACAATCATTACCTCAAAGGCTAAGCTAGTGCTGCTTGATGGCGCTTGATGCTGCTACTGCTGCTTCTGCTACTACAACTCCATCCACGACTGCTACCGTTCGGAGGTGGGATCTACACCACGTCTTATGATGAATGTTCTAGAGCAATGATGCCTACATGTGCTCCGTAGTACGGGTACGTGTATGCGTGGATGTGCCTACCATGTCCAGCAAGTCCGTCTACCTCTATTATTATATGGATGTGTGTATTCTTGCGCATGTGTATGTAGGTGTAGGACTCAGGTATTAGTAGGTAGGTAATAGGTAGCGCTGTTAATATTGGATGTATTAGTTCAGCAGCACCAGCAGTAGTAGCAGTAGTAGCAGTAGTAGCAAGCAAGCTTAGCCCCCTTCGGCCCCCCTTTGGCCGCCCCCTCTCTTCCTGGGCTGTGTCCTGTGTCACTCGTACCCCCGTCATTCTATGTACTGCAGTCTGCCAGACAGCGTGCCAGGTGCTTGTCTCCCCCTCGTTCTTCGCTGACGACGGAATCGTAGGCTCTATTAGGTATTAGTGGCACTATTATAAGATCCCGACCTCCCTTCCCTGTTTCCTGATCCTTCGGTCTCCTCTGACACACAATTAAAAAGAAGATTGTGGTCGGACGTGCTTGGTTGGGTTTGAGCTGTGGGATTTGACAGTGACAGTGCACACACCGCGAATTCTCGTTTAAGCCCTTTGAGGCGAGGACGACATTCTTTCGCATACAATATATACTTATATATTTATTTACGGTTGACGGTTGACAGTTTAAGGTTGACGGTGGGACACCGGTGGACAATAACCTAACACCCATACTACCGTCGCTACTACCACGACAACCAACAATAAACAACGTTCCAAGGTTGGAACCATAACCATAACCATAACACTAAATAACGACGACAGCGACGACAGCGACGACGGAACCCACACCGTTTTCTTGTTTCGGACTACTAAGAAGGGTAAGTGTTGTCTCGTACCTTCCATTGGTTACATTGTATTTGTTTTAGAACCTTGGCCCTTGGAAAAACATCGAGTGGAAAAATAAGGAAAGATCGAAAGAGGGAAAAACGCTTTATCGCATACCCAAAGACCCAAAGACCCAAAAGTCGAGTTTCGATTCCCTCACCCCGCTTCCAATTCGTGCCTGGAACCCACTTTCCTGCTACTTTACTGCTTGAAATTCCACAGAGATCACACACATTGGGACGTTTTCCTTCCGGACAGAAACCCAATTCGATCCCTTTGCGCCCAACTTTGATTCAGTCTTATTGGAGAGAACGGACAAGGTCCCCCTTAGACGAATTATCTACCGCCCAATTGTTCACAGGCGACATTTCTACTTCCAAAAAATTCACTTCTTGGAAATTTCTCAATTCTCTCGAATTCTACCCTTTTGGATTGCTCCGCACAACTCACGCAACTCATACACCCACACACAAGCGCACCATCGCACACTTCTCGCGAACACAAATTCTGCTTGCGTCTTTCAACAACACCATACAACACTACAACACCTTGCGATTACTACCATCTGCTACACTCACACCCTTCGCTACCAACTGACTCATCACCACTGCATAAACTGAAAGAGCTGTGTTGGTTTACTAACAGCATCAAACCTCAGAGACACGCTGGTTCCTTCGTACTGCTCCTGTTACCCGAGGACTAGTATCAACAAGTTCGCGACAACGATAGCGGCGATATCTAGTTCAGGAATCTGAACTACAAATCACTCTACTATTCACTCGACGTGAGGTTGGTAAACCGACTAGCTGCCGACCTCCCTTTGCTCCGACTTTCCGAGGCAGGTCGACGAGAGCAGAGGGCTCCTGAACAACAAATTATCACCAATGTCGTGAGTGACGATAGTCTGATACTTATTCTGGCCGTTCGCCAATTGACCTTATTCTTTAAAACAGTCGAAGGCATTTACAGACTCCGCATCCCCACAGCATACGCCATCGCAGCCATACCGGCCCTATCTCGGTTCAAGATAGCTACACAGACGACGAGGACGAGAGGCCTAGTGGAGGGTCGCACGATCACGAAGACGAGTGGTCGGACGAATACACCTCTGAGGAGGACGAAGAAGACGATTACGACGAGGAGGACGACATAGACCCAGAAGACTCAGCTTCAACTAACCCCGCTGCGAGGCGTCACCACGACACCCGCGCCCCCTCACGTACTGCATCTCAGCAGCACAGGAGCGTCGCACACAGACCACCTTCTCATTACGACCCTCGGCAACCGCCGAACACATCTACCCTGGATTCATCGTACGACGACTATTACGCCCGGGGGGGTTATCCGGGCGGCCCATACTACGGTGGTGCTCCTCCGGGTGGACGAGGCGCTTACCAACAGAGCCACGTAGGGGGTTATGGTAACCCCTTCGGCGGCAATGGCCAGGTTGTGCCATATGGTCCCAATACCAACTATCAAAACCCATTCGCTCCCACGCCTATGAATGGAAATGGCGGCAATTATTTCGGCAATGATCATAGGTGGCCGCCACCAGGGAACGAAATGATGCCCTTCGGCGGCGGTGGGCAAAACTACTTCGGTGGTCCCCAATATCCGCTGCCGCATGGTATGGCACAGTATCAATGGTCTCCACCACCACCACCACCAACTGATGTTGGCGCACCTCGAACCCCCGCTCCGGAGCCTCCACCACCACCAAAAGAAGATCCCGAGAAGGAAGCCATGAAGAAGAAATTGGCAGAGATCGAAGCTGAGCAGAAGAGAAAAGAGGCCGAAGCTAAGCAAAAAGAGCTTGAGGCCCAAATTAGGAAAGAGGCAGAGATGGCTTTCCAGCTTAGAATGGATCAAATAAAGAGGGAAGAGGAGGCTAGGGCAGAAGAAAGGAAGATTGCTCTAGAGAAGGCCAAAAAAGAGATTGAGGAGGCAAAGAAGGCCGCAGAAATTGCGGCACGGGAAGCCATAGAGAATGAGAGGAAGGCTGAGGCGGAAAGGAAGAAAAGAGAACAAGAGGCACTAGAAATGGCGGAACGGAAAGCCCGCGACAAGTTAGAGGCCGAGAGGAAAGCCGAGGCCGAGAGACAAAAAAGGGAGGCAGAAGCCTTAGCTCGTGCAGAAGCTGCTGCTCAGGCTAGAGTCGAGGCCGCTATCAAACAGGCGGAGGAGAAGAAGGAAAAGGCTGCGAAAGAAGCGGCGGAAGCTGCAGCGCAGCGAGAGAAGTTCGAAAAGGAAGCCAAGGAGAAAGCTGAATTTGAAGCTCGCAAAAAGGTAGAGGCCGAAGAAGCGGCCAAGGTCGCGGCCCAGAAGAAGGTCGCAGAAGAGATCGCAAGGCAAAAGCAATTAGAGGAAGATGCAAAAATCAAGGCCGAACTCGACGCTCGCAAAAAGCTTGAGGATGAGAAAAAGAAGGAGGAGGAAGCCAAAGCTGCCGAGGAAGCTAGAAAGAAGGAAGAAGAGGCGACCAAGAAGAGACTATTAGAAGAAGCGCAGGCAAAGGCTGAGCAAGCGCAAAAGAAGAAGGAAAAGCCGCCCATCCGATTTAAGGATGCTGTCGGGAGAAAATTCAGCTTCCCTTATCATCTGTGTCAAACATGGCAGGTAAGTAGCGACTAATTGTCCTAACTCTAGAGCGATCTGCTAACTCATCTTACCTAGGGGATGGAAGAACTCATCAAGCAAGCGTTTATCCACGTCGATGTTATCGGCCCCCACGTCCAAGCTGGGCATTATGATCTCATCGGACCAAATGGCGAGATCATCCTCCCCCAAGTGTGGGAGAAAGTAATTGAGCCGGATTGGGCCGTCACAATGCACATGTGGCCGATGGACCAGCGTCCTGGGCCTCCGGGAGGAGCGGTACGTCCTCAAGGTATACCAGGAGCCGGGCAAATGCCAGGTCGGTTTCCCCACCAACCACGGGGCATACCGATAGTGGGAGGCCGTCCATCCGGCGGCCCCCCTCCTCCCCCAGCGGGCCACACGCCCGGAATGGGCATGGGTATGGGCATGGGTGGCGGCATGCCGAGACCAGGCATGGTACCTCCTCAAGGACAACAATTACCACCAGGCGTGCAAGTCGTAGGAGTTCACAAGCATCCTACTGGTGCCAAGAAGGGAAAGCCGAAATCGAGCGGGGTGCTTGGTTGGATAGGAGGAGGCGCTGGAAAATCCTCTAAAACCAAGAGGTCAGTCACATCTCTTTTACTCCACTTCATTTAAACTAACAGGTTGATTTCTGACAGCAGACCCAGACGATAAAAGTTTGTTACGCACAATGGGATTTGAGGCACCAAGGCGACTATTTCTCTCAACTTCTATCCAGTGCCTTTCTTGTTAGAACACCAGCCCTCATCTCAGTCCAGTTTCTCCTATTTCATTTTTGAGGAGTTTTTTCGCGCTGGCCTTCGATAACTGATTCTGCATTATACCCCGGCTCGAGATGAGATTATCTTTCAAAGCGGCATTTTCGCGGGCTTTTCCTTCGAGCACCCAATGTGGGCAAAGTAATAATCCAGGACCAAATTCTTTTCACCACTTCGATGCGGTAGACCTGTATAATTTTGATCACTACCGGATCCTTTTTTGCATTTACACTATACTTTTTACACGGGATGATGATGTCTTGAACGTCGAGAATGACGAGATGTACGAGAAGGGAAGACAAGTATATGGATATTTGTCCAAGATGACGAGCATTTACTTGACATTTGACTAACCATATTCTCGGACGGCGTCGTGATTGAGAAAGATTGGGCGAGACAAAGATACATCGGACTTGATCTATTACATATCTAAATTAGGAGTTATGATAGGCTAGGTATTGAATTGAGAATTGAAACTTGACGTGCCTTTTCTATTGATCGTGAGATTCATGTGATCTGAGGACTCCATTTTGGATATTGATACATAGTGTGTTGTATATAGCCAATCCCAAGTTATGGCAAGGAAAGGCCAGTAGCTCTACTATACCGGATTTCGTGTATCCATGATACGGCCCATCGCTTTATAATACATCATAACATCGTATCGACATCAATGATCCGCGGAACCCACTCGTCACTGCGAAGCTTCCGCGCTCTTGTTCCCGGTTTCCTTCCTCGGATCCCCCAACACCCGCTTCGCGCGCTCAACAAACGCCTCCACCATAATCGGCGCCACCTTATCCGCCACAGCCGAGCTCACGGCCATGTACAAAGGATTCGCAAACTGGTACCGGATGCTCAGCCGCACGTCGCTCCACTCTCCCTCTGCTCCCGCGGGCGTCACTGTCCAGCGTGTTACTAGGCTCTTGAATACCCCGCCATCCCCATTTCCATCCCCAGACCCAGAATTGGATGTAGGTGTGGGATTTGGGCCGGTGTCTACTAAGCCGTGTTTGGCGAGGTCAGAGGGGGATAGAGTGGTCCGCGCGTCACCGCTTATGGCTTCCACTATGCCCAGGGACGGGATGCAGAAGAGACGTGAGGTGTAGGTCTCTTGGATACCGCCCCAGCCGGCTGTTAGATCGGCGCGGGTCGGCCAGCGACGGGGGTGGGTGAAGGAGGGGGTGGTCCACTTCGTCACGCGGGAGGTCTGGCAGTATGGCAGGAAGGAGACGTAGGAGTCGACGTCGGCGATTAGGTCGTAGAGTTGCGTGTGTTGGTATGGTAGTCGTCGGGAGGCGGTTAGGGTCTGGGGTGGTGGCGTGGGGAGGGTTATGAATGTGCGTTGAAGGGAGGAGAGTGGTTGGCGTTTACATAGGAACCGCGGTGGGGAGAGGAGCCCGCGGGTTGGTGGGAGGATGCGTGTTGTCGACATCGGGAGGGTCGGTTTGAAGGCTTAGGTCGCGGATAGAGTGGTAGAAGAGGAAGAGAGGTTCTAAGTTTGGTTGAAATTGGGTAAATTCTATAACAATTCCATTCTAACAACTTTTCGCTTCTATCCGTCTAATATTATAGACACAATGGGAACGGCAAGAATTTGATGCTATATTCAAACAAATATGCGATTATTAGTGACGTACTCAGGATCAGCCACAAAAGAATCCCGATCAGATCTGCTGTTATCGATAAAGACTCGAGCTTATCTTATCAGCCACAGCGCAGCGGGCTCCGCCTTAAATTTTTCCCTATATTTTTTTTTCTTACTACTCCTCTCCAAAACTTTGTACTATTGTTTTAATTGTTCCATTGTTCGTCCACTTCTCCCATAAGCTCTAGGATTCACACCCAGTTCCTAGTATGCTAGGGAGGGGACGCCTTCAGGTCCAAAAGTGTAAAATTGTGAAGAGCTTCTTCCAACAAGGGCCTGCATTACGATACTCCGCAATGGCTTCCGCGGCAGTTAATCAGGCGCCTACGCCAGTTGACGAGTTGTCGACCGAGGTCTCTGCGCTGAAGGTGCAAGAGGAAAAGGTTACCACGACCGAATTGCCTCCTCATCGGAGTCACGATCCTTCCAAAAACACGAGGAGAAGCGATCCATTCCAATTCGGACAGCGCGTCCTTCAGGAAGACGATGACATCTTTGAATTCAATGCGTGGGATCATGTGGAGACTGACGACGCCTACAAGGAATACGCAGAGCAGCAGTACACCATGCAGCGAGAGTCGCCAGTCTCCGACTTCGACAAAAGTGAGTCGCCATTTTTCTTTTCCTCATTCCCCTTGTGTTCTGTGATGATACCCAAAATGCATAGTTCATCTGAATCTATGTGATGACAACTACCATCAAATTAGTCTTTCGCTCCCATCTGATGCACCTTACCAATCCAACTTCAATATTGCTATCTTAAATTGAGATCGTCGCTAACAAGCTCGATTATAGATAGATTCAACTCAGACCCTGCGAAGTGGTGGAATCTCTTTTATAAGAATAACACTGCTAACTTCTTCAAGAACCGCAAGTGGTTGCAACATGAGTTTCCTATCCTTGCCAAGCTTACCGCCGAAGACGCGGGTCCGGCCACGATACTGGAAATAGGTGCAGGTGCCGGCAACACCGCATTCCCCATATTAGCCAGCAACAAGAACCCCAAGCTGAAAGTGCATGCTTGTGACTTCTCCAAGAATGCCGTTGAGGTGATGCGTAATCATGAAGAGTATAATACAGGCTTCATGCAAGCCGACGTATGGGACGCCGCAAGTGAGGAGCTCCCTCCCGGCCTCGAGGAGGGCAGCGTAGACGCCGTCTTCATGATCTTCATATTCTCGGCGCTGTCCCCGAAGCAGTGGGAGCAAGCTGTCCGGAACGTCCATCGAGTGCTCAAGCCAGGCGGCGAGGTGTGCTTCCGCGACTACGGCAGAGGTGATCTAGCGCAGGTCCGATTCAAAAAAGGACGATACCTGGAAGAGAACTTCTATATTAGGGGCGACGGCACGAGAGTCTACTTCTTCAAGAAGGAAGAGCTTGAGCAGATATGGTCCGGGAGACCGATAGTTAATCAAGAAGGAGCAGAGGGCGAAGACGCTACGAGCTCCGAGGAGTCAAACGCAAAGGTAGAGGAAGAGCAAGAGCAGGGTTTGTTTAAGATAGAGCAGCTCGGCGTCGACAGACGGATGGTGGTAAATAGAGCGCGGCGGATCAAAATGTACCGCTGCTGGATCCAAGGCCACTTTCGAAAGAAATAGAGAATATCTTGTCAAACACATTACTTCTTTCCGATACGTGATGTTTCCATTCGCTTTTCGATTCTGTAACAACGACATAGTACCTAATTCTACGACTACATCGCATTCTAGGCACCCAGTACCTCAACAATTCTCTGCCTCTCCGAAGCGTCGAATCCTACACTGTCCAAGTACCCCTCAACACCACCGTACTTTGCGTCTATGTGCTCGACCACCCGACTCACGAAATCCGGCGACGAGTCCCCCCACTCGGCTGTCAGCCCGATATCTCGAATCTCCTTCATCCGCATCTCCCGCTCGGACGACAGGCCCTCAGTTGACAGCATGTAGTCGTGGTCGATTGCCGAAGCGGGTACGGAAAGGATCATTAGGATTAGGGCGATTATGAGACCGGTGCGGTCTTTGCCCTGCGTGCAGTGCACTAAGAGAGGCGTGCTGGAGGGGGCGAGGAGGGTGCGGAGGGTCTGTGGTTTGGTGAGCGAGGGAGGGAAATAGATAAGGGGATAGGAAATAGGGTATAGGGGAAGGGAGCTTACCTCGGCGATCTCGGCTCCAGACTCGTCAATAGTAACGAGGCCCAAACCAACGAGGCCCCGCGGAAGAAGCACCTCCTGGCTTATGAGGCTAATAGCTTCGACACGGTAGCCGAGGGCGAAGAGGAATATCAATTTGCTGACGGTGGCGCGGGTGTTAATTACCGGGCTCTGCATATATCCTCTCTCTACCTAGCTAGCTTCGAAAGCCACAGAAGCGGAAAGACTCACAAGTAACTCCACCATGAGAGTTGGCCCACGATGTACTTCTCGAACCGCCGGCCCGTCACCTTGATCTGCTGGTAGCGCACCCCCGGGATCTGGACGGATGTGGCGTCGGCATCTGATAGATCAGTTTGGGAGGCTTGGCGCTTCTCCGCTTGCTTTAGGTGCTCGGTCCCGTTGGCGCGTTAATTAAAAGTCCAGTTTGCGTGGAAGGAGGTGGAAGGGGAAGGTGACACAACACAGGCAGGAGTGGCGCTGGCTTACTTGGTCCGGAGATCCACGACCGTCTTGATGCCAATCTCATCCCTGAGCCTCTTGCGGTCCGCGGGGGACGCGTCGTCTATGAGTTGAGCGTTAGTCCGACGGGTAATTATGAGATTTGCTAGAAGGTAAAGTGGATGAATTGCTCTTACCTGGTCGTGCGGACCGGTACAGCACGCCTTCTCGAACTAACCTAACCCGATTATGAAAGTGTTAAATTATCATATCAGGAGTTTTCAGCCACGGCACGACACGGTGCATGAGTCTCAGCTTACTTCCGTCCAAGATGATCGTTCACCGTCTTCCCGACGTCCCGGAAGTTCAGGATGTTGTCAAAAGCGATTGACATTTTACTCCCATTAGTGGATTAAATCGGTATTCATATGATCGATCGTATTCATAAGGAGAACTATATATGTTTGGCGTTTTATATGTGAGAAGGCTAGGTGATGACGGCGATTACTGAGGATGTGGATGCTTACTGATCGACATTCTTGTACTACACATGCAATTAAGAGTAATACTAGTTACGGTTAAGCGCGTTGTCTTGCGTCTATCCGTAGTCCGGGCTTTGTTGACGGGCTACTTCGCCGCCCGAGATCCCGTAGACTTACATCAGAGATGGATGTGTGAACCTTGAAAATGCAGGTCTATAGAGACGAAGTGGTGATTCGTCTGGTGATCTTCAGATACTTACTTGTCTTTAGGGGTCTGCGGCCTCCCGTACGGTTGCTAGCCAAGCTAAGCAAGCACCTGTTTGTTAAAGTCTAGTGGAGTATCACATTGGGAAATATTGAGATGGAGGCATGTAAAGGCCCATAGAATTTTTTTTATCTATCTAGTCTGAACCCCCTAAGCTAAATGAAGGGATGGTTTGGGGTTCACTCCGGTCCTATTTGACCTTCGATCAAGACTTGTTCAACAACTCGTTCTTGCGCTTCTGGATCGTGTGGTAGTACTGGAGCAAGCCCGGAGTTGTACTCGGCTGCTCCTTGCCCTTGAAATTACCCAGTCCTCGCCCATTGAAGTGAAGTTTCCAAGCTATTGAAAAGTTAGTACCTTCGGTATAGATGAATAATCATGTTTGGAGAGTGTGAACTTACTACTAGCTTCGAAGCAAAGGTAGGACCAGCTGTCGTTGAGATAGTTCGTCTCGGTGCCCACCTTGATCGTCTTCACCTTACCCATCTCGCCCGGTGCGGGACGCAGTTCCTTGAGGTCAGCTGCCAGCTTCACCATTCCAGTGATGAAGGATCGGGCTATCTCCTTAGCAAGGCATTCATGCTGACCGTAGCTGAAAGAGCTGACGGGACCTATCTGACGTTGAGGGTCAAATTCATGAGCGTTGGGGACCTCTGCCGGGTTACGTCCGGCCTCGCCCTATGATCTAGTCAAAAATTTCACTCTTATTTGAGAGTTCCAGTGAACTATATGAGATGATATTGGGTTGAAAACTTACGAGTAACATAACCACGAGATTGCCCGGCTCAACAGTTTGACCATCGAGCGTAGCTGGTTGTGTCGCAACCCTCATGTTGCGCTGCGTGCTCGTGAGACGCTGGGCCTCAAGCACATACAAGTAGAGCTCCTTGTCATTGTTATCCTTCGCGAGTTTCTGGACTTCGTTCCAGATATGCTCATTCTCCTTGCGGAGGAAGAATTCCATGACTTCGTAGAACTAGGAAAGTATTAGCATGATATACCACATTGATCTAGCCGCCTGTACTTACCGCAGTAACTGGCACGCCGATACCACCGAAGGCGTTGAGCCACATAGAGTCGGTCACTTTCTCAGCGGAATAATTCGACGCTAGCAGTTCTTTGGCTAACTTATAACCACAAGAGCGCAGCGAGTCTGTCCGGAGATCGTGTTTTCGAAGCATGTCATTGAATGTATTAGTCACCATCCCGAATCCTAGGCTGTGAGCTACCTCATCGATGAGTTTGCGGTTTGCTTTCATGATGGTATCAAGCCCTTCCTGTGCGCGGCGGCGACGGTTCCAAGATTGAGCTGGGTCAGTGTTGTTCACACCCCACGTGCGGATATCGAGTAGTTTCCCATATAGCTCGGCAACACCGAGTGATCCATTCGGGTTCTCATCGGTCTTCAAGTCCATGTAGAAGAGGTCGGCGAGGAGTTGCGTATTTAAGGGGATGGCAACATCTCGAATAAGATCGATCTGGTCGAGTCCCTCCTTAAGAGTAAATCTCTCCTTCTCAATCAACTCAAAGCCGACACGCTGCACGAACTTGTTGACTGCAGTTGACAAGTTCGGGATCTTCTGTATCGCCTTAAGGGTAGTAGCACGGTCATCAAAATTACGCTGCTCATCGCCTGCAAGCATGTACCAGCTGAAATCCTTCTTGCCGGGGAAGAGGGTGTTGAGGGCCGGAAGCCAGGGTACGACAAATAGTTTAGGTTGACCGAGCGTCTTTTTGATAGCCTCGCTTGTGTAGATTACGATATTCTTCCTCGGGGGCTGAGGGTCATCGAGAGTATACTGGTCAATGGTACCGAATTCTTTGGCGATTTTCTCATTTGCCTTCTTGGTGTACATCGGTTGCATCACAGCCACTGAATTGTAGGGGAACCATCCGGGAAGACCGCGTTGGATGAGTTTATACAACATTGACCCACCCAAGGTCTTGTTGTCAGACTGAACCTCATTGTAGCCCCAACTGGTCAAGTTTGAAACTGTGTAATCAAGAGTGTTGAACCTGTCTGATCGTACAAGTGTGACGGCGTCAGACAGCACAGCTCGTCCAACCGAGTAGGTAGGGGAAATGCCGCAGCCCGCATTCCTGATTGGTTTGGCATCCTCAATCATCATACCCGGGTAGAGTTCTACCATGTCAGGGTCAGTGTACAGCTTCTCGAGAATATTGGCAATCTCTGGCTCCGAGTTAATGTCGGTGAACTTTTCATATCTCTTAAGTCCAAAGAATTCCCGGAATTCGTTCAGAGACGCAACCTGCCACTTCCGGGCTTGGTTGATACCCAGAACCTCGATGATTTTCAGCGCCTTTGGTACGGTGCGAGCGCCGAAAACTCCGGCCGGATCATCCATTGCCTCTTTGAGAATCTTTACAAGGTCCTCATTCTTGAATGTGCCATCTGACTGACGCTTTAACCCGCCAAATACGCGTTTGCTAGGATCTTTGTCAATGCTCTGCTCATAATTGAGCAAGGCGAGGCCAAAGTCCTCAATAGTGAAACTTGATACATCCTTCGGCCGCTTATCAGCAGGGAAGAGATTGAGGAAGAAGTCGTTCATCCAACGCTCGTCTTTCTTGGAGATACAGGAATGGAATCTGTACAACAGATTGAACTCAGCACTGACTTGGTTACCAACACCGCGTGGTGCGCCCTCGCCATCGAATGCTTTAATTTCGACACGCGGATCAAGGGTCCAGTCACTCTTCGAGTGGTGCGTATTGGTGATGGCACGGAGGTAGTCGTGTAAGGATATGTTAATGTACAATCCGCCAACGATCAGACGGGCCACATTGAAGAGATCATGGTCTTGTCTAGCAAGGGCACGAGCCTTCTCCTCTGGAGTAGCATTGTCTTTTCCGTCACACTCAAGTGTGAATCGGCCGTTCTCATTGATCTGCAGCAAGACATCGCAGACATAATTGTGGAAACGACTGTAGAGGACCAGCATGACATTGACTCCCGCAGGCTGTCCAATCAGCCGTTTCTCGTGGAAGGTATCAGGCTTCAGCTTCCCCCCCTTCATGGTACGAATCTCTAACTGATCCTTGAGAGACGAGCCATACAAGGGTGCGAGATCAAGATAGGATGATGTGTCAGACCTGTTTGGGTCTGTACGGTTTGTACGGAAAATATCATGGATAATGATGGAAGCATGATAGAAGAACATAGCTGATATCCCAGCAGGATTCTCTATGAAGTGCTGGTCATCACGAGCCATCAACAGGTCGAATAAGAGACCTGGATCAGGCTTGACTCCATTAAGACGTTTGGTGTTCCTAACCGTCTTAGCATAGGGAGCACCGGCTCTCCCTAGGTTTGGTTGAATTGGATTGTTGTAGCTTCCATCAGGTGTCCGGTAATGATGAAGACCGTCAGGTGCTTGTGGGACATGTTCACGCAAAGTGACATCGCTGTCCGGCACTTTGAACTCAATCGAGTTATAGGTCTTGTAGTCGGGCTTCTGAGACTCTTGGGGGTTGACAACCTCATACTTGACATCGCCGCCGAGGTAACTTAATGGTGGGTGTTGGAGATTGTCCCAAAGGGTATCGATGAGTTTGTTGGTGAGCTGAGTCCTGATCTTAGAATCAGAGGGTAGGGATGTGAGGATTCCGATCAAGAGTTCGGTGTTTCTGTTGCTTGTCAGAAATGCCTGCCTAGGTGGTCTCAAATGGTGTCCTTTGCTCACCCCTTTTTGTCATCAAGAGGTCCCTTCGACACTAATTCTTGGAGAAGACTAGCGATTTGCTTAGGAGACGCCTCTTTTCGAAGGCCATCGCAATCTTTCAAGATGTTATTGGCAAGCTTCAGTGGGTCAGCAAAGATGTCAGAATCTTTATCGTCATCTCCATACGCCTCGCCGGCCTGGAACTTAGTTTCAAAACTTGACATGGTTCACTTTATGATTGATTCAGCCTGGTCCATGTAAGGGAGATGAGACAAAGTAAGCAAATATCCAAAATTATAATCATCTCTACCCGGGTATATATGCCCAATTCTGTTCAATATCTCAACTTGAATGAGTGCGGGGGTCGGCTGGAGCTCGATTCTCGTACCCTATCCGACAGCACAGCATTATACTCTTTTCGTTTCCTCTCGATCTCCAGCAGGAGGGCGTGGGTGGCTTCGGCGGCAGACGTGGATCTGCAGCATTCTACGGCAGCCCAGCTCTCAACGAGCATATTGAGAGGACGCCACTGGAACGTAGGTGCCGAAACATGGTATAGAACCAGCGATAATGAGGTTTAAGGCATCCTGTAACAGCCAATGATGGAAGGGTCCACAGATTTTCCTTCGAGACCGGTGACCGCATAGCTAGTTCTGCACCGGTATAGAGTAGACGGAGAGGATTGTGATGTTCCACTCGGTAAGAATATATGAAGATTAATTGATGCAGGTGGCGTCTACAAGCTGCTGAAAAACGACTTAAGTGGTCATCACGTCGCCTATGATTGGTCAGTCTTATTACTGCATATCAGAACAGTCATCTTTAGGGTTTCTACATACAAATGTAAGCTCGCGTTACACGACTTTATATTTATGTGCACATTCATAATAAAACCTACTCAGATATTTGGGTGTGGCTTGTTTTATGAAAGCTGGAAGGGCCGCCGAGGAGCTAAGGTCGCCGTCCCCGAAGGAAAGCGGACGGATGAGGGCCTAACGCTGCGGCTTCATGCTTACCTAGCTACATATCGGGAGCATTTGTGGAAGTCTAACTAACGCGTGGCTACCTGAGCTACCAGCCGGGAAGTGATTGCTTGTAACATCAAGCTTGACTCTAATATTGCTTTTATCTGCGATAGTGAGGGGTCGGTGTGTAGCATATGTGTAAGGTGATGCTGATCCGAGAATAATTAAAGAGTGTGTCTCACAGTAGTACCGTCGATTACGAGGAATAAGCAATGTGAAATCATTGGCGGAAACTCGGCTCGGTGTGATCGATGTGAATGTAGACATATCAAGAGGATTCGAAGGAAGTGTGGGCGGGGGTTGGTAATCTGTAGCACGGTTGACAAGTATAGTTGAGAAGTCTTTAAGAGGGCATATCCATACCTGATCACAAGAGTCTAGCTCGAATATCCAAAGTGCCCTCTTAGATTGCAGTGCATACCATATCTCGACCGCCAAGATGCCTTCAGCGACCACTACTTTCCTTCATGGTGAGGATGTCGAACCCGGCACTCAGCACAAGGAGAACGGCACAAGTGCTGCCGATAATTCAAACGGCGGTCGGACACCTAAGAAGCTCGTCCTCTGTTTCGACGGTACCGGAAATTCGTTTACCGGATCAAACGCAGATACCAATGTAGTCAAGATCTTGACCGCGTTGGATCGTAACGATCCTCACCAGTTTCATTACTATCAAAGTACGTGTCTTTTCTATTGCCAGATGAACCGCTTCTTATAACTTCATTAGCTGGTATTGGTACATACGATGCCAACGACACCTCGGTCAACAAGTCATGGTTTGGCGAGATGCGAAGCTCCATCTCGCAGACCATAGATCAAGGAATTGGTACCACATTCGACGTGCATGTAATGGCCGGGTATCGATTTCTGATGCGTTACTATGATCCTGTAAGCAGTCCATCTCATGGTACGACGCTTCTGCCGCTGACAATACACTCAGGGCGACAAGATTTACATGTTTGGGTTTAGGTGAGTATCGAGATTTTTATTTCTTTTTACCATCGCCTGCTTAGCTGGTGTTGAATTGCTTATGAGCACTGCAACCATATCGCTCTAGTAAACACATTCTAATATATGGTGTAATGTAGTCGTGGCGCTTTCACGGCTAAGTTTCTAGCACGTATGATCAACACCGTCGGGCTGCTCTGCAAGGGTAACGAAGAGATGGTGCTCTTCGCCTACAGGCTTTATCAGCGTTACCTAGCAGGCGAAACGAACAATTTCCAGAAGGGGACCACGACAGCTAGCACAACCACAGGCGAGACCGAGCCACTGCTGAATGATATGGACCCAGGGGATGACGCTGACGCGAATGAGAGCCACCACCACAAACATCACAAACACAAGCATCAGATGGCGCGTGACGAAATAACTGCCTTTAGCAGCACATTCTGTCGGAAAGAACAGACAGTGCACTGTGATGGTATAGTCGAAGAAAGCAACATAAAAGTGTACTTCCTCGGCATCTGGGATTGCGTCAACTCAGTGGCTATCCTAGAACGTAAGACGCCGGTGCCGGTGCCTGTAAGAGGTACTGCACAGTTCGTTCGGCACGCTGTCGCTGTCGATGAACGCCGCGTCAAGTTCAAGGCGGCACTGCTCGCTCAGGATATCCGCATCTCGGATCATACCCATGAGGATATCAAGGAGGTCTGGTTTCCAGGTTGTCATGGTGATGTCGGTGGCGGCTGGCCTGCTACTGTCGGTCATCCGCTCGATAACAACGAGAAAATGACCATATGGCAACGTGTCAAGAACTTCTGGACGACCCGAAAGGCGAAGGAGCCTAGCGGGGATGTGTCAAAAGACCCCTTCCAGATGAGCGACATTCCACTAGCGTGGATGATACGCGAGGTTGAGCTGGTAGGTGAGAAAGACCCTTCTGCAGCAGTTAAATGGGCTGAGGGCGTCAACGGGTTCAAGAAACGGTTCAGCAAACAGAAAAACAAGGATAAGGCACTGAGGGGGTTTATGCACGATTCGCTACGATTCGGATATGGCACGGGCTTCGTCGGCGTATTGCTTTGGAAGTTGATGGGTAAGCATATTTCGACCTTTTTGAATCTCGACCATTCTGCAGGTCCCGGCGATGCTAATTCAGATAGAATGGATACCGTTAATCACTCGATGGGAGCTTGACCACGAACGGAACGAGTGGCTCAACGTCCGATTTCCCCTCAATAAGGGTAGTACCCGTGATATCCCACACGACGTCGTCCTACACGAATCGTTGCTTTGGCGTTTGAAGAATGACCCCACTTATCGACCGAAGAACAATCACGGCGGATCGCTGCCGCCATGTTTGAAACACGATATCCAGGTTGAACTCATCGACGAGCAGCCGCAGAAATTGACGGACATCAATGCTGGAATTAATGCCTTTGAAAGCTCCAAAGGCCACGATCACGATTTCCTCCACCATAATACGTATAGACTCCTAAAATCGGACGACGCCGATTGAATCCGGTCGGAGTGGGCCAATGAAGGGAGGGCCAAAATGGAGGGATCGTGTCATCCCGAGCTGCCGGACAGCCGAATACAGATTGGATGTTCCAAGTTGCAGAGTTGCAGATGTGTCGCAGTAATTTCTAAAGGAATAATCTCTCGGGCTGTTGGAAAATAATAATTTATCGATAATCAGAGAGCTAATCTCATAATACCTAAGTCTATTTGAGTTGTCCTTACCATTTCCAGTTAAATATGTCTCACAAGGTACCTGTAGGTATAAAATGTAACTTCCCATCTGTATCAATCGATTGATCCGTTGTTGGGTAATGACGTAATGGCTCACCTTTCAAAGCCTCAGATGATGAACACAATAATGAATCAACAATGGGAGGAGCAACACAAGGAGAGCTCGTATTACCTACCTATCTACATGTACCTACTAGGTAAAGACTGAGGGATTGTAATATCCCAAATCCCTGCATGTATAGTGTGTACCTGCCCAGCCAGCCTACTTCGACTGGAAACGTTGAACTATATTCTAATAAGTTCTTTCAGTCCATTCAATTGACTCTTTAGGATGAACTATTACTTTCTAACCTACATCAAATACGGCCTTTCCTCCCATGTCATCTACTAGGCAGTATATCAGATCGTCGTCGTTGCAATTGAGCTAGCGATGATTAGGACGCTTAGGTAGTTCATAGAATCCTTTAGCTCATCGTCACTATCTCGATCATAACTACATCATTCCACTTAAAATACTATATCTATTTCTAACCCGAGTCTTCCTCATCCCGCTCACCTTGAACTCACCTCAACCCATCCCTACTCTTACTATATCTTATACTATATCTCATATCTTATACCTTATACCTAGTATACCGTAGATCTTACATACCTGACCCAATCAATCATTCCAACTACTAGATCTCGACCTTTTAGTTACATCCCGCCTCCACTCGATTGTCACGTTCATGTCGATCTTTTCAAACGACAAGGGATCTTAAAATACGGCGCATACACGTACCGACAGAAGCTGAAATTCTCACCGTTCCCAGCCACTTAACATGGACCCAGCCAATGACACACAAACACAGGGAAGTTTGGAACGACAGCTACATGATGACGACACTAAGCCGACAGGTAAGCTTCTCGTCGCAATGTGCAGAAGTCTTCATATCATTATCACTTTTATATATTACCAAATAATTTATAACATAAGCAATTTTTTCCCGCAATTTCTTTATTATTCCAAATTAACAGTTGGGTTCTTTGTTAGTCCACTCCGGAAAACTCATTTATGCCAAACCTCGAGACCTTCCGAGCTTTCCGTCTATTGGCCTCTCAGAAAAAGGATCCGCAGCAAGCGCAGCTGCTGCGTTAGGCTGGACCACCAATACCTCGCCAGAGCTGTGGAGGCCGGACAAGTCCGCTCCAGCATCAGCTGCCGCGCTTATGGCTAAAGACTATAAACTGCCTCCTCCATGGGAGCCCGTGCCGAGTCAACATGGTGCAAAGGCCGCTTTATTGGCGTCGCAGTCTGCCATGGGACCAAGCATGTCTCGTAGACCAACAGCTTCTGACTCTGGCTTATATGCGGCAAACTTAGCCTTCAAGTCCGATACTAGCATAGCTAGCACTGCGAACTTGGTTAGTCTTGAGCGTCGGAGGTCACTACTTGCTGCAAGGGGAGCCATGGCAAGTCGCCAGAGGGCTAAGTCGTCACCGGTCCCGAAGGAATCGTATCCGGACGAAGCAAATGCCGCTGCAAATGCTCTAAGTGCTGCCACGCGGGCTCATAGACCATTGAGATCCCCGACACTAAGCGAAGTGAGCGAGAATGCTGGTTCCGTTCCATTTACAAATATGAACAGGCAGATGTTCACATCGCGACCTCCTGTAAAACCTGAAGTTGATGATCAGAAGAGAGCGGATGTTCTCCATGCGTCAGCCCTCGCGATGGCCAAGAAAATGTTTACTCAGCAGCAAAAAATGATGGATGCGAAAAAAGCTCACCATGCTAGCACATCTGGGGAGCATTTTGATGCTCTCAGCAGCATAAGCGATGATACGCAACCTGCACATATTACTTCGCTGCAGGACGCCGCTTATAAGCAAGCTCAAGCACGTTTAGCTAGGATGCACGAAGAGCATTTTAAAGACAGGGAATTCCAGGAATATTACGGAGCCAAGCAACCTACCCGGCGTTTCTCAATTAGGGGCAAGCTTAGGAAGAGGGCTTCGAGCGACGGTGATGTTATCGAGGACCGTAAGCGCTCGCAGCATATTAGGCAGCAGATGACTCTGTTTTCTAGCAAACTTTCCGAAGTTGATGATAAGAAACGACAACACGATCAAGAAGCGCTACTTGCTGCGGCACAAAGAAACGTTCATCAACGTCTCAAGGGAATAGATGAAAAGATAGCAGCTGAAACGGGAATGATGCCCCCATCTACCATGACACAATGGGAAATCAAGGCACATGCTATCGCTCAAGCCGAGAGCGAGCAACGCGCAAGTCAAGCAATTAGAAAAGTTGATATCGGCGCGGGGAAGTTCATGGAGCAAGAGGACATTGACGCAATTGCTGCAGCTAGAGTAAAACCTGTCTTGGATGAGATCAATGAGAAGGTTGAGGAGGAGCGTGCAAGGCAAACTGAGCTACGTCTCGAAATGGAAAAAAAGAAAGAGGAAGAAGAGATCGAGAAAGCTCGACAGAAAGAGATTCAAGAGATAAGTAAGAGACTTAAAGGTCCGTCATTTCTCATATCAGTTATGTGCCACACACTAACTTTTTTTCACGCAGAACAAGATAGACAAGAGCAGAAAGAGAGGAAGGCAGAGGAGAAGCAAGAAGCAAAGGCGAGAAGAGAGGAGGACAAGGCTGCGAAAGCCGAACAAAAACAGGAAGCCAAAGTCAAGAAGGAAGAAGAGCGGGTTGCCAAAGCTGAGCAAAAGCGACTAGCTAAACTTGAAAAGCAAAAATCTGCAACTGATCGGCATAGCGGAGGTCCGGAGGAACCAGAACCTCAAATGGGAACAGTTATGTTGAATACCGCTGGGCAGCCTGTCAGCGTGCCAGCACCGGAGGTCGGCGAGGCCCCTACCGATGGTTCCGAAGACGAAGCGATTGAGAGAGAGTCTACTTCGCCTACCGAAAGACTGTCAAGGGGCGGCGTGAAAACCTGGCTCAAGAATCGATTCTCCAGAGGGAGAAAACTATCAGAGGAGGACAAGTCTAAGGATAAATCAACTACGAGAGGCTTCATCGGTGGTATAGCCCTCACCGGTATGGACCGCTCGGCGAGTATGGACAATCGGAGTGCCAGCGAACGTGCTGTAGCTATGGCTGGCAAGGAGCGAGAGCCGCGTCGGATACCCACCGCAAGTTATCCCATCGAAAACGATGGAATGAGCAGTAGTTCAAGCGAAGACGAATGTTTTCGCGACGAGGCAAGAGAGGTACCTAGAACTGCGCTGACGCCTCCTAGGCCTATCAAGGACTCTTCATCTAGTTTGAACCAAAGTCCGAACAGGAATTCAAAGTTCATGGAGATGGTATGAGTTGTACGGTTCTTTCCAGGGGGCGTGTTTGATGGTATCTGCTACACAGATACACACCTTGAGTACTACTTGAATATTTTCAGGACTGTCCTTAACAGCGTTGCAACAGTATTTATATTTTCGAATTTTCGGTCTTACTTTCAGGTGTTGGAGGTCACTATCTACGTGGATTAGGAAGAAGGATAACCGCAAGGAAGAAGTATAGGATAGGTTCGTTGGATTCGGGTTGGGGTTTTTTATCTAGGTCTACCAATCTAGAATTTGGCTTGGCGTTTATACCGGCGAGGGTCTACGATGAGGGGGACTTCGATTTTGATGTTCTAGCACAATACCCCCTTTCCTTCTCATTAGGATGGAAATTCGAAGTTGTTCAATTTGAGTCTCGCTTATTATTAACTACGTCGTGCTACATCGTCAGTATCAACGGCCAGAATCTACGTCAACATATTTGACATCTGTCAGAATTTACTTAGTGAGAAATAGGAGACACAAGATGCAACAACAAGTGACTCAGCTAAAATTAGACTGATGAGATTTATGAGACTTTCTCATTTCTACTACTGCTAGAATCGTATCGTATACAAAGTAGTACAAAGTAAATTAATTGGTTCCAGGATCCGTTGATTCCAAATACGGTAGCCGAACGCCGTGTCATAATGGTCAAAATGTCGACCTTCCAACCGTTCCTCTATACGTGGCGAAGCATCTTTGCATGCTCTCCTTATTGGTATCATTCCAAAACCTATTCGCTACACCCCTAATCAATCGTTAAGTCATCTCATCCCCGGGGTATTTGCTCCCGATCCTCAATCCTCCCGAATTACCATCTATAAAATTAAAAATCCCTTTGCTCTGTCCTTGTCTTCTGATGCCCATTAGGTCGGTGACCATCAGTCAGCGTCCGCTGGCTATCCTGCGTATCTCTAGCGACGTCGGGTAATACGCTAGGATGGGTCGCGTAGTACGTCTCCTCCATCTGACGTGCGCTATTGGTGGAGAAGCGGTTGTTGCGCGTAGCAACGGCGGGCCATAGGTCGATGCAGAAGGAGAACACGTAGAAGGAGAAGACGAATGCGATGACCCACTCGAGGATCGCGGCCTTATCGTATAGGCCCTTAAAATTGGTCGCTATGAAACCAATTGCAAGGATGAGCTCGACAACGACGAATATGAGCTTGACCCAGAAAGATACTCGGAGTACGCGATGCTGGCGGTTCTCTGTAAAGGGGGACTTAGTTAGTATCCAGACCTAGTCGTGTGTAGCGTAGTTAGAAACAAAGAGGAACTCACTTTTGCCAAGCCGCTGATACTCCCAGCATATGAAAATGGCTGACAATAGGTATCCTGCAATAAAGAGCAATAGGAAGATATCGTGCAGCCTAGGGTATCGCAAGGTGTCGAAGCCAGACAGAAAAGTCAGGCCTATCGTTCCGATGAGGGCGAAGAAGATGCACAACCCGCTCAAGACCTTCTCGCCGGTGGAAGTGTTGGGCACCAGCCGACCCCGATGTCGTAACCAGCGGTCGGCTCCAAAAGACAGGTCAAGAAATATGGTTGTTATAATGCAGCCAACGACAAATAGAGGTTTTAGGTTCGATGCGCCGACGTCTGATATGTATGCTATCGTTTGCCCGTTTCCCATAGACGCGTAGATTGTTCGATGCGTGTCTACAATCCAGTGTAATAGAAGACCCAGGAGGGTCGAGAGCCACATAAGCCCGGATATGATGGGAAAGACCTTTGCGACAATGTTAGTTACGCGGATGCGATTGCAATTGATTTATGAATTAAAAAGTGAAGCTATTTACTTACCCAATACGATATGTACCGCATGGTTAGATTTTGCTTTTGTCGCGAAATTGAAACGCTATGTAAATATGTTTAAACTGTAGAAATCGGGAAAAGGTTCGAGGAACGGGACAAGTAATATTTTATTTTTTGTTAATTTTATTACGGGAATGACGACAGCAAGGCGAAAGCGTCAAAGAAATGTGAATTGCGGTGACAGGTACGAATAAATAGTGAATAGGCTACGCGTACAACTATGGGACTATGGGTACATGATGTATATAAGGGATATCCATGGATTGGATAGGATATTCGAGAAGAAAAAGATCACGATCACGCTATAGATTTCTGATGATGAATGCTGAATGTGGCCCAGCCGGGCCAGCTAGTTAAAAAACAAGCTACAAGCCTCAAAAGAGGATATCAACTTATGACTTCATCCCTACAAGCCAAGGACGGAGCTGTAAAAGACAGGTACATTCGGGCAGTAGGGCTCTATTAATTCACCGGGACTTACGGACTATGCGGGCTAGGAAGATAAATTCGGAGTTAGCAGGACTAATCTGGGCAGTCTGGCCAAATTTTGAAATTGGACTCGTCATCGGTGTGAGAGGCGGTGCTCTGCCTGCATCCAATACGATGGTCACAATAGAAATAAATTCGTACGCACGCTTAGACATATGTTCATTTGACTCAAACAAACGTGAAGCTGGGAACTATTTGCGATGTACATTTACAATAACTTTTTTTGCTTATTGCCGTTTGCGACCCGAATGGATAAATATATGACGTCAATTTAGATCTGCTTACGGAAGGATGAACTGAAGCCACTTGCATCAGCGCATCGCAGGGAAGGTAGGATCGAGATGGTGGGTATTTCCGTACCTTCCTAGGTACGTACCTGATTTTCAGCCCTTTCAAGATTTAGGTCACATGATAGGCGGAATTATCCGTAAAACAGTAAACTGCGGAAATGATTACACATCAAATATGTGCACACTTGACAGGGGGTCCTAGCTTCTTTCCACCAATCAAAACAAGGAAGTCCCTTTCTCAGGATTAACCCAACAGCCTTGTTGTTTGTTCTTTCAGCCTTCCACAAGTCAACTACAACAACTGCTCTCCCACGGTTTTAGAGTGCGAGACTTCGCACAGCTATCACAACGATGGCTGTGTCTCCTCTTGTGATGCATCCTCAGGATGCTTTACCAAATGCGCGACCTGCATCGTCGCCATTGAAAAACGCAACCTCGACACAGGCGTCATCCAACGGAACACCCGTGCCTGCGACACTCACCCCCAACCCTGCAGCAGCGATCAACTCGCCCTCCCTAGACATCGCAGAACAGCTGAACGAGGAGGAGAAGCGTAAATATGTCAAGGGTTTGTATCCCATTTTACAATCCATTATTCAAAGTCTATCAACAATTTATTAACAATGGCGTTTGCAAAGGCAAGAAGCTCGGTGAGGGTACGTACGCGAACGTCTACCTCGGATACCTTAAGAGCGATCCGTCGCAATTCGTCGCCATCAAGAAGATCAAGATCCAGAGCGAGTATACCGAAGGAATGGCGCCCGACGCGGTACGCGAAATCAAGCACCTCCAAGAACTCTCCCACCCGAACATCATCACCCTCCACTCCGTCTTCTCTTCCAAGGACCAAAACCTGAACCTGGTCTTGGAGTACCTTCCCTTAGGCGATTTAGAAATGCTGATCCGCGACACGGACCGCGTCCGCTACGGCGCTGCCGATATCAAAGCCTGGATGGGCATGCTCACCCGAGCCGTGTGGTTCTGCCACGAGAACTTCGTCCTGCACCGAGATATCAAGCCGAACAACTTGCTTATCGCCGCCGACGGGGAGGTCAAGCTGGCTGATTTCGGTCTGGCTCGAAGCTTCTCAGACCCATACAAGATCATGACTTCAAATGTCATCACCAGATGGTACCGACCACCCGAGCTATTGTTCGGAGCGAAACATTACTCCGGCGCTGTTGACATCTGGTCCGTCGGTTTAGTGTTCGCCGAACTCATCATCCGCATACCATATATCGCTGGAAACACTGAGCTGCAACAGATCAGCCTAATCTGCCAGGCCATTGGCACACCTACCGAGGAAAACTGGCCCGGTGTTACTAGTCTACCCGAGTACGCCGTGGAGGGCGAGATCATCCCAGTCCAAGGCCGAGACGTCTTCATGGGCCGATTCGGCACAGTCGGTTTCGACGGCGTAGATCTTCTAATGAAGACCCTAACTCTCGACCCCAAGAAGCGCATCACGGCCTACGACATGCTCAAGCACGAGTGGTGGCACAAGGACCCCAAGCCCTCCCACAAAAAGGACCTTCCGAAGAAGAAGTCCGGCGCCCAGGACAAGGTTGGTGACGACCTGAAGAGAAGACCTGGCATGGTGGAAGAGGACAAGACGAGCAAGGTCGCTCGAAAGCTGGACTTTGGCGCGATGAAATAGGGTTACTCGCCTCTCCGTCCTGGCCCCCATCGACCCAGATCCGCTGTCTCCGCTTTGAGGCGGGAATACAAAGCCATGCGGATTTAAAGGTATACCGCTGGCCTACATGACCAAGGGATGAATTGAATTTTAGGCGTTGGATGGTTCATTGTACGGAAATCACTTAGGTAAATAGGCGTTGGCATCCTCGGCGAACGAGGAAGAGGGCACGGTCATGTCCATATCAAAATCACAGTAATGAAACCACTGTTAAACAATGGAAATCGTAAGAAAACCACGACCGTCCCATTTTTTTTTAGAAACTGCCGCTGGATATGTATATATGCCTGTCCATCGCGCTCTATGATACGTGGAGCATGACCTTGGAATACTCCCTTCCTTCCGCCGACCAATTCTATCGCTGCTCCAAAAAAACGCCCATTGCGCCCATTTTCTGTTGCTTTTGTTTTGAAGTCGTGCCTACGTAATCATTTCCGCCCTCACGGGTTCGGATCATCACACCTTAAAAAAATATCATCCCAATCCAAGGTGGTGAAACGGTAGATCGAATGGGAATCCAGACTTCCTGTCGAAAGTGGGGCTCGTAAAGTATGTATGATGGTATCTCATTTGGGGTAGATGGAGGTTGGTTAAAGAATAATCCAAGAGGTTTCGATAATATATTTTTTATTTTTATTGAACTGGTTCCGGGGGAGGCTGGACGCTTCCTCCGTCGACAATTATTTGCTTGTCGATACGGGCTTCGGTATCTCCATACTCAAGTCGCTTGTATGTCGTGATTCGGGCTTCGTTCATGTCTATGTCGAAGAACCGAACCCGACGGACGTAGTCACCATAGCCACCGTATCCTCCAAACCCGGCGCCACCGCCGTAGCACATCCACAGCTCGGGTTTCTTCGTCTCCTCATTAGATGAAAGCATACAATATTCATTAGCATGGTCACTAGAGCTTGAGTGTTAGCTTATGCTGGAGAGCATCGAAAAGACAAGAAATGGAGGATACGTACTGTCCACAGCTAACCATAACGATACCTTGCTCGACTAGGGCGTCGCGGAATCCTGAGTTGTATTTAGGTGCAGTAACACCTTCCCTTAGTTCGCCTACACGGGGGTTCTCTGCATCTCTGTACTCCGGAAGGGGTATATGGATGAAGGCAAGATCCATATGTATGTGGGTGTACTCCTTGTGCTTTTTCTTGAGACTGTCTGATGTCTGTCTGAACCAGTCGATTTGATTCTTTTTGATCCAGTCGTAACCGCTCCACTGTCGTTCGTCTGGTGAATATGAGTGAGAATCCAACATGTATATTGTCAACGCAGAATGCTTTGATGTTCCTTGAGCAAGAACCTCGATATAGTAATTGCCAACTCCGTCGATATCGTCCGGACCGGCCACGGATAACGAATATGGTAATTGTTCAATTAACGCCATCTGTGTGGCCCTAGATAGCGCTCCTTCGTCGTCGTGATTTCCGAATATGGATATGTAGGGAACCTTGTGCTCGATGAGCAGTTGCGCATATTTGAAAATCGCCGATTGCGCATCGGGTGCAGTGTCTCCATTAACCTGGTCGCCACTGAGGACAACCAGATCCGGCTTCTCTTCGTTCAATAATTTAGTCACAAAGTCGAGGGTCCGCAGATCCGCAAGACAAGGCCCTCCACGATATTCGTCGGGAACCGGATCTCTGCAGTGGCCAACGCCCGTGCTCAGGTGTAGATCCGCCAACTGCATGATCTTGAATTTCCCATTGTCATTTACGCGCGGCTGAGGCTTCACAGGCTCGATCTGGTTCCCTTGTCGGATCGTCATATGAGCAGTTGGTGTATCAGTGCCAGCATCGAGTAATAATGGAGTATTTTGGAACTGCCACCCGCTTCGAGCTTCGACGGCATCGTCGCCAAAGAGAACATCGACCGCAGTGACGGCTTTTTTAGAGTCGCTCGCTGTCGGCTTAGATGATCGCAATACCCATAATCCAAATGGTCGAGACTCCCACTTTTCGGCATTTTTATCCTTAGTTCCGGTTGTAGGATCCTGTCGACTAACAGTAACACCTATGACGACCTTGTCCTTGGCGGTAAGCTCTTCTTCTTTCTTCCTCTGGACGTGAAGGTAGGCGCTAGAAACCCATGATTTGCCCAGATAGAGATTCTTCTCCACTCGATGCCAGGATTCGGGGTCGAGCTTGCAGGACGAAAGTAGATTGATCTTGGAGCATTGAGTAATTGTTATATCGGTAACGACTTGTCCATGATGATGTTGTGGCATATACTCGTGGACGGCATTGGGGAGAAGTCGGAAATTCCGATCGAGGAAGAAGATAATGAGGAATGCGAAAAGTGCTGCAGCGGTTAGCTGGGTTATCGTGCGCACCTATTTAGAGAAACACCGTTAGCTTTGATATATCCACGAATGCAGATGAATGTATATAGAATAATTCTGAAGGATAAAGGGAAATGAATTGCGACATACTATCCTTCGCGTCATGATGTTCGAGATGAATATGGTGGGCTAGACGTCGCTGCTGGCCCGACCTCAGGTAGATATTGTATGTTAGCACAGTAGCGATGTCGTAGTGATGGGCGCCAGCGGCCAATCATCTTCAACCATGAGCATCTAGACACTAATCTCTGCTCAAACCTTCAACCCTGTAAGTCGTCGGTAGTGTGATTGTATAATCGTGCAATCGTGTTTCTATTTCGTGCTCAAAATTAGACAAATCATGTATTTATTCAAGCAAGGTATAGGTATAGAGAAACGGGAACTAAAATCAAAGAATTTGGAACATTCTGAAGGAGAAATAAATCAAGACCCCGGTCAACTATTCCCGATAAATGATAATGACAATCTGGGGAATCGCGACCAATCCACGCCAAGACATCCTTGTATGCCCATCCTTTCCCGGATCTAGCCTTAGGTACTTCGATGCACGTATTACCACCTGCTAAGTTTGGGTGTGATATACTTCAGATCGATGTACAATCTTCGTTTGACGTTCCATTCAAGGTTCAATCAACGTTGAAAGCTAACGTTGTCACTTTCCATATGACAGCTCATCGTCTAAACTTTGGAAGTCTATTCGGCTCTAGAACTCACCGATCAACAACAATCAACTTCTACTCACCAACTTACACAAGTTTGCATATTTACAGAGTGGGAAAGTCGATTGATAGGTACCTACTTACGCACGCAAAGAGTAAGCGTTCAAGTACGAGCCGTAGATCATCATAGCTACTGCATGCAGCTGTTATTCGACGAAGAGACGGAGTACGTAAGCCTCCAGCAGAATATCCCCGAGACACGATACGGTTAACCGACCCGACCGGGATAGCTCCTAGATCCACTTTGGTCGAAAATCGTTAAAAAAACGGCTGATCAGTGATCACCTTCGTTCAACTTAAAAACGAGTGGTTGAGTTCAGATTTGTTCAAAATAACTCGGACCTTGAGAATGACGTTAACGACGTTACTTCGCGCATCCTCATGTTCTCCAAGTTGACTGAAGATTCGTAATAACCTTACCAGGAGAAAGAGTTGAAACCTACCTCATACAGGGATAAGACAGGCTCGAGTACACATTTTATTAGTTAAAAGATTATTAATTTTAATAACGAAGGAAAGAAAAGAGAGGAAAAAGAAGAAAAGCCTAACAACATTAGAATGAAATATATGTATGTGAATAGATGGTAAGCGAGAAGGAATAGCAGATGTGATGATACACCCGGTGACACTGTGATCTAACACTTGGCAATTTTATACTGACCTACACAAGGAACTTTTGCCAAAATCATATCATCAAAATCAATTCTATAAGAGGTAGGTATTATAGGATTCATTCAATTCATGTCGAATGGTCTATGCATACCTCTAAGCTCGTTCTAACCTCGTAGCTCGAACATTGACGATGTGCTACCGCCATACTCTATGACGAAAAGGACTCCTTTTCTATTCCTCATCTCCGAGTTTTTTTTGGGTGTCCTTGAAAACATAGGCTGGAACCTATCATCCATTACTCCGCATTCTCGTCGAGCATTAGCAACTCCTCGGTAATGTCCCATAACTGCGCTGTCTGGCCTCCGGAAATCTTTCTCTCCCAGAGGCTATTCCGTCTTGTTCGACTGCTTCTCCCGCAAAAGTCGTCGTCCTCGCTGCGACTCTTCCCATTAATATTTTCCGCACCTCGACTCTGCACAAGTTGACCTATGCGGTTGTGAAGGTCATCTTCGTCCAAAAGATGTCCTGAGCATAATGAAGAGGCCGATCCTTCACACGAATCTCGTTGGACGTAGTGACTGTGCCCATCAACCTGTGCCTCGCCACCGAACTCATGTAAGCTATCCTTCAGTGCAACACTATCTCGAATCCCTCGAAGCCTTGCAGTGAATTGCTTAAAGACCGCGACTCGCTTCTCGGCCGCTTCGGCTCTCTCATGCCACATTCTAGACTCTCTCCTCGCTATCCTAAGCTGCTCACACAGCTTGCCGATATCCATGTTTTCACGAGCTTCTAGCTGCCGCCGCAATTGTGTGTTTTCTTCCGTTCTGTGTTCAAGCTGCCTTTGTAGGTGGCGGATCTGGACGTGAAGTATTGAATTGGTACTTCCAGGCCGTGGGCTCCAGTTTGAAATTCTTTCATCGTCACCATCATAATGTCCAGGCGAAGCCGATGGCGATGGACGAGCGAAAGTGATATGCTGTGCTACTGGAGGCTCTTCTTGGTGAGGGATCATGGTTCCTAAACTTGGCGGTTGGCTAAGCTCTCGATCTCGCAGAGGAATTTGAGGAGTTGGCGAAGAGAAAGGCACTCTTCTCAATGTAGAAAATGAACCGTCCGTGGGGCGTAGAGAAACGTGTGGGATTTTGCTTCGTAAGTCGCCAGGAGCAGTCTTTGAAGAGGTGAGGCTAGTGTTACTATGATTTACAGCAGAAGTAAACACTTCATTGTGTATTGGTGTATCCATAGGTTGGGCTCTGCCTTTGAAATGATCCGAATGGATTGATAGCATACTAGCTGTTGGCGATACGTTAGCCTTGATAGACTTAGTCGGAGTGATTCTCCCAGAATGTGTAGATACGATACTACTAGGAGCATTGGAACCTCGCCTCATCTCTCCTGGATGCGCGGCTGTTAATCCAATAGGCGAATCCTTAGCAGCACTATCAAACAGGGCAGCCATCGCTCGTACTGCACCACTGTGAGGCCTCGAGCTTGTGCGGCGTGGAGTTGATCTACTTCGGCTGAAACTACCTTTCGTCGGCGATGTAGAATTTTCAGACCATGACTCAAATACACTTTTCTTCTCTGGTGAAAGCTTAGACGGTGTCGACTTATTTAGTGTAACCGGCCTCCTGTTTCGTTGTTCCAGACATTCATCAGTATGCCGGAAGAAGCCGAAGCCGGGACTTCGTCTAAGACGCCTTTCCTTCGCAGCCCTTGCCAGCGATTCTGTGCTAGCTCTACTAGCTAAAGTAAGGGCCTTCCACTTGTCAGCAGGGCTTGCATGTTGAGATTGGAAATTGGGATGCTCTCCAGTTGGTCTATTAGATAATTCTTTGATTGAAAGGGGAGACCTAACTGGCGTTATTGTCCTCGGGGTTCCTGTTAAGTATTCCTCATCATTTCTAATGATGGGCAAAGATGACTTAACTGTATGAGATATTATATCGCTCCCGGATACCCGGTGATTCAACGGGTTTCTATGAGGATGGTGCATTGGGAGGTTTTCATGCCGATGAGGCGTGTGTCCAGGAGGCGGGCTTTCCTCGACCGTTGGCGAAAGACATTTTATCGACACTCTAGAATTCGAGCGTCTTGACTGTCGTCGTTGAATGAGAGGCGGATCGTGTTGACCTTCACAAGTGTATTGAGGCTCTAATAAGCTAGGTTCTATTTATAGTTGTCAATTTGCGATATTGTAAGTGAGGTACGAATTTACCTACTCCGCGTTTGAATGGGACTTGGCGATCTTCTTAATGAGAATGTGTCTGAGACGGACGAAGCCAACCTGGGCCTGCTTTTTCTGTGATGAACACTACATTCATTTCTTCTGATCTTCAGCGTTCCTAGACTTCGCATCTGCCGAACCGCTTCCCTCCAGTGCACAATCAGCATCTCTGCGATACTGTTAGCAATGTGTACTTTGTCTACTGAGAAAAGTGAGGGTTGGTCATCGGCCGTAGCTGTTGATCTCGACCTTCTGCATTTACGCCTCTCCTTTCGGGATCTTGGCTGTGATGCCGGGAGCAACACTAGTCCAACTGCCGGATCTGCTACTTTCATTTTGTAAGATTGAATCAGGTCATTGATCAAAAGGGGCCCAAAAATGATGCTCAACGCATTATATCCCATCAGGCCAGATGTTGGAAGAGGTCTTCCATCTTCATCCTCTCGGGGGGCAACTTCCGCAGCTCGGCCGATAAACGACAGCAAGCCAAATACTGCGCAAATGAGCTCTCTTTGGTACTGTGACTTTACGGTCCCGATCGCAAGCGCAATTAGTCGGGCGCGAAGTTTGGTTTCTTTGGTTTTAGTGAGCTCAGGATCTACGTGAAGCTGACTATGAATTGCGACTAAAGCATCAAACAGTGACAGTGAGCCTAGGATGCCACCAGGCAGGCCGGACAGAAATTTCTTGAACGCAGAAGCGACATCGTGAGGGTTGCATTTAATATGGGTGGGCAGATTTGGACATCGAGTTGTGGCTGAGATATCATTCGTGTCTCTGTCGGCGCAATAATAATCATAGAGCGTGTTCACAGTCCGAATAGAACCTGGTATTCGGAATATACCTGGAGTCTCGGCTATGATGGATATTTGTTAGTCCTAAAGTGATGAAATCGATCGACTGTCTTTCCCGACCTTGTTGTACGAGCGCTTGACCAAGGGCTCGAAAGCATGTTGGCAATACTAAGGGGCAAGGGGTGTATTCCGCAGGCAAGTAGAACAAACTCTTTCCGCACAATCGAACTAGATCCTGAAGGTTTGCGTTCTCTAACCCGTCTTTCTTTTGATGGTTTACAATATACAGAGCGGCATCACTAATACTTCGTCGGCGCCGAAGCTGTCGGTCCGATTTAACAACCACGGTTTGTGTTGACTGGCCAGAAGATGATCGTCTTAAGGCTTTGGAGAACCAGCTTCTTTTTCGAACCGGAGCCGACTTGGACGCATTTCTTCGTTAGCATGATAAGTGTATGATAGATGAACTCCTCCAATCTCTTGACTTCACTTACGGAGTCCACTGGGAAGTCTCCTGGCACAAATGACCGAACACCGTACTAAGTCATGCAAGTTAGTAAATCTATGTGCTAGTAAAGCATTGAGCGGAAGTGCCACCTTCTTTGCGAGTCGGTTATATTCACTGATGAACTCTTCTCTGTGATCTACCTCGTCACAATCCGAGAGTAGTCCTCTGTCGCAAGTAGAAGATGACCAAGTGTTGCTTCTGCGGCCGGAGGATTCTATGGTGCCGAGAGAGTGGGTCGAAGTTAAGCCTGCTTGTGGTTTAACAATGTTTGAATACGAGATTGGGCGTCTTCGTTGATAGGGAAAGGGTTGTGAAGACGAAGTCCAACTCGCAGGTATAGGTTCTTTGCCTTTGTTGGAGGTCGAAGGTGTATCATGATGGTAAGACTGCATTTGAGCGACTACATTTAATCAAAAAAAGGGTATGCTCTGGATGAAGGAGAGGTGATACTAGAGAATATGAAAAAAGCTTGCGCTGGCAAGGAGTGAGGAATGAGATCAATAGCACTGGAAATTAATGATACATCTAATATATATACCACTAAATATTGTTTCATATCCGAACCAGTCACCCCTTCTGCTTTTCTCCTGGGTATGATTTCGTTAGAAATACATACTAAGGAAGTAACAAGCAATAGAAGGCGACATTACCTAGAGAAAGTGCATATCCAACCCCATAGCCCTGTATGCTGCAAGTACGATCCATGGTGGATCCCATGATATCGAGATGTCATCACATCTCAAGTGCTAGTAGTATTGTACTCGAGATGAGGAAACTGGGAATACACTTGAAAGATCTTCAATGTGCGCCAATTAAGATATCTTGAAAATCTTTGAAATGCATTGCACTTACAAGAAAGACTTGTGCTATGGCCGCCATATGATCCAGACCCGTTTTATCACCTGCCAAAGCCTTTAAGCCTTCCCCATCTAGACCGTGTAATTCCTCCTTAACCTAGATCATGATACTCTCAGAGAATGAAAACATATGCGGGCTCAAAAGGACTGATCCTTATCAACCACTTTAGTCTTTCGAACGCCAGACTCCTCTGCAATGCCCATCGATAAGCTTCCGTGACCCCCAATGATCTCGTTGCCGCCATTTCCAAGTTTTCGTATACGTCGTCAAAATAATCTCGAAAGGTTGCCGGTGACCCGGTCACGGAGGGGGAAAGTATTCACCCTCATCGCTAGTGACGCCTGTAAATAGGACGTACTTAAGGATATCCGAGAGGGAAATAATGCCCTTCAAATGCCAACTATCGTCGATCACTACCAACCTATGGACTCGAGATTGACGTAGAGTGACAAATATCGAATCGAGCCTGTCGTCCTCCTGACAAGTGTAGATTCCTTGAAAATCGTCCGGTCTCTTCGACAGCGCTTCCCCTACCGTCGACTTCAATTCGTCGTAACTCCCCCCTTTGATACATGGTATAACGTCGACAGCCTCGAATACGTTGAGCACGACATTGTTTTTATCAATGATGGGTACAGCGGATATATTGTGAACCACCATCAGATTGATAACGGAAAGAACCGAATCTGTCATCTTGGCTGTAGCCAGGTTCTTGTACGTTCCCAGTCCGATCTCTCGCACCGTCTGCTTTAAAAGCATGGTATGCTGCTCCGTGTTGACAGCAATAAATTTGAGAATGCGATACTGCGTGATAACGCTGACTACCGTCTCCCTCTCGGTTTCGTGGTCGACGTCGACGAGCGGAATTCGGCGAGCGCGACTCTTTAGCATGCGGCTGCATGCCTCGTAGAGCGGCTTCGACGGATGAACAGACACGGTTTCTAACGGGAGGACGCCGATGGCCCTTTCAATGTCTTCGATAACATAAATCATTAGTCACACGAATCCAATCGATTCACCCCGCATGTCCGAGCTTCGGGCGCAACATACCGCGAAGGCTGCTGAGCCTGAACTTGTCGACATCGTCAATGTGCTCTGGAAATTGACAATAATACTGTATCAAATTGATGTAATCGGTTGCTGTTAAAAGACCTGCGAACCTAGACTGGTGCGAATCCCAGAGAGGTGCGGACACTATTCCTAATGGCTCTCACATTAGAAGTAGTTCGGACAATCGCAAGAGTTCCGAATGTAATCATACCATTCTGAATCAATATGTCCAGACTCTTCCTGATTAAGAGATCATTGTCGAGCACAATGAGTCGGAAGGACAGCGGTAGCACATCGTAGCTAGTTCTAACTCGAAGAAAGTTGCGCAGGCCTTTCTATAGAATGAAAAGATGGTTAGTAAAGCGATTGAAACCTGGGGTCCGAGAGTCGGATCCGGATAGGAGGGGAAGGCAGGGCGGGAGAAGCCGGAAAGTCATGATATATGAGATGCGGTATCTGATAGCTTACCAGACCTTGCAATTGCTCTTCATCGATGGGAGTCATTGGCGTCGTGGGCACGGGTGTTGTACGACTCCGAAATTTAGGTCTGAGATACGAGGATGGCTGCACAAAGGGAAGCTCGTGACCAGCTCGAGGCAGCGGTGGCATGGACGATTGCAGACCCGACAGCACGGCGGGGGCAGTCGTGGTTGGCGCACGCTGTGGCTCGTCGCCTGGCGGATTTTTGGGTTGGCGGCTCGTAGGGTCATCCATCGTTCACCTTTCTAATTTTTCCCTCTTTAAACCCTTTTGGGACTCACTTGCTCACTTGGGGGCTCAGGGCAAGTCGGGGCGAGGATTATTGGTGGAACGCCCGTCTCCCCGTAGGCGTGTAAAAGATGTTTGCAGCAGGTGTGAGCGTGGAAAAGGCTTCGGTGTAGGAGACCGTCTCTTAACAGGGAAGAGGGGGAGGGGTGCGGAGAGTAAAAAAAAGCGATATTTTAAAAAGGGACCAAGGGGAGTTTGCTATGAATCGGGTAGGGCTGGTCGAAGAATTGGAGAACTAAGCTCTAAACATGCTTAGTTGGAAAAACAGCATGGGGGTTTGCTAGCTGAGACAAGACGTGGAAAAGTTGGCAATTGAATTCATGACGATGGCGATAATTGATGGTGGAAGGGTCGACAACGATAAGAATAAGAATTGGGAATTGGTGTAATAATAGACGAATAGACAAATAAGTAGACAAATAAATAGCCTTGCTCTCTTAGTTAAGTGGTCTAGACTGGGCTACCAGCTGAGTGGACAACTGAGAGCTTGATTAGTATTTGTAGGTAGCAGGATATTGATATCAGGTAGTTAGTGGTCAAAGAGAGCTAAGTAGCTGGCTGACTGGCTGGTGGTGATTGATTTGTAGTAGATGTAACTTGGAAGTGAGATGGTTGTTAAATGTACCTACGGAGGGTTCACTGGAACGATCTGATAGGACGGTGCTTGATATTGTAAAAGGACGGAAGCTGCAGCTTGGCTGCTTTGGGTGGTAGTGATACATAGGTACCTCTTCTTCAGCACTTCTGATAAGGGAAACTACAAGAGCATGGTGCTTGCTGATTCAAAACAATGACATGTGGGTTAAGATCTTCACATCTTCACTCTTGAGTCTTTGCGAACAGTTAGGCTTCACAGTAGGCAAATATATCAATATACAAATAAAAAATGATAACTTAGAAGCGTGTCGTGATTGTGAGAGCAGCATGTATAAATGAATGAGGTATCCGTGGATGGGTGGTAAATAAGCTTAACTGGGTTGACGTAATTTAGCATAGCCTCTGCCCCGATAGTTGCTAGGCCAAAGCTAACATGGTGTGTGTGGGTTCGAGGTCTAAGTGGCTCACTCGAAACTCTTCAACGAAGTTGGATACATAATACCTAGTAAATGAGGTGAACGTTTAGGTTGCTCTGTGATTATTATATTTATAGCAATTTGTTTCTATAATAACTTTGGCTGGCTTAGAAAAAGAAAAAGAGGAAAGCGAAGATAACTGGAACACAAAGTTACTTACAAATTTACATAACGTAGTACAGTAGTAAAGTAGGTAACACACCTAAGACAGAGAGACATTTGGATGCTCGTATAAAGTTGAGCTTTCTCCTTTCCCGTAAAGACTCAACCATAATAGTAATCCCCCATAAACGGCTAGAGTAGGAAATATACTCGTTGGTAAGATCCGAGCGTGAGAAAGCAACAGACAATCAAATGATCTATCATATCGTATCGAAGAAGTGATGTAACACCAAGGAGACACAAAGTTGTCGCCCTGAAAAGTCGGTCTTTGCTTTTGCTAGTCTAGGGGCCTCATCGATCGACCACCAAGGCGGGAACGGGATAAAGGCAAACATCCTTCAAATTTAATCTATTAACTTAGTAGACAGCCAACTTCGATCCATAACATTAGATACACGATATTTAATGTTAGTCACGCGATGATAAAACATGTCTCATCCTCATCCGGCCTTATAAGTCTACTGTCGGTGGGTAGCATACTTAGGTAATTAGGTTGCTAGCATCTATGGCGAAGTTGGCGTCGAAGAGTGATATATGCAAAGGTTAGAAAGGGTGTACACGATCGTACCTATTGTCAAAAATAGTTGGAGGGCTCGGACTAATAAATCATATAGCCATCAAAGCCAAGGCGGAATGTCCATGTTTGATCATTCTGACTTTGCTGGGTCTCAAAGGGAAAGGTCTCATGACATATTTCCTAGGAGGCTGTTGTTGGCAATTAGTGGATGCCTTCCACACTTGAACGGAGTTAAGAAGGTGATTGGTTATCTGTAATTGCGAATAGCTTCAATCCGAATAAATTCTGCAGCATGATAACAAACATTTCTTGGCTTCGGCTCATTTCAGACGGGTAGCTGCATGATAGATGGATGAACGGCTGGGTACATCATATCTTTGAAACGAGACGAGATAGTGGACAGTTGACAATGAACAGCGGGTGATGATGTTCGTTTTCACAAGCCAAAATACTTATTATGGATGTACTAGGTAATCAAATCAGCAGCTCCAGCAGTGGCAAGCTCCCGTAGATGTGGGCTTGCTCTGTGTGTGGCTGCCGCTATACGCAAGAGCTGTCCTGAAAGGGCAAGTATGATGATAATCGGGGTCCTGTTCATTCATGGGTAGGAGTAGGTAAGAGTTGCTCAGTACGTCAATTCGCTCTTGTCTCGTTGTGATTACATTAAAGCTCCAACCTCGTTCTTTGAGCTGCTAACGTTTATTGGAGGTATACAAATGTACCTACCGCCATTCCATCCCATTATAGATACTGGTTTTATCGCGACTTAGTGCATGCATAAATTGACATCCATGGATGCATATCACTTCTTGTTATACTATTCTAGATTATAGGTAGATATTACCTCCAAGACAACAATACAATATTATAACTGATAATGTTCTCGTATAATAACATGGAAACCTATTTCCAAAAATACATGCCTGTAGCATATATAAAGGTACCTGTACATAATGAAAACGGTTAGATAAGCGCATTGTATCTGATTTATGTACTGATAGATATAACAGGGGTGATACCCACAAGCCGAAGCTTAGGCAAGCCGCTCCCACCGAAACCTTCCGGGACACAGTTCCACAAAAGAGTAAGAGAAAAAAAGGTAAGAAAAGATTGGTCACCTTGGTCAAACCCACCTACCTGCACCGCCTGCAGACATGCACTATTCCTTCTCTGTACGCAACCACACAGCGCTACCCATAACCTCCCCTAGCCTACTGCAGCGGAAGCGGCAATAGCGCAGCAATTGCTATTACAATTACTATCATCTTAAAGATTCTTAGGTTAGGAAGGTTCGAGGTATACTTGTGACTGGGGGGAAGGATCGTCCAATGTCGGGACTCGTCAAAACCTCTACTTACCTAGAAACCTGACGCAACTATCTTTTTTTGAGCTTTCTCTTTCTCGGTGCAACTTGCAACTCGCAACTCGCAACTTTGTAAATCGTAAACAACTTTTTGCAAGTCCCCCATCCACCATCCAACCCCCAAAACACCAACATCGAAGGTTCGATAACACCCACTCCTCTTCTCCAACAATAACAACTATCATACACCGGTCAAGATCGACCTCTGTCATTCCATCATTCCGTTTCGTCAATGCATCGATGCATATAACCCGGCAGAATTATCGCCGCGTCGTCGACCTGCACGAGATAACCCGCCTACCCTAGCCTCTCACGAGGGTACATCATAGGACCACCCATCCTCGCGGCGGCAGGGCTTATTATTTGGGCCTAATCTCAGTTTATTGACTGCATTCAACCCTCCAGACCGAATCGATTTTTTTACTACGAATAAATCGAACCCAACCTCACCCGGATACCATTATCCATCATTTGTCCTTCGTTTCATCGGCAGTAATCAAATCTTATCATCGATCGCGGTTCTTTGCTTAACCCATAGCAATGGGGGCCTGCCAGTCATGCTGCGGAGGTAACGCCGGATCCTTGTGTGTCAATTAGAGCTTTGCATGTGCTAAATGTCGACACAGGCAAATCTCGTGATGGTCTCTACGAACCGGTACTGGCCGATAGTGAGAGAGAAGCTGTCGCTGACCTGCTTCAATATCTCGAGAACGTGTGTTTATCCTCTACCAACTCTTCAACGACTCCACGCTAACCGTGTTCTAGCGCGGCGAGACCGATTTCTTCTCCGGCGAGCCTCTTCGAGCCCTCAGCACCCTTGTCTTTTCCGACAATATCGATCTTCAAAGGAGTGCCAGTTTAACATTTGCTGAGATCACAGAGCGAGGTATGTGGCAAGATCGGGACACAGTCGAGAAGAGTTTCAGAATATGGGCTTGAGCCAAGCGAGCCCATTTTCAAGCATCAACATGATTCTCTGACTAGCACATGAGACTGACTATTTACTAGATGTTCGTGAGGTCGACCGCGATACGTTGGAACCCATCCTCTTCCTCCTCCAAAGCCCCGACATCGAAGTTCAGAGAGCGGCCAGCGCAGCGCTTGGGAACCTAGCTGTTAACAGTAAGTGTAGCTTCAATGGTTCTATCTAGCTGCCGTCTTACCAAGCCGTCTAGCCGAGAACAAGGTTTTGATCGTCCAGCTGGGCGGTCTAACACCGCTCATACGTCAGATGCTTTCGCCCAACGTCGAAGTTCAGTGCAACGCCGTAGGATGCATCACCAACCTGGCAACCCATGAGGAGAACAAGGCCAAGATCGCACGATCAGGGGCATTGGGGCCACTCACCCGATTGGCTAAATCAAGAGACATGAGAGTCCAACGAAATGCGACTGGTGCCCTCCTCAATATGACACATTCAGGTATGCATTTACCTTTCGGCGATGGTGTCGATGGGGATATTTCTAACAGTATCGTGCAGACGAAAACCGACAACAGCTTGTTAACGCAGGCGCCATACCCGTACTAGTCCAATTATTGTCTTCACCCGATGTCGATGTCCAATATTATTGCACGACAGCACTCAGCAACATTGCCGTTGATTCTAACAACCGTCGGAAATTAGCTGCGTCCGAAACCAAACTGGTTCAGTCGTTGGTAAATTTGATGGACTCGTCTTCTCCTAAGGTTCAATGTCAAGCGGCGCTAGCGCTTCGAAATCTAGCCTCCGACGAGAAATATCAGCTGGATATTGTTCGAGCACAAGGCCTCAACCCGTTATTACGCCTACTTCAATCATCATATCTCCCGTTAATCCTCTCCGCCGTCGCATGCATACGTAATATATCCATTCACCCTCTAAATGAATCGCCTATCATCGAAGCCGGATTCCTGAAGCCCTTGGTCGATCTGCTAGGCTCTACAGACAACGAAGAAATCCAGTGCCACGCAATATCGACTCTCCGAAACCTCGCTGCTAGCTCTGATAGGAACAAAGCTTTAGTACTCGAGGCCGGTGCGGTACAGAAATGCAAGCAACTTGTCCTGGATGTTCCGGTCACTGTTCAGTCAGAGATGACGGCCGCGATTGCAGTCCTTGCCTTGTCGGATGATCTCAAGACACACTTGTTGAACCTCGGCGTGTTCGATGTCCTAATCCCCCTAACGCACTCCCCAAGCATCGAGGTTCAAGGCAACAGTGCTGCAGCTCTAGGCAACCTATCATCTAAAGGTATGTGCCATTTCCATTTGATAAGGATAAATTCTCTTATGGTTAACTGACTTTGTAGCAGTGGGCGATTACTCTATCTTCATTCAAGACTGGACGGAACCGAATGGCGGCATTCACGGCTACCTTAGTAGGTTCTTAGCTAGCGGTGACGCGACCTTCCAACACATTGCCATCTGGACACTCCTGCAATTGCTAGAATCTGAGGATAAGACTCTGATTTCGCATATTGGAAAGTCGGATTCAATTGTAGAGATGATCAAGCAGATTGCGAACCGACAGGTTGAGTCGGATAATGAATTTGAAGAAGATGATGAGGGCGAGGTTATCAATCTGGCTCAGCGTTGCCTGGAACTGCTCGGTCAGAGCGTGTCAAAGGCGCATATCGAGGGATGAAGTGACGAAGCCTCCTATCAACGGTCATTACCATGTTTTTACTCTTCCCTAACCAGCAAATTTTGCCGGGCTCCCTGTCTTGTTCCCGGCTGGCATTCGCGCGGACGTGGTTGGTTCCGGTGTTCGAGGCGTATTTTATATAAGCAGGCATCTATGTTTTTTATCGATGTTTAGGCTGCTTTGATATTCTATAGGGACTGCATATCCTCATTGGGCGGCTCGACTTGCGGATGGAGTGTATCGTGGCTTTGCCCCCGAACCTACCCTCGTGGAAAGGGACACCCATCTCATTTGTACTACTACGGCTTTGCCGTCCGAAAAGATGACCATTCGGCTCATCGCTCTATCAAGTCACAGATACTCTTAAGGGTGTCATCGATGGGACTTTAAGATTCTTGTAATTAGATTGCACTTCCTCGCCTAAAAATGATATCCCACAAATCATCCCTCCCGAACGCCTTCCATGCTGTTGCAGTCGTGATATATTACCAGTATATACAATCCACGTGACCGACTTTTTGAGTTGTAAAAGAAAAGGAGGGCCTTGTTAGGGATTTGGTGAATCGCCGGCTGAAACGGGATGAAGACCGCTTTCCACTTTGGTGAACCAGTCAAAAGGCCACCAGCCCTTCACGACCACCTTAGAGATGACCTTGCCCTTGATCAGGCCCATAGGCAGGGGGCCGAAGTCACGGCTGTCTCGGGACCAGGGGAGATTGTCTCCAACGATGTAGCAGTGACCTTTCGGGACCTAGATCGCTTGTTAATCACCTACTCTCTTCCCCGGCCTCCTCAATACGGTAGATCAACGTACCTGTATCATATTCCCATTCCCTACACCAGGCGAGTTCAGCAAGACGTAATCCCCCGGCATACCCATGACGCGCTTTATGCCCTCCTCGCCGGGCTCGACGGGGATGGAGTACACGACGCAATCGCCGACGCGGACGCCGCGGCCGCGGCGGTAGGATCGGTCTGTTACGAACCACTCGTCCCGCGTCTGGAAGGTGGGGAGCATGGAGGGCCCCCACCCGTACCCCGTGCTGTACCCGTATGTCACGAGCACGTGGCCGAGAGCCATTGCCTTGACTGTGTAGAGGAATACCCGGAAGGGGTGACCTATGAGGGATGACATGATCGTTCGTAGGATGGTGGGGGTTGTGATGAGATGAGATTTCGGATGAGGGGCGATATGATGAGAGGGTTTATGAGACGAGGTGAAGGGTTTCTCGTCGATGGGCTAGGACATGTTTACGAGCCATGAACTAAGCTTCAAAGTACTAGGTAAAGTTCTCGCGTAGGAACATGAATATACATGAATATCTGAGTATGTATAAGTGAAGCACTCATGTATAAACCTTTATAAAATAGATTTGATGTAATGGATAGACGAACTCAAGCTAAGTCTTGGCACTGAGCTACGGTTGCAGACCCGGCGGGCGTACCGAGATGTGATTGGCTGTCCGAGCTTTAACTTTAAATCTGAAAAGCCGATAACCATGGATCTTTAAAACTCAATCAAAAAATAGCGAATCTGCAACAACGTCACTTTCAGCCTGAACAGTAGCGTTAGTTAGCTGAGGTTCTCTTACATTGAGGCTGGGAAAAACATATACGAGTCGTACTAGCTCTTTCGCAGATTTGAGGATCGAGATATAGCTAGGGACTAGGAGTCCACCACCCAAGATGGCGCACCCACGCTGTCTCGCGCACCCCTCTCCAGCACGAGCCCTCCACCGAATCCTCATCTTAGACCTACCTGTCATGACGCCCTCCCTAGGACGACAAACAGCCTCCTACCTCCTCCCACCACGGCTCTTTTCCTCCTACAGCCGTGCCCTCCCCGCGCGTCAATCCCTCTTCCTCACCACCTCACCAAGCGCACCGCAAATCCGATCCCTGAGCACGACTCCCGCGCTACAGCGCATCATGCAAGTCAAGAAGCGCCTAACCAACGACAAGATCCCATTCCAATGGGTACGCCTCGTCCAAGAAGACGGGCTCTCAGCGCCACAACCAACAGCGCGCGTGCTCGGCTCCATCAACACGAAAACGCACACCCTCGTGATGGTCGCGCCGCCTCCGCCCACCGAAGAACCCTCCTCCGAAGACTTCGACCCCTCCTTCGAACCCCCTCCCCCCGCCGCCATCTGCCGGATTCTCGACAACGCCGCCATGGCCGAAGCAGAAGCCGAGATGGCGGCCGCCGCACGACGGAAAAACGTCGACGTCAAGGAAGTCGAGATGAGTTGGTCCATATCCCCGCACGACCTCTCGCACAAAATAAAACGGATCCAGGAGTTTCTGGGCAAGGGGTTGACGGTTGAAATCGCGCTGGCGAAAAAGAGGAGGGGGAGGGAGGCGACGAGGGAGGAGGCGCAGAGGGTCATTACGATGATTAGGGAGGCGATCGCGCAGGTTGATGATGTGAAGGAGTCGAGGAAGGTGGAGGGCACGATTGGCGGGTTTATGAAGATGTACTTTACGGGCCCGGTTGAGAAGAGGAAGAAGAGGAAGAAGAGGGCGGAGGATGAAGATGTGGAGGTGGAGGTAGAGGTAGAGGAGGGGTGGAGGTGAAGGGCGAGTTTGATTGTTGGGATTGCGAGGTGTACCTATACAAGAAAAAGTCGCGGACTATGTCGGCGATAATTGGGTGTCTAAGGACGGTGCGGCCTCTTTCGTAGGCTGGCGGAGTGGGTATTCAAAAGACTTGGGCAACGTATATACTTGCATCTAGAAGTCAACGTACGGTTCAAGAACTAGACTTAGCGCTAAGAAATGATATGCGAACCGAATAAGAGCATGTGGTGTAAATACTCTTATCCAACGCGATGCGTAGGCACAAATTGAATATCGTGACTGATATATTCGATCGTGATACTGGTTTATAAATGAATTTTATTTGTTATTAAATAATTGCTTTCAAAGCATACCTATGAATATGTTCATCAAATATTCGCCTGGAACGCCACCGGTATACCCCTCCCAGTGCCAGGCATATTTCCAGTACACCTTTAAATCTGGCATTCCTAGCGCTCTAATAGGTATTGACTGTGATTTCCTCATCTCGTCGTTAGCGTTGCGAGTTTTCTACTCTTTCATCACGAAGAAGGATGCGCCCGCAACGCTAAACGCGATCGCCGTTGTTAGGAAACCGGCCGCTACCTTCTCGCCTGTCGTGATCTCCGGTATGCTTGGCATGTAATCCTCCACCGGACGTCCGGCGTTGACGTTACCAACAGAAGTTCCGCCGGTATCAGCAGTCACGGGGGCTTTGATCGCTTGTTTCTTCACGAGCGTATATTGTAAGGCGGATAAGGCGCTCATTTGCTCTCCAACACCAGCAAGTCCGTCAAAACTCGCCTTAGCCGTCCATTTGAAACCGCATGCCGTGCCTGCTGGACCCTTATACGCAGGAGCCCCTGGTGAGCCGGAGCACTGTTGCGCCGCCGCCGCAGCAGATGATTGAACTAACGGCATAAGTGTATCGAACGTATACGGCGCCATTTGCGATGCGGAAGCCATCCAACGCATTAAGTAGCCCTTGAAACTTTGTTGATCAAAGTCGCACAGATTGAAAGATTCGCAAGGTCGCTCAACCACGATTCCATCGTCGAAGAAGAAGTTCACCGTCCTGTTCACTAGACCGTCCAATCGTGCCTTCCAGGTGCTGTTGCCATCGGTGTGGTTGTACATCATAGCCGTACCCTGCAGGAATATACCGGCGTTGTAAGTCCACTGAGCCTTGTTGATGTCGGCGCAATTTTGCTCCACGCCAGCTCCATCGTAGATATTGAAATCGTCGTCGATGAATTTAACTTCGGTCATCCAGTCCCAGACCTTCTCCGCCCAATCAGCGTACGTCTGGTTTCCTGTATATCGCGCCAATCGGGAAGCAATGTTGAAGAAGCAGCCGTTCGAGATCGAGTTCTTGTAGCTAAACCCATTGTTGAACGTAAATATCTGCCATCGCATACCGCCACCACAAGTTTGGGGGTCCCATCGGGTAACATATTCGTTAAATACGGCCTGGGCTAACGCTAGCCATTGAGGCTGGTCTGCGGGTGGATTTGGGAAATTGTTCTCAGCGGCAGACATGGCCGCCATGGCCCAGAATCCTTGATCATCGTTACCTTCCGTTCTTGTCTGGTTTTGCGGCATAAAATCGCTATCTTCGCCTGCTTGGTGTTGTATTGCCTGCATCGTCACATCGTTATATGTCGAGTCTCCGGTATAAAACCAATAGTCGACTAATGTTCCGAACATAGCTCCCGCTTCCCACCCTGATACTGGCATGAGTATTTGCAGCGTTAGAGAGGACGGGGTCACGTACAGAAATACGGGTCAGGTAAATTTCCCGGGACATCACCTGTATTATTTCCAGTGTAATACTTCAATAGGCCAAATGCAACTGTGCTTGCCGCCTGCTTGACAGAGTCTATAATTTGGTCAGCCAGGTTGTTTATATGGTGGGTGTTGCTAGCCGATTCATACCATCACTACTAAAGTCGACATTTATGGCATTTGTGAGACCTGCCAGCAGGCTCACGAGGCCTGCTGCATGAACTGATAATCTCATTATGAAAGGAATGTGATATAATTAAAGAAATGAATGCAATGGGACTTCGCCCACGAAAGGCTTGGCCTTCGAACTGAGAGAAATTGGCTTTGCTTAGGATGTCCTCATGTCCTTTCAGTAGGCTATAGACGAAGGAAACGAAGTGTCTCGACTATAATTCCAAAGATCGATAATTAAATCGTCACCGGCGTTCTCGATGGCCTGGGCCTCTTAATAGTCGCTCGAATAATTCGAAAAGAAACAAGCCGCTAGGGCGAAGTGAGAGAAGTCAAAATTAAACTCGGCCTGGAGCGAGTACGAATAGTAGAAGCGAAGAGAATGAAATCTGAATGAAAGGTCGCCCGGCGAAACGAAACGAAAAGAGAGAAACTCAAGTCCAAGAGCGATGATGAGGAGAAGTGAAGTTGAAAGTGTCAAAGGACAGACACATACACACAGACTCCTTGAACCACAAACAGTTCCAGTAGGGTGGCAGACCCCATGTTTGTAGAATTGCTTGGGACCCATCTCGAAGCAGCTTCACGAACCGCGTAAATTTCCACAACTGTCAAACGATGCAACAGTTCCCAGGTTCGATCCCTACCTAATTGACGTCTGCGGGTGAAGCTCCGTGCCAGCCCGTGAGGCTATGCTTGTTGAATCGGCACGCTGAAACGGCTCGAGTTCGATCTGAGCGGATCCCTCGTCTCAAAACAGAGAGGTCCGGGGTTGTAGATCTCTCATCTCCAGAAGCGAAGCAAGAATAGCTTCTTGGCAAGGCAAATCTTTTTGGGTCGTAGATCATTTATAGATCATTTAGTTGTCTAGCTTATAGATAAAGTTATATCAACTTCAACGTCTCTCAAGATTCAATATCCGTAGATATATTTAAGTGAGTATGTTGAGGAGAAAAGGTTGTGAGAGAATTAGTTGGAGTAGATGGAGGAAACAGTGGAGTAAGCCCCCTAAGTTCCCCTGTAAGCCGCCAGCTGTATCCAGTGTCTGAACTGCGCAGCCGCTGGGTTTCTGCCTGTAAAGAAATAGCACTGATCACTGAGCAGGAAAAAAAACAAGGGTCTTGAACACCGCTACGTTCGGAGTCGCAACCAACCGTATGCAACTTCCTGCTGTTTAGTCACTATGCAAATTAGCAAGGAGAAATCTCACATAATTCTCCAAGCATCTATCACATGAATGAAAACTGCTCTAAAAGCCACATGCAGCGGCTATGCGGCGGCTGTAGAGGAAGAGAAGAGACGATACCTGACGGCAAGTGTAAGAAATATTTAAGGGACTGAATTGCATTCACCAATCGAATTCACTCAGATGCATCTACAGTTAAAGTCTTTTCTCATGATATGCTAACTTGTAGCTCGAGATTGAAATCTATCACTTTGTTGTCATTGGTATCGGAAAGCAAATGTATACAACCCCCCATGTTCCCCTTTTGCCCCAGTCATCATCGTCGTCATCAACCGTCCATCGCGAAATCTCGAGCCCAGCCATTATTTTGTGCAAGCTGCAATAGTGAAATTAGGAACCTTCATTCTTTCTTTAGCAATTTTAGGCCTTCCGTTTTTTAGATGGGGGTTGTGCACCATTAGCTTTGCGCTTCTCTTCCATACCGATATCACGCATCACTTCATCCACGTCGTCGAGATCCTCTAGCTCGCTATCGTCCATCTCTTGGGCCTGGCCTACAAATGTGTTAGTGATGATCCGTCTGGCAAGTGTATGGATTGACCTACTGTAATACTTAATTGCGTTAGGCCAAAGGTCGTCGCTGATAGCAAGCGCAAGTTCTTCTCCGTCGGGGAAGATCTCAAGGGCAAACGGGTCTGCGTCCTCATCTTCATCATCATCATCATCTTCTTCTCCTACCTCCGCGAGTTCGGGGATCTTGCCCTCAGCTCTCTCAGCTCGGATCTTTTGCTCTTCCTTGATCGCAGCGGCGCTCTCCTCGGCAGAGATATCTAAACCTCTGTATCCGAACCAGCCGAAGAAAGAAACAACACCGATGGCAGTAGCATCGAGCTTTCTCTTCAGGGCCTTCTCGTCGTCGGTGTAATCCTTCTCCTTCTTGACCTTTGTGCTGTCGGAGGGACCCTTCTTCTTGTCATTCTCCCAAACCTTCACAGCCAGGTCTAGTAGTCCTTCAGTGAGGTCCTTGTCTGGTGACTTCCACTTGATGGGGACAGGCTCGCTGACTAGGCACTCCTCGCCTTCCTTGGAGAGACGAAACCAGAACTTCTTCTCGAGAACCTTGTCTTCGAACCAATTGTTCTCGGAAAACTCTAGCTTGATGGAAACGCTGCGAGGGTCGCCCTTGCCACCATTTTCGATCTCGAAACGAGAGACGGAGAGGGAAGTCAAGGAGGAGAGGAGAATAGCAGAGTCACTGGGCTGGATGTATTGGTCTAGGTCAGGAGGTGCCTGCTCAAAGACTAAGGCCCAGAAGTTGGGGACCTTGGGTATAAGAGCTTTTCGCTTCTCATAGAGGGGCTTGGTCATGACGAACTGCTGACGGACTGAGGACAATGTTAATAACCATCTAAGTTTTATGCGCTGACAAATAGATGCACATAATATCATGATAATATTATGTGACGAAGTAGCGTCTTAGGATGCGCGCTTCAATGTCGTCGGACCTTATAGCTGGGAGACTGGGTGAATACTTACTGATTTCCGTCTCGACGTCATCAAACTCCTTCTCGAGATCTACTAGCTCCTCGTAGGTAGCGAACTCCACATCAATTTCGTCGGCTGTGACTGACATGGTGAAAGACGATGGTTTCTTAGGATAAAAACTGGTGGCCTGGTGTGAAATTTTGGAGGGAGAAAAGTGAGAAACAGGAGAAATGTTTATGGTAGCTTGAAGTCCGCCAGACTATGGACTTTTTTCAGGAAAATACTTTGTGTTTAGAGTGAAAAAATTCTCGTTGATCAATCAACATTCATTATTGGTTAACGGGGGTTGCACGAGAAAAAAAATAACACCCCTGGTAGATTCACACTACGATTATTTGGGTCCTCCCCGCGCAGAGTCTTGGCAAGGGTCTGAATACATCATAGTACCCCTCCATTGAAGGATTTTTGGTTTATACAAGTACCTATTCATCAAGTTGGAGATCTTGATACTTCGCTATATGAAATTCATGTTATACGACAATGAATTTCTGAAAGACCTCGAGCTCCATCTATCTCGTATTTACCCAAAGATCATCAAATATCAATAGCCAGTCGTCTACTGTCGTTGAAGATTTTTAATTTAGGGTCGAGTCTAGGTACCCAATTCTTCAGCTACTACATGGTGGGGGCAGATGCATGTCTCCAATATGTACCTTAATAGGTAGACTTTAGCATTAAATGATCCATTTAGAACTCAACCATTCTAACCGTACATATCATCATTAACCCAATACCGTCGCCATGCTCTCGGATGCCAACAATCTCTAAACGAGTTCGACAAGGCAAGGTCCACTGTCTTCGGTCATCGTAGACACTCCTCATCTGCCCATGTTGGCGCGGGTAGCTTGTAGCTTAGCGAAGGTGCTTCCTCGAGCAACATTGCCCTGGCGGCTCTGCCAACGTGCAGCCAAAGAGTCTGTGTAGAAATCATACGAGTTAGCAAATAACATCAAATGTATCGACATCGCTATATCAAGGTAGAAGAATATAGGGCAAAATACATACTAGCAATGATGCCGACAGCACCAAATCCGATGGCTGTCAGAAACCTGCCTAGTATAGTTGCGCCAACGGCCGTGCTGACTACAAGGGCAATAAAAGCCTTCATAGCCCTGTCGAGAAGTTTGCCCATGTTGAAGTGATGATCGTTGGTGAGAATATATAGTACTAAGTATATAATGATGAAGGGTGGCTTTCCAGAGAAATATGATCGTAGTAACCTGTATCCGAGAATGAGTATTATGTCTTTCAGTTGTGGGATGTACAAGAATATAAATTTATAGTGGCATTGATTGTACGACTGGACAACAGAATGCGGTGAGCGACAAGCCCGTATCTAGATTTGTAGGGCCAATAACGTCGAGGAGGTAGGCGCCGCGGTAAACGGATGACTGCCTGCAGCTCGAGTCCCGGGGAACACAGGTATCAATAAACTGACCAGTCATTTTTACAAATGAGTGGTACAGCTGGCATCAAATTCTCCAAATTTACATCCATGGATACGAAGACGAAGACTCATACATAGAACAGGAAAGAAAAGCTCCATAATTTAGAGAGCTACATCCTAGGTCCGATAGCTGGAGCTTAGCAGCTTGTAAGCTTGGTGTCTATGTTTTACCTACTCGTGCTCTAAATCCCTTGTACCTCCAGTACGACATTGACCCGGCTTGTAACGGCATGCGGGTAGGGTGGGACCCCAATGCAGGTCCTGAATCCCAGCAAGACGATTCAAGTGGGGAAAACACCTACCCGGAATTGACCCATTTTAGAGCGTGCGGTCGCAAATGGCAAAAAAAGAATTATCTCTGATTCTTATCGCATGTGCAATTCGCAATTCGCAGTGCTACGTCAATACGTCGCATACAGTCGCATCTGAATACTGTCAAATTTTCCTTACATTCATTCATATAATACATTTCCGAGAATGAACGGTATACCTGGAGCTAGTGCCCCCGCGGCGCAAGGCCAATATGACCCGAACGACCCCAACATCAAACGGGTTTGTTGCCCCTCCTCAAGCGACTTTGTCTGGATCGTGATGTGCTGAACTAACCGGACTAGTTAAATGCGATGATGGAGTCCTGCTTTGGAAAAGCCGCAGTCTCAGGTGTGATGGGATTTGGTATGGGTGGTCTCTTCGGAATGTTCATGGCATCTGTATGTGCATCCTCACAAGATACACTGTTCAGCCCCTCACGACTATGTTTCTAACAACTCACAACAGATGTCCTACGACACACCCTTCCATACCCCTGGCGCCCCGGGCTCCTCGCCAACCCCTATATCCTCGCTCCCTATGCGTGAGCAACTGAAGGTCGGCTTTAAGGACATGGGATCTCGGTCATACAGCACAGCCAAGAACTTTGGACTCGTCGGCCTGATGTTCGCGGGTATCGAGTGCGGCATCGAGGGATACCGCGCCAAGAACGATTTATTCAACGGCACTGCCGCCGGGTGTCTAACGGGCGGTATTCTGGCAAGGAGCGGTGGTCCGACCGCAGTCGCGGGCGGATGCGCGGCGTTTGCGGCGTTCAGTGCAGCGATAGATACGTGGTTGCGGATGCCGAAAGACGACGAGTGAAGAGATCTATATGTGGGGAGCAAAATACAGAATAATTGAATATGTGTATGATTATGGATATGGTTCTTTTAACAACTAAAGACTGTAAAATGGCGTTGGGTCACGGTTTGCATAGCATGACGGCGTTACGGTTGCGCGGATCTGTAGAAGGGGGCATATTCTCCACTTAGGATCTTTGACGGTTATAGAACACAGACATCACAGACTTCAAACAGTTAACAAATGTCCTTATCTGAAAGACGAGCCAAAGATAAATTATGATAAATAATGTCAATATTCAATCGCTTGTTTGATCCTAGAATATGACTAGTGGTAAGTGGAGGCTAAAACAAGTTTGCTGTTCGGGTGGACCATAAATATTATAGGTCATTTTTACTTGCCTGTTGTCCAAGCAAGAAACGACTATCCCGCGTAGACAAGTCCGAATTGGTGTAGTGGCTAACATTTGACGCTCTCAAGATTTCAATAAATCTAAGAACCGTCAAGCCCGGGGTTCGATTCCCCGATTCGGAGTCTTCTTTTTTGTCGTTCCCGTGAAAAATATTCATTGCAGTGGGCACTAGCATAGACCGACGATCCTAGTAGGGTCAAAGGACCCACAAGGGTTAGGCGATGGTTAGGGGGCTAGAGCGATTGCATAGAAGTTTTTTTTATCCTTCTTTTTTTTTTCCTTCAGACTGACGTATGCTGCCGACTTTAGGGCCGTACGAGTATAAAAAGAAATTGACTTAAGGGGCTGGATTCAGAGGCACAGAAAGGCAAGGCAGGAATATCACGTAGTAGTTGACATAAACTTTTTCTTCCAACTTGCCTTTACTGCAAGCTGTGTAACTATTTGTAATGGTGTTCAGACGCATATCCCATGGTCCTACCTCATAAACCCGCCTCCCTGTCGCCCATCCATCGTATAGCATAACTATCATATGCCTGTCGCACCACATCTCAAGAGATTAAGGAAATCCACGTAAAGCCTCTATCCATGTCGTGCTATTTCCACGGCGCTCACTCGGCTCGCCGGTAACACTACCATAACCTGATCAAATCGAAATAACCACCAACTCCAAGTGATATCAATCATTATTAAGTCATATAGGCCATATGGACCTCTAATGTTTAGGAAGCCTTGTAGACTTGGAACGCGCCGAATTCCCAATACGCATCGGTGAAGGCGGATGGGTAATTAGCAACGTAATCGGTGCAGTTACTAGGACCTATTGAATGATTAGCAATCTGTTCCTCAGAAACATTGGGAAGTGCAACATACAGCCACTTGTCGAGTACACATTGCCAGCGTACTGTCCGCAGAGATCAATGTTGACGATGATGCTCTGATTTTTGAAGTGCGAGCCGATGTCGCAGTCCGTGTTGGGGAAGTCGGCAGCGGCCTCGCCCCAGGTAGTCGGGTCCGGGCTCCCGGAGGTGATATCGGTAGGGATTCCGTTCCTGCCAAACTGCCACACTCGGATACCCTCGTCACGCCATTCCATAGCCATGATACCACCATTGGCGTCGTTGTAGGCGCTGCCGTAAGTATCTGTGGCAGTTCTAACGCCGCAACCAGCGTTGTCGTCGGTGGCATTGTAACAATCGGTTGAGATGGACGAGCCGGTCATCTTGCGCTTCACTTTCATTTCGCACGAGTCCGTCGTATGTAATGTCATTTGATTACCATCAACAGCCTTGTTTACAGCTTCCATGACATCAATTTCTCCGTTATCCGGCCAATTGTTAGGGTCGACGAGCCATAAGGCTGGCCAAGTTCCGCACCCGAAGGGCGTGTGCTTCACGTCGAAAATGAATAGACCGCTGTCGTACTGCGTCTTGGATTGGACCCTCACGGAGAAACGTCCGGTAGACGCATCTGGACTAGAGGTATTGCCGACACTGGTGTCGACTCTCAGGACTGCTGAGTCTGTGCTCGCGTATGTGAGGTTCTAAAAAACAATCAGAGTGACGTTGAATAATTAATTCATTGAGTACGTACCAATTGCGTAGCTCGTGCCTCCGGAACATAATGCACGAATCCTGCGGCCGGGTCGTATCCTTCGAAATAGTCAAACTTATCGAAGAATGTTGTTCCGTTATCTAGAAAAATAAAAATCAGTAAAGTTGTTGCTTGGTTATTTCATACAAGTTAGTTGGTCAACGTACAAGTGTCTGATATGGTGTAGTTAATGAAGGAATAATCTGGGTATCGGTTTGCCTTGACGACCTCAACCGGGACGACAATAACGATAACGATAATTACAGCTACAATTGCTGCAACAATTGCCCAAGTCCTCTTTCTCCATGACTTTGGATTCCACCAGGGTAAGGCTTGTTGTGAAGCCATGTTTCCTCGAGGCGGTAGTTGGCGATCTGCTTGGTAATATGAAGGTGGAGGTCCGGATACCATTTCGACGGGACCATCAGAATCTCTGATCTGAAAGGCGGCGGGACCAGCCCTTGGCTGGTAGTTCGAATTCTCCCAACCCATATTTGTATAGGAGCTGCAAAGACCTGCAAGATAAGCTCGTAAAAAAGCTCCGGCTTCAATCGCTTGGCGACCGTTGACAACGAACGAATGCGAGCGATATCTAGCAGCCTAGCTGTGCCGCAAACTCGCCAATGAATTGATATCCAATTTAGGGAAGCAATTCCGTCGAAGAGATTTGATGCTTCTTCTTCGCAACGAATGTAGGTATTCTTCTCAACTATTCAAGAACCCGCTGAACGATTGTAAGGGCTTCTAGCCGTGATGTATGGTGAATTTGGGTGTGGATTGACGGTTGGTGTTAGTTTTTTTGTTAGTTGGCAAGAGACAGGTTTAAAGAAACGGCTTGAATTCTTGAAGTGGCGTGTGCAAAGTTCGAGGATTCCCAAAGTTGGTTGGGTACCGGACATCAAAGCTTAGCAAGGTGCGACAGGTACGGTTGGTACTGGACGGTACTTTCAATTGATTTGAATTAACATTGGAGCCTCCAATGTTATGGTAAGTTTAAGTGGTCTAGATGGTGTAGACACCTGGTCGTCACGCAACCTTCAACCAGATAGAGCAGCGACAATACGAGCTAAGCCCCTCCGATTCCAATAAAAAGGGAAGCTTCGAAGCACATCTCTGAGAAACAATCAGAAGTATTGTACTTAATATACATACAAGACACTACGATACAGGTACCGTAGCAACACAAGAACCTTAACACCACAATCTCTTAATCTTGCAACACAGAAAAACCTGAACATGAAGAACTGGAGAAGGCTGACGCGTTGGGAGTTCCACGTTCGGTCCATTGAAGTAACTAATCATGCCGATGATGCCGGTCTCTGGGGCTTTCTTTCAGTCCGTCGCCCGCCCTACTTACATACCTAGTACCAAAGTACGTACGCAGCCAGGTGGGTAGTGCGATAGCTCGATTGACACATCATTGGGCATTGTGTTTCCTTGTGTACCACACGACAGGGATGAAGGTTCGGTACCTTTTTGCTTTTTATAAATCGTTGGTTGTATTTTCGTCATATCCAAACACTTGGAGCCTTAGTGGAAAGTTTACGGTTTTAGCGTAGTAAACATTGGGCTATCTAGGGCAGATGAATATTAACTTAAATTTCGAGCTATTTATATTCTAGGGCAACGGCGCATCATAAGAGAACAGAAAAACAATTTGTTTTCTTCGTTGCGAACTGCCCAAGTACCTCTTGTTTCTTCTCATGGAGGGATACATAAGTGCATTTGCGGGTCCTGGACCTTGAAATGCGTTTCGCAAAGATCTGATCCGCGCTACGATTTAAGCACAGCCCCCCGATGACGTGCGGCTAATTTATCGATACACGATACAGCACATTCGGTCTCGTCACCCCAAGAGCCAATAAAAGTGAACGCTAAGAAATGGCCCGCGTTCTGGAACGCCATCCGTACGAAGACTTCGAGTCTTATCGCCGCTTCTGTTTAGCAGCGCCTTGACGGACCGGACCGGGGTTCATTTTGGGTCAGATAGAACGACCTATGCACCCATTTCGCGCGCCGCCGAGTAGTATAAAATGAAGAGAAATTTTAAAAGTAGATGTTAGTAAATGATCTGGAAGGACCTGTACTTAATATTCCTAGCGTACCGAGGTCCCTATACAATTTACTATGGGTCACAATATTTTTGAAGACTTCCTGAATTCCTCATTTCGTTGATTTCATCGAAGGGTCAATAGGTGACTGTATAACCCTTCCAGGTTCTAGTGTCTGCATATGTACAATTACCCAGGTGCCTATGTAAGAAAACCGAAAAGAATCTGGGCAGTTGAGTTATTCAATCATCGTCCTCATCCACTCGAGCACGTTTCGGTTGCCTCGACTCTCCCTCTTGTAATCCATAACCTCTCTTCGATGAAGAGCTTTGGTCCACTTCAGCCATGAACTTATCCATTTGAAAGGGATCATTGGTGGCGGTGTCCTTCTCGAACTGAACCGGACCTTCCCGTGCCTGTTTCCACCTGAATTAGTAAAGGTTAACTGTAAGTGTCTGGTGGTACTGACCTTAGCTTCGCCTGTTCCCTTAAAAGTACCCTTGCCTAACACCTCGCCGAATCGGCTAGTCTTTTGGATCTTAGACAACTCCCGATCTCCTGCTCCTTCATCCTCGAACTCGTCCATATTTTGGCTGGGGCGGTATATACTGCTAATCGCGTCCTGTGCCGCGAACAGGGGTTTATCGTAGGGGTTGTCCTCATTAAATCCACTGTCGAAACCACTTGTCTGATTAAACAGACGCGAGTCATACATAGACTCTGCCTGTGCTGTCGGCTTTGCTAAACCAAGCGCAACCTTCTCTGAAATATCACGATTTTGTTCACGCGCCATGACCTGGATTCGTCTCTCGGCACCCATACGCGACTGGCGGAGTTTGCGTTCTTCCTCCCGACGTCTCTCTTGGCGGGCCCGTTCTCTTTCTCGGACCTCCGAGCTATCGCTGTCTGAACCAGATTCGGAGTAGCTGTAACTACGTGAACGCGACCGTGAGTCACGCGATGACCTTGAGTCGCGACGCTTCGAGGTACCTCCACGTTCTTCTCGGGCTTTTTGTGCAAGCATACGGAGATTTTCCTCCTTTTGTGCCTTCTCTTTCTCTGCGAGCCTCTGTTGCATGAGCGCTCGTTGCCTAACTTCTTCACGTGCATGTCGATCTGCCATAAAGAGCGCCTCCGAGAATTGTGCAAACTTGTCGTTAATAGTAATATCTTGTACTCCTCTTCCATCTGCTGCAAGTCGTTTGTCTAAGGGGACCGTAAAACCCTTCGGGTTCTTCCAGTTTGAGACAGGGGGCGGGATCTTCCATATCTCTTGATCTTCGGCAGTTAACTTTCGCGGTGGTGAGTGCATCACAGGAGGCGGCGGACTAGGGGGTCCTCGTGGAATCTTCTTGTGCTTGAACTTTGGTGGTTCCACTGTAGTACATGTAGTTAGTAATTGAGACGTAGAATGGCAAGGCCTTTAATATGCCTTGCAGATGCAGATTCGGAAAGCAGCAAAAAAGGGAAAGTTTTGACATACTGGGATCCTTTTGCCTCTCCACAATCTTCATGATGCGGTCCTGTTTCTTCGAGTTATCTCCCATCTGATTTGCCGGCGTGTATCGTACGAATGTTGGATCTTTTCGGTTTCCGACATTGACGTTCTTCGGTTTCTGGGCCGCCACGGCTCCGCTGACGAGCGCAGCCAGGGCTTTCGCTGTTCGTTCTTTCGTCTCTGCCACCTCCTGCTCACTCGGCCTCTCCAGGTTGATCTCGCCCGCATCAGCACGCTGTCTTAAAGGAATGAGATCCTTAAATGATGAATGGACTATCCTGCCCTCTCCGTGGCCCTGTCTCGCGATAGCATCGTATTTGACCTTGCCTGTGGCGTCAACTTGGATTGCTAGAGCATTGCTTGTACCCGACTCTTTGCCCATCGATAATGGATATTGCGCAACAGGAATTTCTGGGAAAGCGCCGCCATCACCGAAGTCTTCCTGACCTCGAGGTCGCCATCCCGCTCGTTGACCGTAGGGAGGTGGACCTGTCCTTCGAAGAACGATTTGTGATTCATCTATTTGACCAGCTCCAACAATTCGTGGACCGCGTTGTTGGGCGTGCGCTGGAATATCTTCATCCTCGCCCGAGTATTTCGGTTTCGGCAAAGCCGCAGCAAGGGACGCTGCCATGATGAGGATTGATTGATGTGGCGTTGTGAAGACGCGCCGTTCTGAAAATTAGTAGATGAATTGTTGAAGGTTCGCGTGTTGAAAGCAGTTGCTGCAGTTGAAATCTTGCAGGCTACTTTAAAGTGGGTCTTGCCAAGTAAGGTTGTGGCTGGAAAACGATTTGTCACGGTTTACTTGAATGTAAGTACCTAAGTGGAAATATGAGTATAACGAGAATTATATCAATAGCGAGATTTGTTATATCTCGTATGTTAGAGACGTAACGCTGAAAGTTAACGCAAGTTTGGAAAAGCCTAAGATGAAAAAGGGGCGAGATTCCCTTCTACTTGTTGGATAAGTCATCTCATAGGAGAATATGTTCCCAATTCATTATGACATATTGTAACCATACCGAAATTCATATGGAGCGCAATATATTGGGCGACTTAAGATAAATGTATAAAGCAACACTTGCATATGGAACAAATGTAAAAAAAGCTCTCATATTCTATGTTGTTTGCATAGAGGTCAAGCGACTTGGTGTCACAACGTGAATTACGGAGCTCATAAGCTTTCTTACATCAATCATAAAGCTTCTCCATTCAAGCAACTGATAATTCCCACCCCTTTTTGACTCCTATGATGCAGTACGGAGGTGCCAAAGTCAACCATTGTTCCAATGTACGCCGCAAAACCAGTCCTGACCTTGATGTCTGAAATTCTTCGTTTACACGTAACCCTTGCGCGCACCCTACGATAGTGTTAGTCATAAACTGAGATGCATGTGAGCAATCCACATACCTGGAAGAAGAACCGAACGACAAATACTTGTAGAGCGCCCATACAGACCATCATGAGGCACTGGATTAAGCTGAAATTGACGATTCTGCCTTCTGTGCTTCGGACAGTGCTGAAATTTCGGTTTTCTCGTGTGCGGAAGTATTTCTGGTTTCGTGCGATGGTGGATAGCTGGCCTGACACTTTGTAAATAGATTCTTCGAGCGCAGAGGTTTGTTCCGGAGTCGATCCTTGCTTAGATGGAAGTTGAGCCCGTACTTCGTCCTCGACCTAGACAACTCATTAGAATGTGTTCCTTACAAAGAGGTAGAGAATAAGCGTACAGCAATCTCGAAATCGACAAACTTCTCCGAGTAGGTGCTCATGTCATTGTTGAAGCAAAACTTGTACTCGCCAATTTCGTTGGCTGTGAAGACGAAATCGCCCTGGCGTTCCTTCTCTCCATCCAAGATGACCTTGTCCCCAGGACCAGTAACTTCGTAATTGATATCGAAGGAGCCTCCGGATTGGACCTGATATAGCACCTAGTTAGCTACCTAGTAGGCGAGTGGCAGATAAGGAAGAGGTAGAATCATACAGCAAAATAGAAGGCAATCTTGGCCCCTGACTTGTCAGGCGCAGCGAAAAAGCAAGCCTTTTCGTTTGCTCCAATCTTGTATGTCAAAGCTGTTGCTGAAGCTAGAGATACAAAAGAGGCGAAGAGCCCAGCTGATAATAGTGTAAGCTTCATCTTGTGTTGTTGTGCGCAATCGGAGTTGTGAAGCTTGTCAACGTTTGTAGACAGCTTGTCGCGATTGACGCTGCTGCTTAAACTGCTAAAACTGCCACGCTACAACTCCTAACCTTGGAACAGGGATCCTTGATTGAACAGGGGTCGGGTTATTGATGGTCCGATAGTCTTCGTCCAGAACCCTTGTAGAATATCCTTTAAGGTGGGACGAAAACCGAAGCTAATCAAGTCAATTTCATTGGCTAAGATGGGCTAATAAGCTGATAAGCTTTCTTCAAAATGTTAGGGTCAAGGATTCTTGCCAATGAACTAAGCACGAGCCAAAGACCAATTGGCGGAGACTGTGGGGAGCTCAAGCCACAATTATGCAGCTAGGTAATCACTGTCGTCACATCGAACCTTAGAATGGTAATATTGCGACGGACTGCCTAGAGTGCCTACAGTAGTGCAGTGTTATAGTTCGCGACGTAAATCCTACCTTCTACCTTCTCAGCCTTCTATCCTCTACAACTTTGATGGCTTCCCCCCAACACCATCAGTTTGTCACGCCATCATAGGCTTTTTACCTTTGCAGTTCTTTTCTGTCTTGAATTTCATACCCCTTTCTTCCTATCATTCACATGTGTTAAACTCATACAAACATCTCAGATCTCTTGATCAAACTATTCGGCTTGTCCAAGTCAGCATTTACTTCCCCTCTGTCGCAGCCTGCATCCCGAACTTTCCTAACAGGTCAGGCAGTAAATAATGGGGGGACATAAGACAACAGCGACCATCGCGTCCGCTGGTATCAGAATCGCCTCCATTATATTCCTTCGATGGGTAAGACCGTGTACCCCTTTTCCAATAATGCCGTATCCACTAACAGTCGCAGGTTGCCTTACCCGTAAGTTTTACGAATATCGCCAAACAACCCAACTTTAGCTCTTGTTTACGATCGCTAACGAACTCAGCCTATCATTTACGCCATATACACTCTATTCGCAATTTATACCCCGTCTTTCGTGTTGGGATATTTTAAAGAATCCAAGTATGAACTTCTTGATGAAGTCGACGTGGTATTCAAGGAAAATATATTAAATGAAGATGAGGTCGCAAATGGAACTACAGATGAAGCCGTTGTGGTTGAGGAAGTTGACGTTAAGGAGACTGCCACATTAAGGCAGAAACCTCTGAATCCTATCGGTACTCTACTAAAGGGCACCCCGAACCCGAACAGCTTCATCCTCACGGCTCTTACCTTTCTCATTAATGTCGCTTGCATCGCAATGGTCACCGATATGGTATATACGCCTCGGTGGTCGCATCCTAGCCATGATCTCTCTTTTGCTCGCGTTGGATACATTTCAGATACCGAAGCGAAACTGCTAATCCGGGAGCCTGATCAATCCAAGATGCCTGTCACAGTCCAAGTTCACATCAAGGATGCCAAGCCACCTTTTGATAATCCTCTATGGCAAACTGCTGGTAACATTAAGTTGACTACTAATGAGACCGACTATACCGCAGTGGTTACTATCCCCCTGACTCATTCAAAACAGCGAGTATATGAGTGGACCACCTCGAACAACCATTCCGGCGAATTCACATCCGCCCCCAAACCAGGAGCTATGCCGGAATTATATGATGGAAAATTCACCTTCCTTTCCACCTCATGCATTGTTCCCCGTCTTCCATACAACCCTCTTGACCATCCTCTAGCTTTTCCGGGAATGAAGCATTTGGCCAAGGTTTTACCGGATCTAGGCGCACAGTTCATGTTATTCCTCGGAGATTTTATTTACATCGAAGTACCTAAGCGATTTGGCGAATCTGTTGAGCATTATCGACAGAAGTATCGCCAAGTCTACGCCTCGCCTGACTGGCCTGCAGTTGGCCAAAATCTCAGCTGGATCCATGTGCTAGATGACCACGAGATCTCCAACGATTGGGATGCGAACTCGACTGGAGTGTACCAGACTGCTGTGGACCCATGGCACCATTACCAAACCGTAGTGAACCCTCCAGTAGCTAAGAAAGCCGGAACCCAGAGCCTTGTACCGCGCGGGGAGGCCACCTACTTCTCCTTCACCCAAGGACCTGCTAGCTTCTTCATGCTTGACACTAGATCTTATCGCTCCAAGAATTCGGAGCCTTTCGACAGCCCAAACAAGACTATGCTTGGCGACACTCAGCTTGGAGATTTCCTCGATTGGCTGCGCCACCCAGAACCAAAGGGAGTGAAATGGAAGGTCGTTGCCAGCTCCGTCCCATTCACAAAGAATTGGAGGGTGAACACCAGGGATACTTGGGGTGGATTCCTTTCTGAGCGCCGCAAGATCCTTGAGGCGATGTGGGATGCAAGCAGCCTCGGAGTTGGTGTCATTGTCTTGTCCGGAGATCGTCATGAATTTGGCGCAACTGCTTTCCCACCACCAAAGAATAGCACATGGCCAGAAAGTGCGACGGTGCACGAGTTCTCAGCAAGCCCTCTGAACCAATTCTATTCGCCTATCGGAACCTACAAGCAAACGGATGATGAGGATGTTGAATTAAAGTAAGTTATTTATTAATCATACATGAGAGCAATGCACTAACGTCAATAGATACATAAACAAGGGTAACTCCAAATTTGGCGTGATCACAATCGAGAAATACGCGGAAGGAGAGCAGAGCAGCTTGAAGTACACCGTCTACATCGACGGCGTGGATAAGTGGAACACCGTGATCTTATCTCCAGAACCGCCAGCACAACCTGCGAAGAAGGCTTCAAGCGGTTCTTTCTGGGACAGACTTCGCGGACTATAAACTGAACTCGTGTTCTCATAAGTACTAGGCACTAAGCACAATATATAAGGTACATAGCTCTACGCTCACGCGCTGGATGTTAGGAATATGGATGCAATAAAATAATGAATTTTCTAATGGAAAGGAGGGCGTTTGTAGGGCCTCGCGAAGGCTACGAGTTCTAGACTTGAAAATTCCACCCTCTCGTTTAGCTATACCACGTAATACCCAATAATCACCTTTCACATCTATCTTCTCTATATTCTTCGTCTCTAGTGGCTTTCATTCGTATTGTCGGTAGTCCGATGATATGCTGTCACAGCTCTCCACGGATTCCGTCCTGCTGGGCTCCCCGCAGACGTCGGAGAATCCCACGCTACTTCCACGCGGCGGTACGAATGGCGGTCTGCGTTCGTAGTGGCCGGGGTATCCGGTTTCCATATGAATGCCAAGACCGTCTTTTTCGAAATATTTTTGGGGTCGTCGGTTTTGCGACCGTGGCCCCATCATGGTGGGCGCTCTGCGCGGGTTGCGTCGTCGCGCTGGGATCGGCTGGCCCCAAATTAAACTTTTACTAGGTTTTCTCTTGGGGAGGGAGTAGTCGTCGTCTGTATAGTATGGGTTTCTTCGGTGATCCGGTTGCGGTCCGAATGGTTCCGGATCCCGGCGGCTGTGAGGGGGTTTGGCCTTGGGTGGTGGTGAAGGGAGCTCTGTGGGTGTGAATTGGCTAGGTGACCCAATGGATTTTTCTACGGTCTTAGATGGATTCTCTTTTTGTTTAGAAGATGTCGTGCTTAATTTTTTGCCTGTTTTGTGGCCTCGGGTTTCGGCTCGGGAGTAGTAAGATGATGCCGGCCGGAAAGTGTATTTAGGAACACCATTTTCACCCAACAAATCTACGCTTTGAGGGGCCTGTACCTTTGAGACTTCAGGTTTGGTGACGGGTTCTTTGGCTACATCTATGCAGACTGAATTCGCATCTGTCTTCGGTTCATGAACCTGACTTCTTGGCTCTATGTGGTCACACTTGCAATTACACTTACACCCAGACCTCGTTTCTTTGAGTTGATTATCTGGCTTACACAGTTGATTGTTGATTATATAGAGACAATTGTCGTCGAGCACCTCGGTGAGAGCCAGATCATTGATAGTCGCCGGGATGCGCACTACGTTTGCGAGGGGCTCGGTATTGTGAGCATTAATGTGGACAACCTGTGGATGTGGCTGCATCCCCTGTACAGGAAATACCCGAGGGCTTCCCGTTGATTCAGGTCCATGAGGGTTTGACGGAAATCTTGGAGAACCGTTATGTGTCGATACGTTTCGATTTGCGCCTCTCATTTGGGACTCGGGTGAATGATAAGAGTAATGACTCGGGTAGTGAGCATTCGAATGGTGACTCATAGGACTAACTCCGTCACCATTAAGATGAGGCGTGCGTTGATACTTTAAGGGGTCAGCACTCTACTTAGAATAATTTGCTAAATATTCTGTTCGTTATTTTGACTTACCCTTGTATCCCAGCGTTGCGAAGCCAGCGTTTCTCTATCATTTTGGGTATGATATTGTTCATTTTCTTCTGGTCCTTCTGGTATTGGTTCATGTGAGGGTGTCAACGGGGGATACCGGGAATGAGGACTGCGCTGAGATTTCCGCATAGGGGCTTTTTGCGAGGCTTTGTCATTGAATTGTGTCTTATCCCTCATACCATAGCCTGGGAAAGACTGGTCCCGAGTGCTACTAGAGGGTCGCAGGTTGCTTGGTTGCTGAGGGCCGTTGTGTTCACGAGGGAAGGTTGAGCTTGGGAGTTCACTTGGGTTTCCAGGTACACCCTGGGGTTCGACTTCATTTTGTCCATGGTGATGATGGTGATGAATCTTGCCGAGTTTTAACTTGCCTACCATCAATGTACCTATTATACTAGCCTTATCCTTCAAAGTTTTATGCTCTGGAGGTGGGCGGTCTGGAGCATTAGGCCCCTTCGTTAGGGGTGGATAATGTTTCCTATGGTATAGAAACATGCCGCCTATACAGAAAAGAAGGAAAAATACAAGGAGCATTATAGATACTACCACTAATTCCTTAGCTGGTATTACCTCACGAAAGTTGAGAGTTATGACAAGGATAGCGCCGACGGAGAGAACAATGAGAAACCCAATGCAGAATGGGATAACTTTGCAAGTGATATCTTGCACATAGCCGGTCAAGCGAGTGCGACTAGGCTCATCCTGACCCTTTTCCGGGTCACTCTGAAGTGCGCTTGAGGTTACTACGGCGGCCATAGTGTCGAGGTGTCGAGTGTCAGAAGACAAGAAGACATGAACATTGGTCCAGAAATGACGGCCTTGGGACTATCGTATCATATTTGAATATGAAATCGGGTCTACGATAGATAGACCTCGAATAGTTGTGCATATTCTATAAGCAGGTCTTGGGTTAGCGGTCATTTTGATGATCGCAAACAAAGGTAGGCAGAATCAATCTTGGAAAGCAACAGAACTTATACCTTGGAATTTTGATTAAGCTGTAGTTATCTATGACTTCCTATGTATAATATTTAAGAGGTTGAAGTGTCTGGTTCTATTACTTGCCTGCGAGGTACTAGCTAATTAATTGTCTATGATAAATAGGGGTTGTGTCCTAACACTCAAGTTGCTCTAGTCTTCTTCAATGAAATGAAACGGAACAATGGTATTGGCGAGGAGGTGCCACCATGTACTTTGTTCTCGTAGTAACGAGGTCAGAAGAGCATTATTACGAGAAGATGTCGAGTATGTTCTGTATATATCCAGCAGTAAATAGGTAAATCCGAGATCGTAAACAAATCGTAAGCGGAAGACGCTAGTGTAGTCTACTGTACATTTGCACGTGTCAAAGTGCTTGTTGAGTTCAAGTTTCAAAAGGCAGTTGGAAAGTCCAAGTCTTCAAGGTTTACGTCGTTTACGATTTCTATTTGTCTTCGTATCGCCGAGGTAGCTACCTAGCTGCGACTCGAGGTCTGATTTGGAGTTCCGGTGAAGATAAGGAAGTCGTACCACAGTAGTGTACATTGATGTAGGTAGGTAGTCCAAATACCTATAATCTGTGGCGCAGCATGAGTTTAGCCACTGTTTTAATACTTCCACTGCTCCGACCTCCACTATAATGGCCTCATTCTCCTCGTCTTACACTCTTCTGTGAAAAGTCCCCTTTATCGCTCAAAATATCGCGTGTCTGCCCTATGTATAGGATCTTCAACTACATAGGGTATTGCCAAATTTCGAATCTGTACGACTTCGGTTAGGGCTTAAGCTTAAGATGAGTTTTCGATTGGGTGCGGCAAGATGCGGCCGGCATATAGTGAGGTTCGTCGCAAGTACATAGATGATCTTTAGACAAATGAAGACACTGACTCTTCTTGTAGCCGGCCATCTGCAAATTGCTCTAGTTGGATAAGTCTACGTCACATGCAACGTAGAATGCTAGCGACAGCCACCCAGAAACCGCTTGTGTCTAGTTCGCCCGGCCAACTCAAGTTCACATATCCCGATACTACCACTAGTAGCTTGAAAAGGACCTCACTGTAAGTAAAAGCTACAAACGTTGGGCTTTTGAAATTCCCGTGGTAACATTGGGGAAGTCCTTACTTCTGGCTACGGTACGTGCTCCATCCGTGAGACATGGCGTATGCAGTGCAACTCACCTTCTCTCCAGCGACAATTGTCGATGCAACGCTTGTGTCAATCAAGATACTAGGCAAAGAAACTTCGACACCTTCAATGTAAAAAGTTCTCATGATTATAAAAATAAATCGAAACTAAAATGAATTCAGATCCCAAATGACATCCAGCCGTCGCATATTGAAAGGACTGATGGTGGCGTCAAGGTACAATGTGAGAACCCACATCCTCATCATCCTCTAATGAACGCCACTTAATCATCTCATCGGATAGGGTCGGGAGATGGTCATCAAAGTTTCTATTCGTGGGATTTTCTAGAATTCTACCTAAAGTTCAACGGAAGAACGCCGGAACCTATCGAGTATGTTCCGTCGCAATCAGTTATTTAATGAACCGAACTCGACTAACTAGGCGTAGGATAGAATATTTCGAAACAAAAGAGTCACAGAACTCCCATAGTTGGCCGCCCTCTCTGACATACGGAGAATTCTCAAAAAACGAGGATGAGGCGATCAGTCGTCTGACAAATCACATCGTAAGGCAATTTAATCCAAGTCTGATACAAGACCGCGTTCTTATATAAAGTAAGGTACACAATGGCTTTGTATTCATTACCGGAGTGCCAAGTGACTCCGCTGAGTCTACTCAAGAGCTATTGGAGAAGATTTCATTTATTAGGCTGACACATTATGGCGGCTTCTACGACTTCATACCAGACCTCGCCCTTGCCGATACCGCCTACACGAATTTACCCTTAGGGGCTCATACCGACGGTACTTATTTCAGTGATCCGCCAGGACTGCAAGCATTCCACCTGCTCTCTCATACGGATAATAGCTCCGGACGCAAGCCAGGAGAAAGCCTTGGAGGACAGTCCTTGCTTGTTGATGGTTTCAAAGCTGCGAACACTCTCAAGAAAGAGGATCCGGAAGCGTTTGAAGTGATGAGCAAAGTCAAGCTTCCTTGGCATGCTAGTGGTAACAAGGGAATCACGATATCGCCTGACAAACCGTACCCGGTTTTCGAAGTTGATGATAACACCGGAAAGCTGCACCGAATTAGGTGGAATAACGATGATCGTGGTGTCGTTCCCTGGGGTGAATATTCGCCTGAAGAGTGGTACAGAGCTGCGGCGAAGTGGAATAGCATCTTGAAAAGAGAATCTATGGAATACTGGTTTCAGCTCAAGCCCGGCAATTTATTAGGTAACTAATAATGCACTTTCTAGAACGGAAAATACGCTAATACGAGTCTACAGTCTTCGATAATTGGCGAGTTTTGCACGGTAGAAGCGCATTTACAGGTGTACGAAGGATATGTGGGGCGTATAGTGAGTTCAACATTCAAGTTTAGTCATCTTGCTTTGCTAATGATATCCAAGTCAATCGGGATGATTTTATCTCGAGATGGAGGAATACTAATTATCCGCGAGAAGAGATCTTGGAGAGAATCATAGGTTAGCGCCCGCTTGGCTACAATCCCCCGGCCGCTACCGTCCACGATCGGGCAAAACAGGTTCCAAATCGGCGAAAATGTCTCTTGGCTCCCAAGTTTAGTCCTCGACTTTCTCACGAGTTACTGTGAATGGCAATCTACCTAGGTACCTACTTATAATGCTCTGTTGTCAGATTCTGTTTGTGCCTCCCACCAACCCCCCAACATGGATGACGGGGAGCAAGTGACCATCAATCCCGTGCCTCTTTGCCTAAAGGTCTTAGTTACTACATACTATACACAGATGAAACCTAGCTCTCGCTTATCTCCATCCCTCATGTGCTACTACTACTGAGCTCACGAGTTCGCATTTTAGCGCAGCAATCCCACGCGCACTTAGATAGTTGCTAAAATAAGGGCTGCAGTAGCTGGACGCTCCAGCAAACCATAGCTCGCAATCCCATTCAAGCGGTTAATTCTCCGCAGTTTGCTTGCAGGATGCAGCGGTTCCTGGGAAACCCCTAACTGCACCCGTACGTCATCTTCGGCCCGGGTCCAGTACGTCGGCGCAATTCGGTATAACCCAATATAGAGCGTACACCTTTCGGGATATCGCGCTTTGATATAGGTATAATTCGTTTGAGGTCTTTTATAAATTTCCCGCGGTATGATATCTAATGTTTGGTTCCCGTCGCGTTTCTTTTTCTCCCATTTTCCATTTTCTTAGAGCTGGTGATAAGTAGCTTGTCGAGTCTCACCCCCTGTGTCGTCTTTCAGTCTCTTAGATTTTCTATATTATCAGATATTGTATAGATACGGTCGAAGAACCACCAGAATGGCTGATACGAGTACTGGTGCTTTTAAGCACGATAACACGGAGCCTCCGAAATCTAACCTGGTGCTGCCATTATTCTCCCTGAAGGGTAGAACAGCGATCGTCTCCGGAGCCGGTGCTGGCATCGGTCTTGCAATTGCTCATGCATATGGTATGAATAAAAGGCCTCTCCTCTAGAACTTCGCGATTCTATAGAATCGTCTTAAGGTTTACTCTTATCATGTGCCTGTACTGCATTTATACTAATAGATGAATAGTAAGTAGATTAGACCTTGTGATCCATACGAGCCCCTTTTATATAAGCGACATCAACCCCACACACGCTTCTAATATTGTGACCACTCTACCTCGATGGTTGCTGATCCAGATTAGGCTGAGGCTGGAGCGAATGTTGCGATATGGTATAACTCCAATAAGAAGGCTCTCGACGAAGCTGCCAACATCGAGAAAACATATGGCGTGAAGTGTAAGGCATACCAAGTTAATGTAACGACATGGGAAACAGTACAAACTGCCGTCGACGAGATCGTAAAGGAATTCAACGGTAGACTAGACGTCTTCGTCGCAAACTCCGGTCTTGCATGGGAAGAGGGTTCCTTCATCGACGGTCCGTTAGCGACAATGCAGAAGGTCTTGAAAGTAAATATCGACGGCACCCTTTTCTGCGCACGAGCCGCCGCGCTGCATTGGAGACGGCAGAAAAAGGAGGGAACTACGGTCGACGGCCAACCCTTGGAGAACTTCACGTACGGGAGCTTCATCGCGACGTCTAGTATGAGCGGCCACATCGTCAATATTCCTCAGCAGCAGACCGTGTACAATTTGTCCAAGGCTGCGATAATTCATGCTTGTAGGTGTTGTCTGGCTGTGGGAACTGAGACTGGTGTTAACGTATGGCTTATAGGCAAGTCGTTGGCGATCGAATGGGTGGGCTTCGCGCGTGCCAACTCTGTCTCTCCTGGCTATATCAAGACTGAGATTACGTCCTTCATCTCTCCGGAAACTAAGAGTATTATCAAGGACAAGATCCCGATGGGGTACGTGTGATCTTTTAATTCTATACGAAACTTGTTGTCTGGCGCTCTAACTTTTGGCTGTAGGCGGGAAGGTGAACCTGAGGAATTGAAGGGCATTTACTTATACCTGGCTTCCGATGCCTCGTCGTATACGAATGGTGCTGATATGATTGTTGATGGTGGATATACCGTCCCGTAGACAGATCTACATATAGAAGAGTTCCATGGGTATAGCTTTGATCAAAAAGGGACAAGTATTGTGTACATGCATAATAGCCGTACTATTATCCTCTTAGACGCGGAACAAGGGTCTTTTAAAAGTCAACAGTTCACCTGGAAAGATACAGGCTCGGAGATTTAGATGAGGTATCTTGCGGTCACTTCAAAGCGTACTTATGTAAGATCTCTGTCTTATATTCAGAGATCAAACTTGCAAGGTCGAAAACCTATAAGTACGCTGAATGATGTGTTTTAAATAGGCTTGAAGAATTCCGAGAAAGATAGCTCGGAAACAGTGGTCCAATAATAAAGAGTTAATGTGGTGAAACATTCTATAGTGCACGAGATGCCATTACATGAGCCAATGGGATAAAGTAATCTCGTTCGGTAGCTACAGGTACACACCTACTCACCCATACATGCTAAAATCGGTGAAGCTATTTAGGAAGAAAATTAGTTTTTGATAACGGTAATCAAACGTGAATTTGAGTTGACATGACTGTCATTTGAAATATATATTTAGGTAGATAGTCTACCAATGATTATCGGCTTATACTACTAGGTATGTATGTCAATATTTCCAGTTCTATAGCGATTACTTGAATTATCTATATTAATACCTATCAATTATTTTTAACACAAAAGTCTTTAAACTTTAAATATTCGAATAGTTTAAAAACTATATGGCTAATGGAATTATCATTAACTGTGCACATCTTCTGACAACAGTTTTCTTTCGCAGTATATAACAGGGTCCCGAACCGTTATTCATAGCTCTAGAGACTCCGCCTCTGGATCCTTGCAACCCGCAGTAAGACTGTTGCGCGATACGTAGCTTCAAGTATCTATCGGAAGAGGAGAGGTGAGGTAAAGGTGGAAATTTGTAGGAATATAAAACAATGCTATGCCCAACCTTTCCGAGATTCATTCTTCCTCTGTCCAGGCGTAGCACTTGTTTCTAGTCTGCATCTCTCAAAAGCTGTCCTATATATTCAAGCATCACCGGCAAATTTCTATGACCAATATGGATGAGCCTATATCCAAGTCCCGAGTTGGCAATGTCATTATTCAGCTCAAATACGATAACAGAGAGCCTCTTGCCTTATGCGGCAACCCCTCTAGGTGCTGGGAAGCCGATACCACCAAGTACGGCAAAGATCCAAGTGACGGAAGACTCATCATTAGTGTGGCCATACTTAACTCGACTTCGCAAGCCAGAGATGACTTCGTAAGGCGCACCGCACGTATCTGGCAATCATGTGCCAACATAAAGTTCAACTTCGTTTCGTCTTCAGAGCCTTCAGATATCCGCATTCTATATAGCAACCAGTCTTGGTCTTACGTTGGAGTCAATGCCTCAAACCATGCCGGTGAAGCGACAATGAATCTCAAGTATATTGAAGGCGATAATCAACACAACCAGCGAACTGTGCTGCACGAATTTGGCCACGCACTTGGCTTCGAGCATGAACATTCTTCTCCAGAGGCCAGAATCGAGTGGAACGAGGCGGCTGTACTCGCGAGCTACAATCGCACTTTTATACAAGACGAAATTGAGCGTAATTTCTTCAAGGTGGCCTGTGATGCTACCGTCAGAAGCCCCTATGACCTCAAATCCATTATGAATTATGCCGTATCCCAGGGATTGGTGAAGAGTGGTTTGGTCCCGACTGAGCTGTCTACTGAGTTGTCACGTTATGACAAAGATTGGGCTCGACAATTCTATCCTTTCTTTGACTGATGAGAGGTTAGAAAATGTGTACTGATAAATCGGGATGGTGTATTCAATTGGGTTAGAAAAACAAGTTGTAGGTTCTTTTCTCAACTTGATGGCCAGGTATTCTTATATATTGGCATCGCTTTACATGGAGAGTATATACGAGACAGATCTTTAAAAATCTCTAGCGTTAAGCTCCAAATGTGGCTCGTTGAAGGGTGTCGTGAGGCTGGGAAGAACTTGGAACTCGGCACCCGGGTTGCGGGACCTCGGGTTGCGGGGTTACTTATCTTATCTAAGAGTCACGTGCAAATGTATATTTTTATCTTTCTCCTGAATGAAGTCATCGTTAAGGGCTGAGCATTACGTTAGTCATTGATTCGCTAGGTGGTACAGAATACTTCCTCTATCTAATAGCATAGATGGACGGCACACAAGTACCGAGCGAAGTCCCTACTAGGCACTTACGCAGCTGGTGCATTCTCGGTCAATGCGGTCATCACTAGGATAGGTGAGCTCAATGTATATGGGCAGACTGTTGGGCAGAATGAGGAGTAGTAAATATATTTGTAGATAAGAGGCTGATGATGGGTTTTGGGAGGTGTTTGGATATATGTAACTGGGAGGTATTATGTTTGAATTAAGATACGTCTCGAAATATTTTTTGAAAAATCGCAGCTTGAGGCTTCTGATTTGCTTTTAGAATTGTCATAATTACATGAATCTGGTTGGTTCAGCCCCTTTTCGTTCGGCGAGTGAAACATCCACCAAAGTACTTCTAAGTTGTAGGAAACGGGAAACGGGGGCGCGCACTAGAATACGAAAGGTGTAGAGGTACTTTTTCCGTAGTCCGTCCTTACCCCACAGTGTGTTGTACAATACCAAAGATAGCAGAATCAGGTCCCTCCCATCAGTGCTAATCAGCGTAAGAGCAGTAAGAGCAGCAGGTACCTCCTTAACGTAACGCATATAGCACTAGAGCACGTAACGAGTAACATCGATACACTTGATGCACCTGCTGCACCTACCTTTAGCACCTTTGGTTTTCGTGCCTTGTCAATCTTGTCAATCTTGCCTGCCTTCCGCCTAACTTATCATTTCCATTATTCTTCTCCAGTTTCAGCCCTCGTGCTCTTTTCTACTTCCCTCTTCAACATTTCAACTCGTCCATTACCGCTAAGTGCGCGACAGACATCCGACTTAGCTTAATTCGATTATTTATTTAACCCGCCCACCTTTTCTACCAGTGGCGCTATCTTAATAGGGGTCTTGCATGCAAAGGCGCATCACCGATCACCGATCAATTCCAACATCATGGACGCCGCCGGAGAAGGCCAGGCGCCTTTCTCTCCCACCGTGGTAGAACAACGCAACATCCAAGTAGATAATGCTATTCGCGCTATCAAGGAGAAGAAGCCTCTGCCCGAGATCGACTTTAGTATTCATACTATGGAAGATGGCACCCAGGTCAACACCATGGAACGGGTCTGCAAAGGTGAGCTTTTCTTGACCTTATAACTACCCCGCCACTCAGACAAAAGGTGAACTGACTGGGTATCTAGATGTTCAGGCGCCCGCCACATTCAAGCCCACCGACGAACAATTTTTCGAGGACGATACCCATACTAAGCCCAACATTACTTTCCTGAAGCAGCACTTCTACCGAGAGGGGCGGCTGACCGATGAGCAAGCCTTATGGATCATCAAGCAGGGAACCGAACTTCTACGCGCAGAGCCCAACCTTCTCGAGATGGACGCTCCTATAACAGTTTGCGGTGATGTTCATGGTCAATACTACGATCTTATGAAACTTTTCGAAGTTGGTGGCGACCCCGCCGAGACCAGATATCTCTTCCTCGGCGACTACGTGGACAGGGGCTACTTTAGTATCGAGTGTGTCCTGTACCTGTGGTCCCTGAAGATACACTATCCCAAGACTCTCTGGCTGCTGCGCGGAAACCACGAGTGTCGCCATCTCACCGACTATTTCACCTTTAAGCTCGAGTGCAAGCACAAGTACTCTGAGGCTATCTACGAAGCCTGCATGGAATCATTCTGTGCCCTTCCCCTCGCTGCTGTCATGAACAAGCAGTTCCTTTGCATCCACGGAGGACTCAGTCCGGAATTGCACACCTTGGACGACCTAAGAAATGTACGTCCTAGGACAGCCTTTTATGTCTAATAGGCGTTGTGAGTGATGTTTGGTAGCTAACTTGATATAGATTGATCGGTTCCGGGAACCACCAACCCAAGGCTTAATGTGCGATATTCTGTGGGCTGATCCTCTGGAAGACTTTGGTCAGGAGAAGACGAGCGAGTACTTCATGCACAATCACGTACGTGGTTGCTCGTACTTCTTTTCTTACCCTGCCGCATGCGCTTTCTTAGAGAAGAACAACCTCCTCTCCATTATTCGGGCGCACGAAGCGCAAGATGCCGGCTATCGCATGTACCGCAAGACGAGAACGACCGGATTCCCTAGCGTCATGACCATCTTCTCCGCGCCTAATTACCTCGATGTATATAATAATAAGGCGGCCGTTCTCAAATATGAGAACAACGTGATGAACATTCGACAATTCAATTGCACACCGCATCCCTATTGGCTTCCTAACTTCATGGACGTATTCACCTGGTCGCTACCGTTCGTCGGCGAGAAGATTACCGACATGCTGATCGCCATTCTACATACCTGCTCTGAGGAAGAACTCAAGGAGGAAACCCCGATGTCGACTTCCCCAGGCCCGCAATCCCCTCCCCTCGGTGGGCCTTTCTCAGATCCGGATTCGATCGAGTATAAGAGGCGGGCGATTAAGAACAAGATCTTGGCTATTGGACGACTATCGCGGGTATTCCAAGTGCTCCGAGAGGAAGCCGAGAGTGTTACCGAACTCAAGACCGTGTCGGGTGGGCGACTGCCTGCGGGAACGCTTATGCTGGGCGCGGAGGGTATCAAGGACGCAATCAACACCTTCGAGGACGCTAGGAAGGTCGACCTTCAAAACGAGAGACTTCCGCCTAGTCATGACGAGGTCATGAAACATCAGGAAGAGGAGCGGCAGAGAGCGCTAGAGCAAGCCTCTAAGGACGCTGACAACGACAAGAAACTGCAGACACTGTCTAGGCGGTTGAGCACGTGAGTATAGATCGTTCGTTCGTTCATGATTCACAATTAACTAATGATTAAATAGTGATCGTAAGCGATGATGCAATGCGAATCCATCTCAACCTCGTCGTCAAGCAGTCGAGTGGTTGCTAACTTAACGATTTCGTTCATAACGATTGCGCTAGCTAGTTGTCTTGGCCTAGCAGAATAGAACATGATGCCACGGTAACACTTTGGTAATTGTTCTAGTGATATATATCAGTGAAGCTTTGGCTGGATTGTTGTTCGGATGGCATAAGATCGAGGAGCAGCATAGCTCAAGACAGATAAGTCGAGTAAAAAACAGTTTCCGGTAGCCGATGTGGAATGGAGACGAAGACATGCCATTGGAGTTAGGAGAAGGAGTCCTAGTTGATACAAAACGAGTTAATGAAAACCAAGCTGGACGCCTTAAAACGGCTTTAGCCTTCCAAACACCATGATTTGCTTTTTCCAGTTTGTCGTTCTTAATGATGTTATCTTACGTCCATTGAATGTTGAGAGCTCACATATTCATGATGTATCAAACGACAAAGCAATGGCCGAGCTTATATGTGTGTTTCAGTAGTCGGTCGGTTGATCAATGCAGGCATGTAGGTATTAACCAGGCAGCGTTTAGGCTTTTCTACTCGCTTCCGATTTTCCCGTTCATCGCCTCGGCTACGAATGTACGACGGCCATCGAGGATTGGGAAAGACTCGTCAAAGATAGTTCTTTTCATGAGGACATTCACCCCCTAGTGACCTTCATTTAACTCTCAAAACCCTCATACTTTTCTCTCCCTTCTATTAATCGAATGCCACACTGGTTCACATAGATGACATGATCATGATACATCAACATGCTACAAAATTCTCCTAAACCCCCTCCTAGCCCGTCTTTAAAAGATCGCAAGCACATTCGGCGGACTGGCCACCCCGCCAGGCACATTACACGGCTCACTCGTGACGAAAAAGCTCCAGCGCCCCTGCTCCTTACAGTGCGCGGCCAACGCCTCCAGGTCGAATAACTCGCCTATCGGACACCCCCAGCCAGCCAACACGACCTCGTGCATCACGAACGGCGCGTCTGCAGGTGCGGGCCAGGATTCAAAGGAGGGCTGGTCGCCGGCTACGGCGGAAAAGTGGTCCCAGATCCAGCGCAGCATTTCGGGGGACCGCTCTACGCCGCCGAAGGGGTGTGGGACGATGGAGCGGTGGGTGGTGAGGAAGGAGGGGGATTTGGTGGCGAGGGAGGCGTGGAAGCCGCTCCGGATGAAGAGGATGTCGCCGAAGCGGGGGACGGTGCCTTGGGAGGCGAGACAGGCTTGGAGGTCGGAGAGGGGGATCGAGGATGTGGTGAAGGCGTCATAAGACGCGCTAGCTGAGGAGGCGGGTTGGGATTGTCGCCAGCTGTGGTAGTCAACTAGGATTCCCCGACCGACTATGCCTTTCTCGGTCCACGCGTGGATGCCGTTTACCGTGGACCGGGAGCCGTCGGGAGAGGTGCAGTCATGGATGTCGGATTGGGTTACCCCGTTGTAGAAGAGGCCTTCCCGTTGGTAGGCGAAGTGACGCAATCCGTCCCATTGCGAGGATACTTGCGTGTTGAAGGTCCAGACGTCGTCGTTTATTACGCGCGGGTCTTTGCGGATTAGTTGCTGGTGTAGGACGGCGCGGGAGAAGAAGGATTCTTTGGGTTGTGCTGAGAGGGGCCAGTTTAGGGAGACGCTGGGAGGTGTTAGATGTATATGTTTTACTTTAGAGTCTTTAGAGGGGGGGAGAGGGAGTGAAGGGGGTATGCTTGTAGGTAAGTGTGTACCGGTGCCCCGTCTTGATCTCGCTCTTAGCTGCGGCGGCGACTCGCTCGTCGGTCAGCCGGTTTAGAGTCCCCAGCTCATCTTTATCGCCGTATAAGCCCCATGCCGAGAGGTACGGATCTCCCTTCCGGACGGGCAGGTCCTCGAAGTTCGGGACGCCGTTCTCGTTGACCTTGATTCCGGGGGCTGGTGGGGCCATTGTCGCAACTATTTAATTACCTATTTTTCGGGTATGAAATCTACCTAGTCTTTATAGGCTTAATGTTGGAATATCATGCAACATCTCAATATATAGAATTCAAAGAAATCACCCGACCTGAAGCTAGAAGACTTGCTTTTTGTATGTGACACGATACCATCCCCGCTCAATTCACCTCTTCACCTAACCCGAGAGGCGATAAGGTATGCATCCCATGCATCCCTCTCTAGTGTAACGGGATCAACCTTCTTTACTATGCTCCCCGCATTCATCGGATGGGGTTAAACCTTGCTGTTGAGGTTTACCGAGATCGTGGTTCTAGCGCTGCCCCTCCGTCGTGGTTTGGAGTTTGGAGTCCGGGGCTGTGACGGTTACGACGCATTTCCATACCCGGAGAGGGTTCGCTTGGCGGGTTAATATGCAGCGAGCTTGAATGTGGAACTTATGACGTTAGTGTTTTATCTATATGTGGTATTGTAAATAGTATGGTCTATTTTAATTATCCCGATTGCACAGAGTTAGTTATTTTAGATCTCCTACTTGTTTGTTCAATGTTGGGGTGGTCTTTAGACTTTGGTACTACACCAATACTTCTAGGGACTGAAAATAGTAATCGGATAGTTGAAAAAGCAAGGTCAAGATTTTACAATCCAACGAATTGTTTGGTCAATACTTTCGTCTATCTATATATTCATTGAGTTGCCATGAAGTATCTAGATCGTCAGTGGAACTAGCCTATCTTCCACCGGACACCGGCGGATATTTTCCATTTTATTTAAACGGGTGGAATGATTCTCTAGTTGCGACCGTACGACTCATTTCTAGGGGGGCACGATGCCATACTTCTCATAAGGGAAATTCTCTAAACTGGCCAACTGTTCAGCCCAGCCGTCATCGACGACGCCAAGCTGCTCGTCGTTGCCAATCGGAAGTAACCCTATCCGCCCAGCGAGTACATCTTTCTCTTTTCCCTTGTACTCGGCAGCCAAGTTCGGATGCGGGACCCAAACAGCTCTCATGCCAGCACGTCTTCCCGCTTCTATGCCTAGAACGCTGTCTTCAAAAACCAGGCATTCTTTCGGTTCGATCTTAGGGACCCCTTCAGGCAGTGTTGAGTTGATGGACTGGAGAGCAAGCAGGTAAATATCTGGTGCCGGTTTTCCTCGCCCGTGTTGAATTCTCGGATCATCTCCCAGGATCCGGTGCTCTTCCGGAATGATTTCCAGAACGGATTTTGTGAAGGGGCGTGAGGTTTTCAGCTCGTAGTTTTTCTTTTCGCTACTTGTAGCCAATGCAATCTCGACTTGTAAGCCTTGTGTGGTTTTTGCGCCTCTTAAGTCTTTCAGGAGTTTCTCTACTCCGGGGAGGGGCTGACATTCCGGAAAGTGAATTTTATGTTGTTCGGCTTGTTCCTGTTTGTACTGTTCCCTTGAAATAGGCAGTTGAGCCCAATTGTGAAATACGTCGCCATTGGACGATCCAGGGATGCCCATAAGTTGAGCTTTGACAGACCACGGTAGATTGGGCCTCCCGTGCTTATTCAGGACTATGTTTGAGCAAAGTGTGTACAAGTCTTCGGTGTTGATGAGCAAGCCATCCATATCAAACAGGCATGCCCGAATTGGGGGGAAGTCCGTAGAAGTCGGCTTGGGGACCCCATCCTGATCTGCAGGAGCCATAACAGGAATTGCCGATGTACCTAAGTAGACAATCCAATGTTATAAGATATAAAGATCTAGCAACTGTAGTTCGAAATCACAGTTACGTCTAATTTGGTTGGTTTCCGCTTTCCGCTTTGCTGGATGTGTATTGGAGCAAACTAGCTGTATTCGGTGGGGGCTCACAGAATTGAATGATCTAGGATTCTAGGTTCGGCCGTCGGTTGCCGTAGGAGTTTGACTCAACAACAGCTGTTCTATCACAAAAGTCGACTTGACTGTGCAGTGAGTAGGGAAGAAGTGTTACAAGCTAGTGGTATGATTAGTTACTTATCAGAAATTAAACATCAAAGACGCAATCTTGTAAACTGCGAAGATCGGCGCCTTCCTGCCATTGGGTACGCTGTAACTTGTGTTATAAGGAAACCCCACTCAAATTGTCTGACGTCTGCGTCTGACAGCTCTTACTCATTAGTATTTAACTTTGAGGTCTGCAAGATATATAAAGAATTACCCAATCATCTCGTTATTTCTGATTTTGGACGACTAATTCCGAACTTAAGTATTCTGTTGTTTTGCGATTATTTGTGGAAAAATCAATGGCGGGGATCACGAAACTAGAACTCCGGACGGCGCTTGGTCCGGTTTATCGGGATGTGCTTCCCAATCCGCCCCGAGACTGCACGGCTGACGAGATCCCGGTCATCGACCTGGCACCTATGTTTTCTAAAGAGCTATCCGATCGTAAAAGTGTTGCTGGGGCTCTCAAAGCAGCTGCAACCAACAACGGCTTTTTCTATATTAAGAACCATGGAATACCGGAAGAGACTATTGCTAAATGCAAACAGCAAGTGTTGAACTTTATGAGGCAGCCTCAGGAGAAGAAAGATCTGTTGGAGTCAAGGACGCATAGCAAATATTATAATGGGTATCTTGGAAATCGAAAGGCCCAAATTTCTCGTACAGAGACTGCCGACGTTCGAGAGTCTTTCTCCTTCCGTTATTCCCCTGAGCTTGATCCGGATCATCCTATGGATATATCCGAGGTATCCCCTGAAGTCAGATCCTGGATTCGCGGTGAAGACTTTGTGGTAAGTCGATTTGAAACATTCCGTGGCCTTCTTCGGCTTACCTCTGATATGCTAACCCTGGATGATAGTGGGAAGGCACAGCTCATCTGCCAGACTTCAAGAAGGATTGTCTTGCATACTGGAGTAGTTGTCTCACCCTCGCTCGAAAACTAGTTAGGATGTTTGCTCTGTCGCTGGACCTAAAAGAGGATTACTGGGATGATAAGATCACGCATCCCGGAGCCGACGGCGTTTTTAATTACTATCCACCTAGGACTGTGGAGGAAGTCCAGAGTAATTTCGTGGGCTTGGGAAGTCACACGGACCTGCAACTGTTCACTCTTCTGTGGCAAGACAGCGTCGGCGGTTTGCAAATACTGTCCAAGGAGGGGCAGTGGTTGAGGGTGAGTTAATTTTGAAATTGAGCGATTGCGACCATGAATATTGACGATGTGCAAAGGCACCTCCGATTGAAGGAACTCTTGTGGTGAATATCGGCGACTTCATGATGCGACTGTGTAACGACATCTACAAATCCACCGTTCACAGGGTTACAAACGAATCGCACGTCGAACGTGTTTCCATGCCCTTCTTCTTTGGTATGTCGATCTCTGAATTATTCTCATCTCATGATGGCGTTACTTACTGGTACATGAGGTCTCAATTTCAATTGCGTCGAGGGTGTTGTTCCTTCATGCACTTCGAAATCCAACCCCGCAAAATATGAACCCATATCTTGCGGCGACTGTAAGTAGATTAGTTCCTCAATGGTTTCTTAACTAATAGGCCCTAGGGTGTCAGATGCGATTTAAGATGGAAAGAAGTGACTTCTTGAAAAGCGAGGAAGCAAAGAAGAACTTGGCCCCAAGCGGTAGAGTGGTTGCCGTGTAAAGAGCCTGAAGAGCCTCTCACTAACTCGCCTCATCTCGCGTGTTTTTTCTTTTATTTTCAGATATCTATTCGGTCTCAGAGGTGACTAGTTATAAGACCTTTTGAATGAGTTCGAGGACGTCGAAGAAAGCTTCACGGTCAGGCTTGAGTGTTTTGAGACCAAGTCCGACAACTAGCGTGCGACGCTCCCCTGAATCTCGTCTTGCAATATGACTGGCAATTTGGACAGCGTAGAGCTGCGCAAGAGATTCACGCTCTTCCCCACCACCACCAAGCAGTGTTTTTGGCGTTAGGTGAGACATAGGTAGCAAGCTAGAATTGGCCAGTGCCATTTCTACAGAAGCAGATGATGGTGCTGAGAGCGGTACTTGGATCTTATAATCTTAATCAGATTTATACTTTTATTGAATATCTTGTGTTGAATAAATTACCCATTGTGATAGTCTACCTTCTTGAGATAGAGTAAGCAATATCTTGTCTGAAAAGTGTAGAATAGAGACCTCGGTGGGAATTCCGTCGATAGGTCCAGAAGCCGCTTTTGACTTAGCCGGAAATGGCTCTTCAACTACTCGTGAGGCGTCCATAGCTTCTTATTGACCGATATTGTAGATGAGCATATGATTCAAGCATTGGTTTCAAAGCAAGAAATGAAGTTGTTCCCGTTGCTGTGTTAGGCTCTCGACTGTTTGTTAATTCTATGAAGCAGCTTCTCAAGTCCACAGTTCAGAGAACTGTTTAGTTAGTGGTTACAGGGCTAGCACAGTGGGGCATGTGGGTCGGACTTGCCTGTAGCGACAAGGATTACCCCGCGCTAACTTGATTTGGTCGACTAGAAGAAATTCTGCCGGGCGGTCCAAATTTCAATATCCTTCATTTTCAATACTTATATCACTTGTGTTTTTTCACTATCAACAATAAGAAAATGCCAAAGTTTGTACCGCGGCAGAGGAAACACAAAGTCCTTGCTCGTCAAAAGGCCCAGGAGAAAGGTGGCCAAGACGAGGGGCTCGCACCCTCACAACCTGACAGCAATGCGCTGGAGATTCTCCCAGACGCCCAGAAACAAGTTCGCGAAGCTAAGAGAGCTCAGTTGAGAGAAGAATTAAAGGGCGAAGTCAAAGTGAGCGGCAAGAAGGCAAAACGACTTGAGAAATACATCGACAACAAATTGAGAAAAGATGAGAATCGAGTTCTCTTAGCTGAATTAGCTAAGAATAAGATCGATACCAGTTTATTCTCAAGCAGTCGCACTCTCGGCCAAGGGAAAGAGACCAAGCGCCAGGCTCTTAGTCGCGCTTTAAGGGAAAGGAAAGCTGGTATTAATCAAGACGACGACGATGTTCTTTTTGAAGCAAGGCATACACCAATAAGCGACGAGTCTGATGATGACGACGAGGGGCAACCAAAAACTACTCATTCAACCAAACGAAATGGCGGACTGATGCAAAATGGCTCTAACAATACTCAAATTGCACCACCCGAAAACCCTGTGGCAACAGTGGGATCTGGGTTGAAACGCCCCTTAAAACTTGATGATGAGGGGCGGCCAGTCATACAGAAGAGACAGAAACGTGGTGGCGTAAAATCTAAAATATCCATGAAACCTCAACTTTTACAGCCCGAGCCAACTCCCGAAAATTCAGATGAGCAAATCGAAGAGGAAGACGGCGAATGGAACGGCTTTAGCTCCGATGCCTCCGCCCATGAATCAGCCGACTCTCAAGATTCACTAGAGGGATCTGAAGACGAGTCTTCTGATCAAGAGTCTAGCAGCGGGGAAGAATCATCCGAAGAGGAGGGTGATTCAAAGAAGAGATCGTCCGCATTTAAAGCTTGGGCACATGGCCAACGGAATGCGGCCTTAGGTTACCAACCGGTGGATGGTAGCAACCCAATTTTAAATATCACAGTTCCCAAAAATTTCAAGCCGCGCCCGCTAGAGCAAGACCCTTTACCCGTTGAACTACTTCCGACGAAGGATAATGATAGAAAAGCTTATAGTGTCTCAGTTCAGAGGACACCTGAGATTCAAGAGGCACGGCTCAAATTGCCAGTCGTGGCCGAGGAGCAAAAGATTATGGAAGCTATTCACAATAATAATGTGGTATTAATATGCGGTGCGACAGGATCAGGAAAAACTACCCAAATACCCCAATTTCTCTTCGAAGCCGGTTATGGATCTCCCAACTCTCCTACATCTGGAATGATCGGGGTAACACAACCAAGGAAAGTGGCTGCAGTCAGTATGTCCAAACGAGTGGGGCAAGAACTCGGCGATCGATCAGAAACTGTGGCGTACCAAATTCGGTTTGAGGGCACAGTAGACGAGAAGACTGCTGTGAAGTTTATGACAGACGGTGTATTGCTTCGTGAAGTCGCAAACGATATTGCCCTTCGCAAGTATTCCGCCGTCGTCATTGACGAAGCTCATGAAAGAAGCATCAACACGGACATTCTTATTGGAATGCTTAGCCGTGTTGTTAAACTACGAGAAGAATTGTCACAGGAAGACCCAAAAATTGCCCCCTTGAAATTAATTATCATGTCGGCTACATTGCGAGTGGACGACTTCGTCAAAAACAAAACATTATTTCCGATACCGCCACCAGTCCTTAACGTCGAGGGACGGCAACACCCGGTTACTATGCATTTCTCTAGACAGACACGCCATGATTATGTTGATGAAGCCTTCAAGAAGATAATGAGAGGTCACCGGAAACTTCCGCCTGGAAGCTTTCTTGTCTTTCTTACCGGGCATGATGAAATACAAAGATTGAGCAAAAAGCTGAGGGCTGAAACCGGTGCTCTAAACCCCATCGCCTATCCTAAAGTTCGGATATCTGCCAACGACGCGCCGTTGGAAGTAGAAGATATAGATTTTGGCGAAACTAACGAAACTGCAAATGGCGATGACGGCCTACCATTTATTGATGATTATGATGAAAACGACGACTCAGGAGACGACGCCGAATTCGATGTTTCTGAAGAAGTGGGGTCGGGGCCTCTGAAGATGCATATTCTACCGCTATACTCACTCTTACCAACAAGAGAGCAGATGCGTGTATTTGATGATCCACCGGAAGGCTCGCGTGCGATTATACTCGCAACTAATATCGCCGAGACCAGTTTGACTATACCTGGTATTCGTTATGTGTTTGATAGCGGGCGGTCAAAAGAACGAAAGTTCAATAAAGATACCGGCGTGCAAAGCTACGAGATTAGTTGGATCAGCAAAGCCAGCGCAAACCAGAGAGCTGGACGTGCTGGCCGAACCGGGCCAGGCCATTGTTACAGGCTCTATTCTTCCGCCGTATTTGAGCGGGACTTCTCTGAGTTCACCGACCCCGAACTGCTAAGAATGCCTATCGAGGGCGTCGTGTTACAACTTAAGGCAATGAGGCTACAGCATGTAGTCAACTTTCCTTTCCCAACGCCACCCGACCGAATGAGTCTTGCAAAAGCAGAGAAGCTACTACAGTATCTCTCAGCGATCACCGAAACTGGCCAGGCAACGCAGATCGGTTCGACAATGGCTAAATTTCCGCTGCCACCTCGTTTTGCACGAATTCTGCTAATTGGACATTTACACGAATGTCTTCCCTACACCATCGCCCTCGTTGCAGGACTTTCTGTAGCACAAATATTCGTCCCGGAGAATCAAGTAATACCAACTCTATCCACTGATAACGAACACGACTTCCGCACCAACCAAGATGTAGTCGCAGAAAATCAACAAACCCAATTGCGACGGAAGTACAACGAGGTTCACCGGAACTTTTGTTCCCTGGACGATAGCTCTGACGCCATGAAATTGCTGCAAGCAGTTGGCGAATTCGCGCACGATCCGACGGAGCGCTGGTGCCAAGACCACTTCGTGCTGTTCAAATCGCTGCAAGAAGCGCAGAAATTACGCCGCCAACTCACAAGCCTCCTCCAAAAAGACATACCCGCATTCGCAAATCTAATATTTCAAGATAAACTTGACCGCCCCAGCCCAAAACAGGTCACAGCTCTAAAGCAGATGGTAGCCGCAGGCTTCATCGACCAAGTCGCCATGCGCGCGGACCTCTCCCCGTCGCCGCCGGAACTGTACCGCAAGCCCCGCCGCGCCATCGACGTCCCGTACGTACCCCTCCACCCCATCAACACGGATTCCCGCGACCCCCTCGACGGCCTCGTCTACATCCACCCCTCCTCCTGCCTCTCCCACCGCAGCACCCAGGAATGTCCCCAGTTCATCGTGTTCTCCAACCTCCAACGCGCTTCCCCTTCCTCCTCTCTTTCTTCTAAACCGAAGACGCGGATGCTCGCTTTAACGGACGTCTCCGGCGCCCAGCTCGCGGGTCTCGCGAAAGGAACACCGCTGTTGACGTACGGGAAGCCGATTAAGGAGGTTGTGTTGTCGGCTACGAAGAGGGAGTGTTGGGTTGTTCCGTACCTGAGGGCCGAGAAGACGGGGGGCTTGGGGTGGCCGTTGCCTGTGAAGAAGATTACGCAGAATAGGGTTCCTGGGAAGGGATGGGTTACGGAGTGAAGAGCGGGAATGATGTTGTCTCGGAGGTTAGTTGGAGGCTTTGAGTTTAGTTTAGGAAAGAATTATGAAAAGCGTCTACGGATTGCATATCACGGCATTGGCGTATTGGTATAGAGCAAAATATAATAAACTCACTTTGATATTCTTTGACATATTCGAAGACGCCCACAAGCATATATTCATTAAAATGGTGAATGTAGGTAGAGAGACTGCTCTCAGGAGACTTACCTATACGAACTAAAGTATAGCCAAATTCATAAATGGTGCTATAATTTGATCAATTTTCAAATATTATATCACATAATCACCTGGGCACTCATACATTCAATCATGATTTTTCATCACTTAATCTCTAGTGATTTTGTTCTTGTTCTTAATGCACATCTCTATTATCTGTATGTCACCGGTAGAATGGTCTATAGCCTATCTCAATCCCGACATACTATACAGCAAAGCAAAACAAGACGGGAACAAAATGCGCACTTTCCCGTCGGACTTAACTGCTCCCACGCAATGCAGAGTTTCTTTCCCGATGCTAAACCCTAACTCCTCGAAAAAAACAAAAGCAAAGATAGTAGACCGGTCCTCCTTGATGACACGCGCATGCTGAGATTTGCTGAGTATATGGGTGATCTTAGTAGCGACGCCTCCGTTTGTTAGGGTCTGCAGGATGGTCGCGGCGTCGGACCCGCCGTGTTATGTCTGTCGGGCCCCGATACGGTGGGTGTACGGACCGGTAAGTGTTGGGCGGATTCGAATTTACAGGGGGAGGCGCGTTACTGGAGCCAATTCCGCTACTTGCTTCGCCGTTGTGTTGGTTATGTTGCCTCTAACGTGCATAAGGAGGTGGCGGAGGCGGCGCGGAGTCGGTGGTTGCTAATTGATTTGGGTTGGCCGAGTTCTGTGGTGGTGGCAGAGCGTTGCTTGGCCTGGAAGACGAGCCGGATCGTGATTCAGACGGTGTCAAAGTCACTCCTATGACTTCGGTTATCTTCTTCATCATCACCGGGAAGTACTCCTGGATGAACGATTCGCTGTAGACAGTTAGCATACGAACTCTCCATAATAACTATATGATAATAGCACTTACGTGTAGTAGCTATGATCCGCATTGTGCGGGCCGACGAGATTGTGAGCCAGCTCATGAGCCATCACGACCCACCACCAGACCGCAGCCGATGCTCTAGAGTCTATCGAAGGCGGTTGACTACCGTGGAGTTGGTTGTAGAAGCGCAGATTGCAGAAAATGCTTCCGGCACTATTGAAGGCGATAGTATTGCCTCCTGTCTCATAAAAGATATGTATTGCGGTTTTGTTGATCGAATACACAGAACCTACAGTTAGGAGGAGGGACGCGAAGGCATTGATATTCGCATGGTTCGTGGTGATGAAGTTGGCGGCGTTGAAATCTGGAATATTTTTGGACAGGAAAACACGCATCCCGTTCGCGGCGTCTGCTACGAGAACGAGGTCTTTCCCTGCGGTATCATCACAATACGTAGCTTGTTCCTTCACCTCCCTGGTAGTCGGGGGAGAAAAAAGCTGAGATGAGTCATGTGCCCTAGTCGACTTGATGGCATTGAGGAGATTCTGTTGAACTATGGCGGGGTTCGTCACCTTGCCCTCATTATCTTTGCCAGGCTTGGTCCCTTCGTCCGTTGGCAATTTAATAGGGTCCTGGTTTGAGCCCATCATTTTATTGATGCTTTCGTCTGCTTCGTCTGAAGTATCAAAGCCGAACCGTCTTGAAAGGTTTGAGAAGAGTCCTTTAGGTCTTCTGCTCTGAGATGGCTGCGGTGCTAGCGCTTTGTCGTCTTCGTCAGGAGAGCCGAACGCACCAGGTACTTTCAGCGGCGGAGTCTTATTATGCCGATCTCTCTCTATACCCTGGGCCTGACGGTGTCTTCTGAATTCTTCCTCTCGTTCCTTGATCTTAACTTGCTCAGCTTCTAAGGCCTTGCGTCTCTCTTCTTCGGCGATCCTGGCTTCGGCTGCCTTTTGTCTTAGAATGCGGTCAACGTTGTATCCACGGGCTCTCAGGTCGAGTAGATCAAGCTTAAGGAATGGCTCGAAGAAGAAATAAGCTTGCTGGCTCGGGCGGTTTAAAATGAGCTGGCAAACTGCATGCCCTACTTGGTACATGTCGGGACGGCGAGACTCGGCGGCGACGTATAGAACCCAGCCATTTTTCTCTTTCTGACTTGCCGCCGACCGTTTTTCCGTGTGTGACTGGTTCTCGCGGAGAGATCTTCGAAGAGAGATAGTCTTCACAGCTTCTACAGATAAGTTACTCTCAAGCCATTTTGCGTCATGTTTAATGGCATCTCGCGAGTATCTGGCGTATTCATGAATGAAGAGCTTTGAACGCTCTAGAACATGCTTCCGAACCCAAACTGCAAGATCCTGCTTTTCGCTGTGCGAGCCTACTCTAAGATCCACTCGGACAATAGCTGAAAGAGTTTGGGAACCGAGGGCCATATAGAAATTTTCTAAAACGTCCTCCTCAGGTGCACACACCAAGTGGTCTTTGAATGTGCGGTAGCTGATGTAATCATCTACAATGATGATGTTAGCTGGAGCAGCAAGTTGATATTGCCTGATTGATGTTTCTTCCTCGTCGTTTTCCGATGTCTTGTCTTTAGAAGGAGCACTTATCTCCTTGAAAGCTAGCAAGAACGGAGATGACTTCATCTTCCTCCATAAATCCTTATCTCTCTTGAGAGTCGAAATATCCTCAGCCAGAGTCTTTAGAAGGTTCAAGTATTTCTCCGAGCTTTGAAGAATACTGAGTAACCTTGCTGGCTCATTGGCTGCCAATTGAGCGATTTCTAATTTTGTCGGTTCAGTTTTGGAACCGCAGGATGATAGAAATGCATTCGCAGAGCTGCCGAAGTCCACGAAGTCGAAAATCTCCCCGTACAATATCGAGCTACCCAAATAGCAATTGCGAGGACTCAAGTGAACCTGCTTGATTTTGCTCCCTGCGGCCATCGGCGTCTGAGACATGGATAATCGATTTCCGCGAGTCACCGGTACAATAGGGGCGTCGCGAAGCTTTGTGATTGAGGTATTTCCCAGCTCATTGAGGCGAGTTGAGAAGTAGCCAAATAGAGAAATGGCCTCCTGTTGGTTCTGTGGGGGTTTGGCGAGAAGATGCTCAACACATTCAGCGATAGGTGGATCTGCGCGGACACCGAATTTCTAAGAGACGATTAGTAAGGATATTTGACGAGCGATATGATGATTGATGATAGTTCATCTGAACTTACGGGAGCATGTGGGTGGAGATCTCTTTTGAGAATGTTAAATCCTAAGATAGCAGCTGTTTCATTTGTAAAACATTGTGACGGAGTCACAAGCTGCTTAGAATTTCCTTGTAAAGGAAGAAAAGCTTTAGGAATTGAACCGACATCTACGTTTGCGTAATTGTTGCTGTGATGGTAAGAGATGAAGTAATTCATAGCTTTGTTCCTCAACGTAGAATCCGATGAGGCCATCATGTTGACGAGTTCAACGACAGACGGGTAAGCACGCAAACCGAGTTCGGTCAAGAACTTTCCCTCGGGGCTTCCAGGCCGTAAATTTCCACCTGGCCATTGTATAATTCTCACATTCAGCGGTCGCAGGGGTTCTTTCGGCTCATAGAGTTCGGACACTTTGTACAGCTGTTTGCTTGGCGTGATCGCTTCTGAACCGGGCTGTCCTGCTTCCGCTGGACATATGCGCGATTCCTTGAGCTTTTTTAAGTCGTCGGCCGGGATGTCTTGTCGTACGGACGCTAGATATTTGATAAGTTCAACGTGACTCCATTTGGCTTGTCCGGCATCCTCGGTGTCTGTTGAAGGGTTTAGCAAACGCGTGAAAATCGTATCCAGGTCCACAGTTTTTCTGACTCCGATGGCGGCAAGAAACTTTTCCTTCAGTGATGAGCATCCTTCGATGGTAGGGAGATCGTCAAAAAGTTTCACGTTCTGGAAGAATGACTCCGTCGGTTTCCTCATGCCTAATTTAGTCGGCATAACCGTCTTGCTCTGAAGCAGAGCTGTAGCAATCCCTTTCGAGCCCCCACTGAGGTTATCCCAGCTCTTGGAGACTACGATCAGAACTCGGATGGAAAACTCGGGAGACTTGGTCATATTTTGGCTGTCTGGTCTCGTCGAGTTGGTCTCGATGAGGAATCGGAGCCAGGGGACAACATCCAGCGACGTCCAGCCTAGTGCTTGTAGTTCGTTAGAGTTGCAGTTTCTGGTGAACTCATAAGGGATGGTTGACGGCGGAACTGGTAAACCAGCAGGGATCTTATTTGGACTTAGATAGTTCTGGATACTTCCTAGAGCGATAATACCACCCTGGTTCTCAGCTCCTTCGGTTACAAGTCCTACCGCAACATCGAGAAGTCTGTCTTTGCTCGATGGATCAAGCTCTAATTGAAGAGCCTTCTTTCCCGCCCACTGTATAAAATTGATAAGTTGCTCTTTATTGAGCGGTTTCCCAGACAACTCTTGCCTGACATCATCCACGGTAATGGGCGATATAAGATCGAAGTCAGTCAATTTCCGAATGAAGGGGATAGCTTCAAGTTCGGGAGGAACCACCGGGATTCCGTCGACAAACTTGGAAAGCTCCGGAGAACCTATCCGAACCTTGGCGGATGAAAGTACTCCTCGGCTGCTATAAACGTCAATAAATGGGATTTTGAAAGATGTCCAAAAAGCTTCCTCGATTATTTGTGAGACGTAGGCGCTCGGAGTAGAATCCCCGAAGTTGAAGGCATTCAGAATGTGTAATGCCTCAGGCATGTATTTGGCAACCTCCTTCGCGGTTACGCCGGTACCCGCAATAACACCAGCCCTTTGCAACTTAGTTTCCAGTTCATCCATCTCATTCGTAAATGCAAGCCGGGCCATGATACCAGCGGCTCGTAGCATTTCGATGTTCCATGTTCTGACCCGACTCGCATTTAGATCGATAGCCTCCCGTTCAACAGTAGGGATGACGGATGGTGCCGAGATATGAATTCCTGCACCGGTGGTTTGGGTAGTTGGGAATCCGATGAATACTCGTCCACCTTTCTTGCTTGGGAGCACAGACGCAAAAACATCAGTAGCCTTAGAGACAGCTTTAGAATTTGCGGAGCTCTCCGAAGCCTGCCTCTCGTCATAGGAGGATGTCAAGATAGATAATTTGGTCATTTTAGGCGGAGGTTTCTTGGTGGCACGTTCTAACTCCGCCGAGAAATTAGCAGAAACGGATGTCCTGATCGCGGCTGTAGTGACCCGGAGGAATATGCTGCTCGATGAGAGCATGGTAATATCCTCTGATATCGTCTCCTGAGCTGCCTTCTCTTCCCTTGCAGCTTTGTTGCTTTTGGAAGTAGATGTGTTCGCAGTAAGTCTAGAAAAGAAACTCCGTAGAGAGGGGATCTCCGCGGCGCCGAACCCATAGGCCTCGGTTTTTGCCGCCGCTGCTACTTCGGGCTTCCATCCAATAGCGCTCATAAAGGACGCATCAATCTGTGCGCTTGCACGTTCAACACTCTGAACCTTCATAAGACGCTCTTTCGTAGTTGTCTCAACATCTCTAGATAGAGCAACCTCAGCACTAGGGCTAGTCTTCTTCTGCAGATGGAGAATCTTATAGTCATCTATCCAGAACTCGATATTCTGGAGTGCCACAAATGTCAAACTCGTCGCTAGAAATTGGCTAACGGATAGCAAGTTCGGTAAAGCGGTAGTCGTATTTCGAAAATCTAGGACGAAAGCGGTGTCTGAGGTACATTGGTCCTCTGGGAGTTGTAGTTTTCTTGTGAAGAGCGCGTTCCCCCTCCAGTAAAAGGCCATAGCCTCCTGGCCTGAGCTGACGAAGGGCTCTTCGCAGTCGGCAAAAACGCTGTAGAATCCTACGCCGAAAGCACCAATCTTTGTCTCGTCGGGGTTACCCTCTGCTATCCTCTTCAGCCTACCCCAGTCTGTCTTGGTAAATGGTTGACCATTGTTCTGTACGATGAGTCGGCGGAGGGTATGGTTTATAATTATGTGTTTAAGGATCTCGGATCGATCTGTGGTGGTTGGTAAAGGTATCTGAGTCGAAGGTAGGGTCTCCCATTTTATCTTGACGGTGGTAGCTTGGGCATCAGCAGCATTCTGTATAAGTTCTCGTAATGTAGTCCATTCGCCCGAGTATCTGGCTAGAACTTTGTCGATCAGAGCTCGAGTATCGACTGTTACCGCTTCCTCATCCTCTCCGTCCCGCAAAGCGGCAGCACGCAGCTTTCCGTAATCCATTCTTACACTTGGTCAAGTATGATTCACTTTAGGACATTGTGTTAAAACGGAAAAAGAATGTGGTTATCTCTCAATCTGAAAGGGCAAATCGAGTCGATTTATTAAAGTCGAGGAAAGACTTAGGCAAACAAGAAGGTCGTCGAGTGTTCTGTTAAATGTTGAAAAGTCATCCAATCCTAGAAAGGCAATTGCTGAGACCGCTGCATGGATCAGGACAGTGCGTCAGCTCGCCCCAATGCTGCCTAGTAGGCTAAGGTACGAAAGATTTCTAGAACCAAACGCTATGCACACAATACGGGAAAACGTAGACGGTCCTCCTTTGTGAAGGAAAAGGATGAGAGAAGAGGGAAAAATAATGTACGCGCATGAACAAAGGCAAGACCTATGATTTACAGAATTATGTTTTTGTACCAAGTACGAATTAGAGTTGAAAACATGAGGTCCTGATCTTGATTGGCCTTAGCTCCTGCTGATGATGCATGTCTCGCCCCAGATTTCAGGGATGTCAGGGACTAATAGGTCGAAAATATAAGGTACCTAGGTACATATCAAGGCACATTGCAGCTAATCTTCCCCTTAAACTCCACTAACTCCGCATCTTATCGTGGGACAGGCACATGCTTCAGGAACCTTGGAAGGCATGATTTCTGTATTTGTATTAAGTCAGCCCTATGCGTTCCGTTAGGTAGGCGCGTCCGCGTATAATCACTGCCTAGGGAAAATTGGCTGTCAAAATGCATATTTATAATCACATTTTTACTAGGTATTTCACAATAGCACTACTGGTGCCGTCACCATATTCCTCATTCTCTAGTATCTCGGAGAAACGGCTCGATATTACTCAGCCTATCAAATCTGTCTGTACGCTTGCTCACGCCCCAATTCACGTTGCACAGCGTTTCCTAAGCTGCGAATGGTCTTCGATGGACCGAACCAAATGATCAACAATCCCAATAAATCAACGACGGTCATCTGGAGACCTTCTCCGGTGACGCTCGGGGCTTCGACTTCGTCGTAGTCGTCCATCCCTTGACCTAGGCCTGTAAGTTTCCTTCTCCCCCCTTCTTCGCTCAGGTCTCTCGGGGCTACGAACGAGGCTACGCTCTCTTCGATAGCTTTTCTTATGTCTGTGCTCGTCACGTGTTGGGCTGTAATCCTTTCGCCCTCGGCGGTCATGTCTATCATCCCTATCATCCCTTGATCTATGCTTGGAATAATCGTCTCCCCTCCTTGGTGACCTGTCATGGCGCCTGTCTCTGCTACGACTCCTGCTCCTATGACGCCTCCGGTGGCGTCTTTCGGAGTTATCGTGCCGCTTCGATGCCTTTCGACCGCTATCGATTGACCCCTCCCCATCCTTCGCAGCAGGCTTAGAATCATTACTGTCCTTTGCGCCACGTCCTGGGTCTACATCAACAGCGTTCGCACCCGTAACTTTTCGGGGAGCAACAGGCAGTCCTAGCGCACGGGCCAGCGCATCTTCTTCCGCCTCCTTGATTCGTTTGAGCTCTTCCTTTCGTTCTCTTTCTGCCTTTTCCTGCTCCGTTTCCGTGCCAGATGATTCAGGTGCATCGGCTTTCGCGTACCACGTGAGATCTTTTCCCTTTGCCCAGCGACCAACCGGAGCTTTTAAACTGTGACCGAGATAATTTTCTCGGTGGTTTGAGTTGGCGACATCCTCCCAGTTGAAATTGACGCCACCGCGCGAGCCCGTCTTGCGAATGCTTGAGACGAGATCCATCGCGAGTCGTAAAACTGATGAACCCAGATATGATGCCGTATAAATTGCCGGATTATCTTGTTTGCTTAATACTGCTTATTACGATGCAGCGCTGCGCAGATTTCGATATAATTTTAGGTTGATTGAAATTCAAATGAATTGAATATTGGATGCGAAAGGTTAAAGTTCTAGATGTTGATGTACATAACCTGGTTAGGTAGCACATACCTCCCTAAATTAGTAGGTGCCCCACTGCGGATAGCGCTCATTATCGATAAGAGCTTCCCCATAGGCCCCGCTAGCCACGCTATTTACCTTACGTACCTGCGCTTTGTTCCTAATTCTCATTCTTGAATCTTCAACTTCCGCATCCCATTCAAGACCTGTTCAGTAGGTCACAACCAACCGCGAAGATGGCGGAAACCAGAGAAATCCCTCTCGATGAGATACAATGGCATGACCCCATCGAGCTACAGAGAATCGGAGGAGTTCATTCGAATTCGGTGCTCTTCTACTTCGCCAAGTCACCTTTTTTCGACGGCACATCGAACAATGCGATAGTCTTTAACCAAGCCCTGTTCAATGAAAGAATGAACCACATTATTTCAACCCGCGAGGCGTTCGAAAGTCGATTGAGAGAAATGACGGGATTGGAGTTTGTTGTCGCGCAAGAACCCGCAGAGATGGGACCTGGCATGGGAACTGGCGTCTGGGTCATTCACAAGCAGACTCGTCGCAAGCGTGACGTCGCCGACGACATCACTGTTCACGCCGCATACTATGTTCTTGGGGATTACATCTTTATGGCGCCTACACTCGTCGATGTTCTTAACTTTAGAATGGTTATTACTCCTGTCTTCTTACCAACTTTTCACGGCTGACATGATTACGTAGGTTACGCTCACCGAGAATCTAAGCAAGTGTTTCGCAGCCGCAGACAAAGTACGAACCTGGTCCCCTTCTACCGGACATGGATACTACACTGCACCAACCACAACAAATACCAAAGCACGGGCGCTTGAGTCGAAGGGCACCACGCCAATGCCTAATACGCAAGAGAGTAGCAAAACTACTTCAGAGACAAAGAAACCTACCCAGTCGGCCGTGGATTCCCGCTTAGCCGAACATTCTTTCATGATCCATATGCAATATGGCGGCGAATACATGGACGAGAACCCCATCACCGGCAAGCCAGGCGAGTTCCACCTCAGCTCGACCGGTCGCAAAGAAAAACTCCCGACCCTAGGCCTGCCCAGTCTCAACACGACGATGGTTAGCTCGTCGCTTTCCCAGCCAGACAAGAAGGACGCCAAGGCAGGCGAGAAGACGCCGAAGACGCCGACGGGTATGTCCAAGATCAAGAGAAAGAAGAGCAAGGCTGGCACAACCCCAACTTCAGCTTAGGATATTGGAGCTGTGGTTAAGGGGATCCTAAAGAAAACGAACAAAGGTAAGGGAAAAGTGGTGAAAAAGGCGAAAAGGGTGAAAAGGGTGCGATTCCAGCTAGACTAGAAGGTTCGGCGATAAGGTGTGCTTGTGGCGTTTATGGGGTTAGGGTGTCGGATTTTGATACCCCCTTTGTTAGGTGAATTGCCTACTCTAGTGATCTCTACGTACTCAATCGCGAATTTTTCCTAACACATTGGCTTTTTCGTCAATAACATTGCCGTCTTATTACAGTTACTATACTCATCTAAGAGCCTAGGTGTGTCCGAGAACCATAGCTTTAAGCGAGCGTCTCGAATGCTGAGTCACTTCGGATTTTGCAAGAGTTGATTGGCTGCCTGGCGATGACTGAGCGGTCTATATTTATATATACGTATGTGGCTTATATCTAACTGAATGGGGATGGTTGTACAAATCTCGTGTCAGATCTTGTCCTCGACACCGTCGTTTCTCTCCGGATTACTTCTCCTCGAGGTATTTGGCTATGTTGTGGTTTTTACCCTCACTCCCGTAAGCGACTCCCCTCTGCAGGAGAGGGCTCTGCGACACCTTCTCCCAGTCATGCAGCATCAGCGTGTTCGTCTCGCTCTGCCGGACCTCTTCCCCGGTACGCGGCCGCATCTCACCCTCGAATGCGTCAATTAGCTCCGCCTGGGATCGGCTTTCCGGCTTCGTCAGCAACGCGACTAGCCTATGCGCGTCCTCGAGGGATTGGTTCAGTCCTTGTCCGCGATCTAGAATTCACACTCAAATTAGTAATCCGAAAAGAGGCAGGAAGTCACGGGAACTCAGTAAACCCACGATAAGTCATCGGGTGCGCGGCATCACCAACCAGCGTCACGCGGCCACCCTTGTTATCCCATGCGTGCTCCGGCAAACTCGGATCCCAGTTCCCATTCGGCACGTAGTACACCTTCTCACACTCGTCGCTAACGAGCTCGTAACACCGCCTCAGCGGCTCCGCAAACTCCCGACTCTTCTCCTTTCCCTGCTGCAGGCGCTCGCGCACGCCCATCCCGGCCGCGGCTTCCGCCGTCTGCTCTTCCACGCTGCTCGGCCACGAGATGTAAAACGCAAACTCCCAGTTCTCGGGGTGCGCGGCGTCCGCAGCGTCCAGGATCGCGAACATGCCCATCATGTTGTGAGGGTGCACTAGCGCGTTGATGATGGGATGCACGGAACCGCGTAGACGCTTCGCTTCGTCTGCTGGGAAGGTGGAGTTCACGAAGGTGGCGGCGATCGGGAGCCGTTTTAGCGCTGCGTGCTCCGGGCCTAGGAGGATGCTGCGCACGCGGCTTTGGCTGCCGTCTGCGCCGATGGCCAGGCGGCCGTTTACGGAGGTACCGTCTTCGAAGCTAGCAGTCACGCTTTTGCCGTCTGCGGAGTACTCCAGGTCCGAAAGCTTTTTGCCATACCGGATGTCGAGGCCTTCGGCTTGAAGAGCCCGCATGCGCGAGCGCAGGATGCGGTGAAGCTTTGGGATGGGCGATTCGAGGATCAGTTCACCTGTTTTCCCGTTATACAGCGGGAAGTGCTCGGTCTCCTTTACGGGCAGGTTGGGGTCGACGAAGGTGGAGCTCACGCGGCTCCATTTCTCGTCGCCGAGGAGAGAGGCCAGGAGGGGAGCTCCCCAATGACATGCAATTCCCCAGTCCCGTCCATTTCGTGGGGAGAGGGAGGCGTCCTTGTCAAAGACGATGTATGGGATCCCTTTCTATTTTCACGTCTTAGTTTGGTGGCTGGTGGACTGGAAAGGGGGGATTTACCTGGTGCAAACCATTGGCTATAGCCAGTCCAGTGATACCTAATATAGGGAGTATATTAGTGCTGCTCTAACTATATTGGGAATCTCAGGCCAAAATTCCTTACCGGCTCCAATGATGAGAATAGGTAGCTCCGCTGATCCAGTAACGCCTGCCATTGCGATATAAGTATTTTAAGATGATGTATATGGTGGAATATAACGAGTCTTGCTTGAGTCCAACACAGTATTCCAGAGGAAAACGAAGCTTGACATAGCTGATCTACAGATTCAGGATCGTGCTCCTACATTGTGGGGAGCTGAGGCTAAGCTCTACGAATTGGGTAAATTTATACAATTATACCCCGAGCCAACACGCGAGAGCCGCATCGCCGTAAGGCCATATTCGGACTCACAGGTGAGTTGGTTCGGTTAGTTGAGTGGTGCGTTCGGGAAGCCGAGGAGACCCGAAGTGGAGATTAACCGCGATACTATATATGGCAACTAAGGACGGGCGAAGTGCTAGGAAGTGCAAATTGGAAAGTGTAATTGGCACGTTCGCGCTTCGCACCCTTACATCAATCGCGAATCGACGAAGCTTACCTCACAACTCCCTCGCAACTTCCTCGCAATTCCCGTACAAACCCCTGAATCATATTTACCTGGCAGCAGCCCTGGTACTAAAACATGCAATCAAACGAAGTCACCGGCCTGACTCCTCCGGCGAACCTGAACAGCTGTTTGTGGAGTAGCCATGAAAGTGAATAGGATCGATTACTGAGCAACACACATCTTCGGCATCGCGTATCAGCCGAAATAAGTACCTATGATTCTAACAAACAACCCTCAGATGTGTACAACAACCTCGTTTTTTAAGTTATATCCATGCCAAATTAATATTTCGGTCAGCGAACGTAGACGTATGTGAGTACCCCTGGTTTGGCGTATGTACAGATGAAGACCGTTGAATATGAACAGAAAGACGTCAAGGGTCAAGCAAGAGCTAATACCAATAATCGAACAATTGCCCCTAGTTGTCAGACTTATCGTCGCTAATAGTAGTCTTCTCGGTCGTATTCTTCGCATCTGTTTCTTCTTCGCCTTTTCTTTGGTCCTTAGTCAAGTCGACGTTCTTGATAAACCACATCGCTACCAGCATGGGTACTAGTACACAAGTGGCAGTGATTGCTAGGAGTTTCTGGGTCTCACGATAGGCCCTGTCGATAGCGATTCTCTCGGTCGATCCGACAGCAAACTTTTGCGCGACTACTATCGATCCGAAGATGCTGCTAGCTTTAGATTTGGAAGCCGCCGGGAGGTAGGAAGTTAGCTTGTATAACAAATTTGACCGCCATATAGCCCCAGAAATGCTTTCACAAGTTAGAACACGCCTTCAAGTATAGCTGTGAGAGAAAGTCCCTTACCTCGTTCCAATGGCACCCCCGAAGTTCATCGCTGCAAAGTACACACCGGTAGCAACCGCAACTTCGTCTCTTTCTACTACAGCCTGTAAGCATACTTGCGCTGCTGTCTGGTAGAAACCTCTGCCCACACCGACTAGGGTCTTTGCGGTGATGAATGATGCTTCGTTCGCCGGGTGATCTCCGTTGATGTTGACAAGGTATATCTGAAGTCCCTGTCCGAGAATGCAAAGACAAACACCGATAAGAACCCAAATCTTCGCTCTTTTGGAATAATGCATTAACGCCGCAACGACAAGAGATGCGATTTGAAAAGCCACCCGAAGCGAGTTACTATGACAACATCATCGTCAATACCAGGTAGCTGATAATGATACCCATTAATATGGTGGTTGGGTCACTTACTCAATTCTCGTCGCATGGCCAGCGGAGAAGTGCCCGGCCACTTGAAGGTAACTTGGGAAGAACACAGTGAACAGCGAGTAGTGCATGAAGTCGCACACAGATAGAGCACACGCCGCCACAATCGTCTTGTGCCTAACAAGTCGGAAAGGGATGAATGGCTTCTTGGCGAAGAGAGAATCCCAAACGAAAAATAAGGCGAAGAGCACGAAACCCACGACGACCATAGCGATAAAATTGGCATTCTTCCATGCCAAGCTGTTCGATGAACCCGTCAGGGATATCGGGATCAGTATAAGTGATAAACCGGCGATTAAAAGGAGGCAGCCGAAGAAGTCGAGTTCGACCCAGAACAGCTTATAGGCCTTAGTTAAGATTGAATCTTCAGACTTGATATCTTGGAGGATCCGGGGAACTTTGGCTTCTTCCTGGACTGTCTTTTTCGTTCGGTACTCCCATATGAATAACGTCAAGAGGAGAGGGATGGCTGCGACCGGGAGGACGATGGCCCACATCCCGTATCCCCATCGCCAAGTCGAGTGATTCAAGAACGCGTCGGCAACGATCGTCCCAAGGTATAAAGTAGGTATACTGGCTATGCTATCAGGAAGGGATAACCAGAGACCTCGGTTCCGTAGAGTTGTAAGATCGGAGATGAAGATTTGCTGTGTGATTCCGAATCCTACATTTCCTATCGCATCGAATAGCCCTGCTACGAAATAGGTCTCTACATTTTGACACGCAGCGTATAGAACCAACGATACCGTCGACAAGCCGATCGAGAAGGCGAATAACTCGACACGGCCAATCATCTACTGGCACCTTAGTAAACCTCTTTACATTTCTCGACTAAGTGTAATTTATTAACTCACATCTGACAGCTTCGCTACAATGGGATAAGAAAGCAGACTTGCGATAGTCTCCACAACCCGAGAAGCGCTCAGGAGCGAGTGTCCCTTAAAGGCACTTGTCGCATACGCGGCATACGTTGATGTTGAATAATTATCGAATTGGAACACGAAAGTCATTATGTATAGACTAATTCATGCTATTAGTGATAAGGCCTCAAAATTTCTCTATATTTGTTTCTGGGGGCTGGGATAGCTCTTACCCTGAGAATGCAGCGATGATCCATTTCCGTGGCGCGCTCTTGAGTTGGTCTGACTGAACTACACCAGCAGACTTTTCTACACGTTCCGTATCATGTCCATTATGGACGGACTCTTCGGTTTGATTCGACATGTTGGCTTGAGTATGCTGTCGTAGGATTCGATAGTAGTCCCTAGCCCCTAAGGGGTTCGTCAAGATTAAGGTGGACAGTAGTCGGCAATCTACGTCTTGCTAAAGTTCAACAACAAAATGAAGCAGAAAATCCAGATTATAAGTTTATTCATGTGTTTAATCTCATATCGTAAGGTTATATCACGCATATTATTCTGCTCCCTATAGCAGTGCGCAGTCCACGCCATCTCCCCATAACTAAGGCTGGACTTTCTTCCTCATTACACAACTCATCGGAGCAAAATCACATTTAACCAATGAAGTATTTCTCGCCATCAGCTCCTAGATCCGCATCTTCCCATCTAATCTTATCAGATCCGCCCTCGCTGAAGATACGGCCTTGGCGATCGTACCGATGGAGCTTCCTAGCGTCGACAGCTGAGACTCACTTTTCCGCTCTCGGTCCAAGTGCGTAAGAATTCCGCCTTTAAAGCTATACTCCTCGGCTTCCAAGACTTTGCTAACGCGTTTACGTTACGTAGTTCGCCCAGCTCATGGTCAGACATGTGGAAAGTGTCGGGGTTGTCGCGTGAGGTCTGAATTACTATTCCTTATGAGTACTAAGAAATCGAAAGTTCTGTCACATTTAGCCTGTTCTAAACCTAGGTCTCAAGCATTTTTGGGAAGCTTCAAGCGAGAATTGGCTTCAGTTGCTATTTTAGGCCTGATTTTACGTGTAGATGAAATAGTTGTTGAGGATACTTTAGGAGGAGCATCTAATAACAGTACCACTCATAGTTCATAATATCTGGTATCTGGTGTTTTTCCGGTTCATATGCCCAATCCTCGAAAAAGGTCGTTATGCCCCTGCTAATTGAACAGGCCATCACGGTGCCATGATCTTCGCCTTCGTAGACGTGATACGTGATGTTTTCCAACTCAGCCCTGGGCTTCAACATACAGTACATTTCGAATGCGTTGCTAATCATGCGACGCTCGTTCTGCCTCTTTTGCCTTTCTGCATATGCTAAATCTAGCTCCCCTTTACGACGAGGGGGATCTTGTTCCTGGCCACCCACGAATATCATCAGAGATGGAGATTTTCTGCCGGGTAACTTCTTTCTGTCCTTCAAAAATGTCTTTACTTCTTCAAATATGAAATTGTCATGATACCATAGGCTCGGGCTGCTTGCGATAAAGCAGTCAAAGGAGTTTGCATGAGTGAACAGAGTGTGAAGAGTAAACAATCCACCGAGTGAATGACCATAGAGAGCCTCTTTCCCAGGTAATAAGCCACGGGTATCTTTTATCCTTCTGTGTACAAAAGGTCTGACGCGGTCGTTGATGAAAGCAAAGAATTCATCTGCGCCGCCTTCGCTAACATCGGATTTTGGTGCAGGTGGTGTAAGATCGAAGCTTCTTCGTTTGTATTCGAACACATCTCTACAATGCGGTAGGATGGGATAACCAACTGCTACAATAATACCCGCAAACCCCGCATCCCGATTTGTAGACATCCTCCTATGAAGAGCTTCTAGTGCGGTGAGAAAGATGGCATTGCCATCAGTCATATAACTAAAACCTCGTTAGTCAAGTCAGGGGTAACAGTTCGAGTGTTCATACACGATAGGGACATATACACCGGGGTCGTTCGAAGCCCTCCAGTCGCGAGGGTATCCAATTTGCACAATATACTCCCTACCCGCCTGGCTCTTCATTGGCCATACCTCGCTCGCGAGCTCCAAATGATCGCCTCTACTCAACATTGTTCTATGTCTTCGTGTGAAGTGAAGGTATGGATACTCGGTGATATCAATGCATCAACAAGAACCTTATGCTATTGGGGTTTGAAGGCCTTAAGGCTAATAAGGGAGTTCGCTTACCTTAACTTGTTTGGGATACTCTGTGTTTGAAGCCTCCTTGGCAACCCGGAATTGACTAGTATATTCTCTAGCGTTCTCTCATTGATATCCACTGCCACGTAATGTTTGGTAGAATCAAGTTTTGATATGTATGTCTCTTTGCGAATGCAGATAGACGTTGGTTGCCAGCAGCAAATGTTCATTTGGGATAAATGTTTGCAAATTTTTGCTCCTCATTGAGAAGTCAGGGCCATCGTTAATACTTAGCTCTCTTAAACATCACTTTATAAAAGCAATTGAGCACGAGAGGGTATGCTGAAACTATATTTTTCGTGTGGGAGTGACTAGGTAGTGGTTTACTAGTACTTGGGCAGATGTAATTCTCTTATATCTTTACATGTTTGGGCGATTTAGATGAACATAGACCTGGTCCTCAGAACGACTAAGGATAATACGCGGTTTAAACAAGATACCTAGGTACATAAATAGACCTTAATTTTCATGAGAGATTTCATCAAACCCTTGGAAATAAATAGTCATTGATAAAATGAGATTTTGAATTATCTTGCTAAATCTCTGAATTCTAAGCTATGAGGATATCAACATATTGAAGGGACTTGGCGCATTGAACGACATGGAGCTGCGAAAACTACCTATTGAAATTCTTATGATGAGATACATAGTAGCTAGATAGAGTATACATGATTCCCTATTGTATGTTTCTTCTCTTGTATCGTGGAATAATAAATTGTTGAGGTTAGGTGATTAGTAACCCTAACCCTAACCCCATGTTAGTTGGTAATAGGGGTTAGGGTTAAGAGGAAACACGAGATTGCCAGGGAGATTGGAATTCGTACGGTGCCAGCCAATGAGAATTCGCGAAAAAGTCACTTACCGACAGGATGGTTGTGGCTGAGGCGCTCGCTCACCCTGGCTGATAGCTGAACCCGGGTTGCCGTTGGACAATCGGGCCGGCAGACGCCATCCGCTACCCAAGCCACAAGTACGAGATCCTTTGCTTTTTTGGTGTCATGATTGGGTGATGCCGCTTGCGTCGCAGCCGGTTCGTGGCAGTATCACACGTGGGTGGGGTGAAATGGGGGGGAGAGGATGGCACCCGACAAGAAGAGAAGCGCGAGATCTAAATTCGATCACCCCCAGGTCCCTGCCCCAAAGGCCCAGGAAACAAAAGTCCAGACCCGTGCCGCTGGTTTATGACTCCAAATATGATATACCGATATCGCGAGTGAGGCGAAACCGTCTCGTCTTGCTATTGGGGGCTTGCGGCTCAACCTATTCCTATACGGCGTGTACCCAAAGTCCGTTCGCTAGGCTTGCGATTGGCAAGGCAGAATCTCCGGCCGGTGTCCGGTCGGTATGGTACGTGCTGGGAGCTGGCTAAGCCGGCTTGATTACATAATGTAACGTAGCAGGCCGTCACACGATATGCCCTTCAGCTAGCTGATACACCTATATGCGGATACGTTAAGCGGCTGAAACTCGCATACCCGTCGGGCCTCCGTTTTCGCTTACGAGGAGTAGACTGGAAAATTCTGGATTTCCTTTTTACGAATCTCGAAACTCCGGTTTCTTCCTGTTTGTACGAGTATACGTACTGACTCGAAGGATAAGTGATGCCTGCGATTCAAGGCTTCTAATTAATTGGAATTGCCTGTTGTAGGCGAGAGGCGCCGAGGCTTGACCTTTTTTACCTCGGTGAAGTTTTAGGTATGCTTGTGTGGAGGTCCGGATAGTGATTGTGACTCAAGTTGAGACATACATTCGGAGTGTAACAACGTTAAGGTGCTCCTTTTGGGACTGTCAAAATCCCAATTAGGTCGGTATATGCCGAGAATTGTACTATACTGTAGACCGCTCGTTCGGTGAGTTGGCTATACACATTGTAGTTAGGTAATTGCTATCGCAACTTCGTAAAGACGGCCAGCGTGCACATATGCAAGGCTTTGGTCATCGGTTCGATGCGATGGCTTAGGATGGGGGCAAGGCTGTTCATGTCTCATCCTATACCGTTTTAAAGGAAGTGGTAAAGCATGCACTGGCTTTCGGTAAGTAATTTGTCTCTTGAAGAAGTCCTCCTTGCCCAAAATAGGTAGGTTTGAACGATGCCTCTCAAAATAACTGTGTAAATTTGTGTATCTTTTCTTCGGGTCATAGGGAAAAATTGACATGAAACTTGGCAGAAAACGGAACATTGTCTAAGTAGAGTAAAACAGCACGTGTGTTAATTTTGGTCTAGGAAATATACTTGAAATTCTAAGTACACCGTAACTCAGACATTGAGAAATACCTACCTACCTAGGTAAAACGAATTGAACCGGACTTCTCATAGGGCTGCAATCGACATGTGCCAACGTTACACTTTGGGTTGGTGGCTTAATGGAGCACCTATTTCTTCAAGAATCTATTGCAATTGAGTCTTTAGCTGAAGTAGTCATTGTTTGCATTAATCATTAATGGTGAGAAACCCCTTTTCACAATCTAAATCTGCTCTAGGAAATATTTATCATAGTGCAAGGAGCTATGCCCTAGCTCAGGGGCAGGTAATGGTAAAAAAAAACTGTCTATAAATTCATTTTGCTAACTAATATTGTCCCTCTCTTGAAGTCTTTCGACGATAATACCACCCCCGAGTACAATGTTGGGCTGGATTCGGCATGATAGCCGAAATCGAAGCATGTGTAAATCTAGACCCTATCTCAACATTGTCATGCAATCCAGCTTCAGCTTTGTAAAATTGCTAACATAGCCGTCGCTCGGGGAACATTTTGATTCCAATTTTATAATGCACAGTAATTGCATATCTCGTAGATGCAGTTGCTTTTGATATGCCCGGACGTGCCACGTCAGCAATTGTACCTTTGATTTTTAAAAAAAAAGTTTTATCGACCCTGTAAGGAATCAGTGAAATCACCTTACCGGTCAAATTTAGTAGTCAATAATAGTATCCTCGGTGTGACAAAGTAATTGCGTTGACAATTTTGAACTTCAAGGAGTATAAAATCATAACTTGGCCAATGTTACACAACCCCTGAATTTAACCCCTATATTCCTATATTCCTACTTCTATATCTACGTCCGTTGCATGAAGAGGCAGATTTCTTCTAAACAAACTTGTCCTTTTGTTTATTGTGTCTGATTGTGACGCTATTCGGTCCCGACCGAGTGCAGCGTAGCATTTACTATTCTAAGTCGCATCATGCTCTCCATTACCCCAAACCCCCGTGCCCACGTCTTACGCGGAGGGAAATTGAGGCGTTACACAAACACAGAAAACAGCGAAATAAAAGATGGTGGGATGGAATTAGTTCCTATTATTGCTGCAAAGCCTATAATATGAAAATGCGGTGTACTAATCTAGGCAGTCTAGAGTGATATAGCACCTAGATGGGAGTCACGAACGCGTATACTTCGATTCTGTTGCTCGACTATACGACGTATGCATCCCACTTGGGTATGATGTAACATAGTACAAGCTCTGGGCTGCATAATGGAATGTTGCATCTGAAACATGCATTGCATACCTGTTTTTTTTCCTTCTTCGTTTACATACCTCGTTTTCCTTTTGCCGCCATGCTCGTCTTACTGTCTTGGTATGTGCCAGGGCGGTGTGTTCCTGCATACTAGCAGCGATTGGTATTACTGCTGATTGACCAAACACGGTAGAATTGACAGATCTACTTCTTATGTAAACTGCTTATGATGATTGTCTCACAACCTTTGCGTCATGCCACGTGGATCTCCTGGAATCAGCAGTCATCTCTGACCTTCGATTGGTGGTCGCGAGATGGCACAGCCATCCTCCTCGTGGTTGTTCACAGCGGTTGCGCTGCCTCCTCATCTCTTTATTTCGTTAAGTCCTTTCGGCCGGGTTCGCACGTGGTTTATGTGTGATATCTCAAAAGATGGTGTACCCCAAAGAGCTGGAACTGTGTGTTTCATGAACTGCTCTCGGCTGTAGATGTCGTGAGCATGAATAATAACAGCTAGCCTCGAACATGAGAACCCCACACCGGAAAGCCGTCACATATCACAGTGGTCCAAACAGTCAACCGGTACAGCTATGGTACTACAGTGGCGCATTGAGCAGAACTTCAACAGACCTGAGCCGCAAATCCGGGTATGAGAAGACTAAGAACCCACACCTGCGCTGTCCTGAGGACCGCCTTTGACGTAGTTATCACAGCGGGTTATTCCCACATCTATCACCGAAAGAAAATATTTTCGTTTTTTGCCTCCTTGGAGGGAGCTGGACCCCATTGGAAGATTTCGGAGATTAGATGGAACATCCTAAAATTCCAGACGGGAGGATGACCAACAGATTATGAAGCCGGTGAAGGAGGTATACAGTGCAAGGTGTGCCTTGATCAACTACCCGGTAGGTAGATGGTGGACTGGCAGACTGGAGATTGGCAAATTCCGAGTGGGAGCTGAAGCCTAAGCGTTTGTGGGGGATGACATGTATTCTCTTTGTTGCCTGGTGGCTCGAGGGATGATTCCTAACGGGAAAGAAAACCGAAGAGAAACCGGCATTTCGTTAGATATGGTGCTTGGTGTTGAAGGATCTGCGGAGGCTGAATTTGTATATCGCTGTTGGTGCGCCTTACAGTACAACTACCGAACCTTGAATGATCACCTGGATACTCCACTATACCCCTTTATAATCGACGCCGATCGAATGATGTGCGCGAGAATGGGGTCCGAAAACCAATTGAGCTATTATATGTCAACATGTTAAGTTTCAAGCCAGCAAGAGGCAAATGAAATGAAACGACCATTAAGAGCCTATCAAAATAGAAGGATGAGGTTTTTTGGGGGCGGAAACAAGGCGTTGACAAGGCGTTGAAAATAAAACAAAAACAGATCAAGATAGCTATGATGACCTGATTCAAATCAGAACCTTGGAACCTTGAAACCCTGAAACCTTGTAAAAAGTCTTAATTAGAGACGATGGTGCTACTAGATTCTATCCATAGATTTGCGGAAGTCCCGGTGCTCGCCTGACTCAGAGATAGTTCAAGTAATTTTGAATTGAGTCACGATGAAATTTTATCCGAATAGCTGTTTAATTTTTTTTTTTGGTGGTGAAGAGTGTGAAGATTGAACGAGTAGCGAATAACCGAAATTCGGAGTATAGGCGGAAAGGCGGACAATTGACGGACAGGACGGCTGTCGCCGAAGTCTGTATGAGACAATGACCGCTTTGATTGCCTAGAAAGCTATACTATATTCTTATCATCATCTATAGCAATGCCTCTTTCTGCTGTCACACTTGCAGCTTATCTCTTACATAAGGCTATGTTGAAGGGAGAATGATTCATTCTACGTTGGTTGTTAGTGGTGGAAAATCGAGTACGGCACAGATCGAGAGAAAAGTGGGATGCCGATGCAGTACGGAGATGGCGTTTAGAGGCGTTTGGAGTCATAGAAGAGAGAGGGGGAACATGGAGATAGGACGTAGTGAAGCAGTATCCATATGGGATCCATCTGGGTGGTAGTATTGAATGACTGATTGCCCTTTTTTAGTATAGGATGTCGGACTGAAGATATCTGACAGCCCTGAAGACAAGAAATTCGGGTGGCAGTGCGACTAGAAAAAGAATAATGAAATAATGAAATAGAAATAAAAGTCAAGAAATAAAAAAGAAATCGATTTTCGATTGGATCTTGACCCGACTGAACCTTACTTGCATTGTACTTAGTACCCTATTACGTCGCAGTAGCCTGCTGGGCAGTGGACCTTCCCGCTTCTTGGTTTGATAAGGACTATGGCCTGTGTGGGTAAAGTCCCCACGGACAAAAAAGTAATTGGAAGCAAAATACTAGGTACATCCAGATGTCCACTCTGCAGCCTACATAATGCAGCAACTAAGGCTGCTAAGCACACGTGCGTCTATTAATAGGGTGCCTAATTATCCCACTTTAGAAGCCGATAAGCACTAGCCTTAGCTTCCACCATCAACACAGTGCTCCTGGACTCCTAGAGGGTCAAGTTCTAGCACTCTACGGCTTCTAAGGCTTTAGAAGCCTGTTCTACAAGGTGAGTGGTGGTGTATCATTTTGGATCATTTGGTATTCTTGGCAACTATCAGGACCTCGTGGCTCCCCCCCTGCAAGGCCTTGCCAAACCCATGGGACAAGCCCAGATGGAACTCGGGACAATCTGAAAAATGCAGATTCCAAGATAAGATTGGTCCCTTGAGCGATTTGCTGTGCATTGCGGTGCATTTTTCAGCTGTATCACAATAAATTGCTTGCCGCCGGATCTCATTCAACTAAGTCAAGATGTCACGATGTCACCTAAGCGGACTATTGTTATGAGCCCTGCAGATGAGAGAGATCGTTTGATCTTGTCTTAGCCATTTCGCCAATTGATACGACGCTAGGTAGTAGGTACCAATCCAAAAGTCCCCGAACGCCTACATTTGTGCCATTGTCACTGTTGCTCCGTACCTGCATACACGATTTGCATTTTGAGCTCCTCTGTCCGGTGCGGTTGGGCGGCTAGGCTAGGCTACAGCTGTACTGTGTTCTGTGTTCCCCGTTCTACCTGCTTCTTCGTACGACCGGAGCCAGGGCTGTCCTCCGCGAGGAGCTGTTTATAGCTTGGGATTGGTCCAGCCTTGTCCCATTATCTCTCGAGGTCCAAACGAGGGTTCGAATGGGCTGAGTCACCGGCGAGCGACAAGATGACAAATGTAGATTAAGTAAACGTATATGGATAGATACCTAGCAAACCTGGTAGAACTCCGATGAAGTTTCGGAGCAATTATCATTGTGATTAATAAGGTATCAAAGATAAGTGGAAACCATCTACCAACATAGAAAGTGTTAGTGAGAGCATGTATTGTGTATTTTGTAATGAGGTATGTAATTTACACTCATTTTTAAACATTATTCGGTTGTGACCGAAAAATCGTCATCAGATATTTCCTATCCTAGCGTAACCCAGCATGGTGGACCACGTTGTGGTGATGGGTTAAATCTGCAAGCAAAGCAGAGCCCCTGCTGTAGATGCGCAACAATAGATGGAAAAGGGCCGGCTGCTAAATCGGGGAGGGTGCCTTGCAGACTGCAGACTTACAGTATGTAGTAGAGAATGAATAAGTATGATGCGTGCAGATGTTGTGATGAAGGGTATGTGTGTAATCGCGCATAGCGTCTTTGGGAATGATTGGGAGTGGAGATGGTGGTGGATGGTACCCTCGCTACGTTAGGAAGCGAGATGCTGGCGTTGCTTGGCTCTCGTGAAAATTTCTAGTTGATTGGCGTCGTATGAACGGCAAAATAAGAAAAAATCGACTGTTATTATTAAATTCCGTCGCGCCCAATAGGCTTCAATCCCCTTACAACCACCTACGTACCAATTCAACCCCTTGTAGGCGATGATAAAAAAGCTCATTGGTGAAAGTAAGACCCCTTGAAAAGGATGTAAGAATTGAGGTATACCAGGTATGTAAGATAGAACCAAAGAAACAGAAACAATTTTGATAGCACCGACCACGAGGAAACTCTCAGCCCTACAGCATCATGGGTCCAAAAAAGGATTAGGGTCCCGCAGCGGCCCCCAAAATAGAAGGTTTAGTTAGCTTCCAAACCACCTTCCATGCGTCTTCGCTAGTTCATTTGCGCTTGCTATTATGGTTCTGTTCTTTGTAAACTCCTTCGCAGTAGCCTTACAGCGTGCATCGAACCTGCACGGTATCTCTGACCTGATACCAACAGAATGGGTGCCGCAACCACACAGTGCCAAGATCGAGTCCGAGATACAAAATACCAAGTACATGCAAGGATATTTGAAAAATACAAAGTTACAACGCTACCTATTCTACACTTCGAAAGTGTACTTTTCTTTTCTTTTTTCTTTTTTCCTTTACGATTACCACCCACACCACACGCTTTCAGACAACACGAAAGCGCCATGTAGCCCGATCTAGTTATGAGCAATACATCTCATTCCAAAAATGGTTTTGGTATATCCGCAAAATCCCATAGCCTTGACCCTGGAGTTCCACATTTTGACGGGCATCTGCTTACAACCCTCGACAGGGGTAGAACGTGGCCCTGTACCTGTTCTAGATACACCCCAAACCCACATGTCTTAGACTTGGCTTCTCGGTACGCATCCTCAGGCGTGATTGTCATCGAGGCTGAAGAACCGCAGCAGTTCTGGTCGTGATGACAACCGGCAGACTGGTTACCAGCCCGGGGGGCATGTCCACCCCCCTGCTCACCAACAAGCCCGGTCAGCTCGAGCTAGGAACCATCCGCGGACCATCTCATAGATTCTGGGCTGTGTCTCTATACTAGCTTTGTTGATATATAAGATCCTATGATCTCCGGACTCTAAGGCATCATTATTCCTCCTCATCAGCATCAACAATAACAAGAACATCACTTCAATCTTCCTTATAAACATTCTTATAGAGCTTCCATCCATCTCTTGACTAACTCTAACAAACAACATCTCTCTCACCACACTACTCCTCAACATCACATCAAACACCACTTTCAAGATCATAACCATTATACCAAGTAATACACTTCCTTTACAATCACCAATCATCGCAATGGCTGGCTTCACTTCTGTCTCTTCCTCTCCCATGGCCAACTTCGGCCGAAGCGGATACAACAAGGACGGTGACAACGAAGACAACAAGCGCAACTTTGGACGCAGCGGCTACAACAAGGATGACTCCGACGACGACAAGAGGTGCTTCGGCCGCAGTGGATACAACAAAGACGGCGACGAGGAAGACAGCCGGCTATTCGTCAACTTCGGCCGCAGTGGTTACAACTAAACACCCCACGCGACCTAGTGGCGACGAACAACCTCTAGACCGGTTGGAGCTCTTGCCGCTCGCGCGGATACCAGACCAACTATAATATCGTCGCCTTCATCCAACTACCAGCCCAAGCATTGACTGTGACGGCAATGTATCAACACACTCTAGACGATTTCCTATGTTATTGCATCAAATACCATTTCAGCATTTACGCCACTGTACTATTACGAACTGTACGATATGAGGGATGGAAGAAAAAAAGATCATACCATTAGACTTATAGACTTTGCATCACTGCAAAAATGTATCATTACCAGGCATACTTAGCATTAGGAAGACATCTAACGACGGACAAGGAAAAGCATTTACACCTGCATACTTAGACTAGCATTGGGCGGCGATATTGGCGAACACACTTCTTTGGCACTATTTCTGTATAACATAGTTATCTTTATTCAATCATTTTCCTACACAAAATCTGCCTCGAGTTAGCCTGACACACAAGTGACATGATCTTATCGGTACTCACTTTTCAAATATTACGCCAAGGATCTCCTCCACATCTCCGACTTCCCCACGACCAGTTATCCGACCAAGAAAATTAGCGGCGTAACGTAGATGTTCGGCCGCCATCGTGATATCGGCATCGGGTTCAGCAACGCCACCGAAGGCGATACCTTCGTCGCTCGTATCAGTCGTATAACCTACACTCTTAAGGTAACTCTCAAGATGGCCCCGGCATTTGACGAGAAGCTGTCGCTGACGTTCTGTAACACCATGGAGATCTTGTAGAGTGGCGGGAAGAGATGTCATGCTCGCGAACGATGACACCAACTGATCGGTCACCCCCCGTATTCCTCCGGGGTCGATACGGTCAGAACTTAGATCTTGCGCCTCCTTACAAGAGATGAGTATCGGCCGAACGGACTCGAGCCCTCCGATCTTGCTGAGAACCTGGTCCGTGAACCGTCGGACAAGAGTCTGCAGTTCGTCATTGGCGACAGCGTCACGCTTATTGACGACAACAAGGCGCGCCTTGCATTCTGCCGCCAGCCTCAGAGTCTCTAAATCGAAGCATATCTGGGGTTCGCCAAGAGCATCTCGTTCGACTGAGGCGAGTGCGATGATTACATCAGATTGGGTGGCTTTGACCCTCGCCCGGCGGATCCCCTCTTCCTCAACAGCACCTATCTTGGCCTCGGATCCTCGAGGACCCGTACGATCCTTTCCGGCGGCACTTTCGCCAGCGGCACTTCTGAACCCGGCGGTATCCGCAAAGGTACATAAATAACCTCGAATATCAAGATTTGCCTCGATGATATCTCGTGTCGTACCAGATTCCCCTGATACGATCGACGCCTCCCTGCCGACTACCTGGTTCATGAAGGAGCTTTTGCCTACGTTCGGTGGGCCTACCAGCGCGATCTTTATGCCATTGCGAAGGAGCTCGCTCCGTTCACTTGCTCCTTCGTGGACGTGTATGCTCTGAAGGATTTCCCGAACCTGTTTTGTTACGTTGCTAACGAGGGAGGTTGGCGATTCGTCAAAGTGCTGATCTTCCGAGAAGTCGATGAGAGCTTCCATCTCAGCGCGGGCCCGCAAGAGCTGCTGACGCCAATCCTCGTACGTTCGACCTAGAGACCCACTGCTGCCACGAACTGCTGCGCGTCGCTGCTGCTCTGTCTCCGCTGCGAGAGTTTCGCTAAGAGCTTCAACCTGTGCTAGATCAAGCCGATTGTTGATAAATGCACGCTTAGTGAATTCTCCAGGTTCAGCGTATCGGATAGGTCCTTCGGCTGTGCACCTAGGAATCGCTGAGAGAACAGCTTTCACGGTTGCGCTGCCGCCATGCACGTGCAATTCTAATACATCGTCGCCAGTAACCGTCTTTGGATTCGGGAAGAAAAGCACTAGTGCTTCCGAATCAAGTATCTCCGATCCACTCGAATCCGGGTGGTATAATGTCCTGACGCTGGCATAGCGAGGCTTGAGCACAGGTTTGCTTGGACATAGTCCATGATAGATCTTAAGAATATATCAGTTAATGGGCAATGCTATCAAACAAGACTGACCACCTCATACAGATTTGCAAGAAGGCCCTGATATTCGAATTACCGCAATACCAGCCTTGCCCTCAGCCGTCGACAACGCATATATTGTGTCGTCGCGCTGCTGGAAAGCATTTTGTTGTGGAAAGACCCCTCCATGATCGACAAAATTCCGGTGGTTGGAATTCCTAAAACTGATCGAAGACGTAAGAGGCTGGATGGCCGGATGAGTCGGCTTCAATAACAATGTGTTTCTAGGCCATCTCGTACAGGTGAACACGCACCTCCTGACGGCTCGATGCATGAGTTATGTTCTTGCTATACCCCAACAAGGAGTCCGGACTATATGGTAAAAACCATTCAAAAATGAAGCTCGTGTAGGAACTCACTCGATCGTGAAAATCAAGGATGTTTTGAGATATTCATCGTGTGAAGAAAAACTCTCCAAGATTCTTAGCCTGATATTTGCTTAACATTAAAAAGTGAGAGCGATACATCGTGAAGGTATTTATGAATCTGCATTGCACAAATAATTATGCAAGGTTTGATTGGTCGATATGAGATAAAGCTAAACTACTTTAGGTGACCGCTTTTGATAGTTCACCCACTAAGGACTCCCGCAGCGGCAGAATTTTTAAAAAAGTTTCCAAGCCTAAGAATTTCCTGAGAATTTCTAGACGTAGTCGCATTTCTGCTGCTTCATTCAAACATCACCGTTTAACTTACCTTTTCCTCTGCTAACAAGCCAAATTGGTTCCAATATCTGGTCAAGATGTCGGACGAAATCATTTGGCAGGTTATCGACAAACAGTTTTGCAGTTTCAAGCTAAAGTGAGCTCATCAGCCTGTCGCAAATTCTGATCCTCGACTACGAATATTAACATAATCTCTAGAACTACGAAAGAAAAGACATTCTGTCGAAACGAGTAAGGGCAAACTTGGAGATAAAGTATTACGCAACTATACTGATAGTCACTTAGGTACAATGTGACAGGTCTCTGCAATAGACAATCATGTCCTCTCGCCAACTCTCGTTATGCTACCGTCCGAGCACACCCTACGAAGGGAACCTTATACCTTTACATGAAGACGATTGTTGGTGCATCCCTATGTCTTCGATCTGATTACCTTTACTGACATGGTATAGGAACGAGCACATACGCCAGCGAAATTATGGCAAAGAATCAAGTTGTCCCAGAACTATGCCACCGCCCTCAAGCAGATCGATGAACAACTTATTTACTGGCCCAAGTTCTTGATCCACAAGGCGAAACAACGAGTTACCAGACTTACGCAAGTGGCGATACGGATGAGAAGGCTTGCTAAGGAAGAAGAACGTCTAGGCGAGAAGCTCGTACCTAAGCTAGCGCCCAAGATTAGACGGCGAGAAGAGACCAGAGAACGCAAGGCTGAGGCTGCTGCTAAGTTAGAGCGCACGATTGAGCGAGAGCTTATGCAGAGACTGCGCGAGGGCGCCTACGGCGACCAGCCTCTCAACGTTAGCGAGACTATCTGGAAGAAGGTGCTCAATGCCATGGAGCGTGAGGGTGAGGGCACAAGAGATAAGGATCTCGATAAGGGCATCGAAGATGAGGATGAAGACGAAGACGAAGACGAAGACGAGGATGAGATCGAGTATGAGCAAGAGGAAGAGGAAGAGGACGGAGCTGTTGAGTACGTCAGTGACTTTGACGAGAGTGAGGATGACCTCGGGGATATTGAGGACTGGCTAGGAAGCGACGAATCTGACAAGGAGGATGAGTCCGAGTCCGAGGAGAGCGAAGAAGAGTCAGCTAAGAAGGCAGTCGGCGAGAAGCGAAAACGAGCTCGCGTCATCCGTGCGAAGCCGAAGAAGACAGCCCGACGTGGAAAGGAGATCGAACATGAGCACGAGTTTGAGCGACATAGGGATGAGCTGGCCTTCTAGAAGGCAATTCGCTGGTAATTGCTGGTATGAACTTGTCCTTGGAAGCATCCGGCACCTTCATTGCATTCGATACTCTTGATACCCTCTATGATACTTGGTCCGATGTTGTACTCAGGTATCTTATGAACTTTCTTAGCCCGAGGTTCATGTATGTAGATAAAATGGAAACGATAGCAACAGGCAAAGTTGCACGCAAAGTTTCACGATTTCTTCTGAATCAAATGTAGTGTATCTTGACAAGACAGGTGACAGGTTAGACTACATAGTTGTATATGGATGATATGGATATCTTTAATTTGTGGTTTTCTCTTTTCCTGGTTGCACGTCTTATTTGTCAATTCGAGTTGTCGGATCTGGGGCGGATCTGGCAGTGAACAGCCTTGGAAGTGATAATTGGGTCCTTTTTAGCCCTTTGGGTAGCATTCAGGGGAGTTCAGGGGATATGACCTGCTAATGACTTGCTAGTTTGGCGGGGCATCTCCGCTGCAGCTGCCACCGTCATCCACTACATTTATCATTTTATCCACCAAGTTCGTTCCCAAGGTTTGGCGCATTGATGTTAATCATTCTTACCAAAACCCAGGCACTTTTTTGAAACGCATTCCTCAGCACCCTTTTTTCCCTTCTTCCTTTCTTCCACGAACCGCACTCACCCAAGACTTTATTAACCCGACTCCTATTCCACAGCAATTTGCCCCCTTTTCTGCTCGAGATCTACTACCTACCTCGTAATCGACTTGACGCTTACGGCACCTACTCAATTCGAACGTATCGTCGAAACAAGACACGCATAACCACACCCGTCTCAAACTCACCTAACCCCAACCTCACACCCGCCCTGCCCTAACCACGTATCTGCCGCGGCACCGCAGCCATGTCGGCGTGGTACAGCAACATCGTCGGCGCGACGAGCTCCAAGATTTCGAACCTGCAACGCACCTTCCTCAACAGCGAAGCCGACGGCGACACCGAGGACGACACCCACGTGTGCCGCGTCCTGCGCTCATACTACACGGAGAAGGGCCAGCCGCACCCGGGCTGGCTGCCCCCGGACCCGAAAGCACCTCCTCCCGTCGCGGCGGTGTACTCCCAGCCTGCTTCTGTGGGAAGTCGGTACGGCGGTCTGACGCAGCAACCGCAAGGGGGTGGGTTGAGCTCGCTTTGGGATAATAATCCGGTGGCGCAGCCGCAGGACGCGCAGAGCTTGAGGAGGGGACGGGGCGCGCCGCCTGCGGCGAGGGTCGCGGATCAGAGGGGTAGTAGTAGTAGTAATTTACTAAGGAACGACGACGTGCCTGCACGCCCGTTGCCGAGTCAGAGGGCTGGTAGCTACCAGAACGCCGGGTACGCGAGGGACACGGGGACGGCGCCGCCGGCGACAGGAGGCTCTGCGCAGGATCGGCTGAAGCAGCGGTTATTCGGCGGCTCTAGGACGGCTAGCCCCGCGGGCAGCGGACCCTTTAATCCGCCGCCGCAGCAGGGTGGTGGAGGAGGTGGTGGAGCGGGGTACGAGGATAGGTTCGCGCCCGGAGGCATGTACGATGGAGGTAGGAATGAGAGCCCACGACCGTTTATGGCGGCGAATTCTCCCTGGACGACTAATGAAGCTGATTACAATGGAGCAGGGAGCGGGGGCCGATCCGCAGGAAGACGGCCCGGAGGTGGGCTGCCGAGCGGGCCGAGAATGAGATGATAGTAATCCGATGTGAAGGGGTTGTTGCTTGGGACTACGGCACATTCTATTGAGTGGGTAAGTGGAGCTAGGTCAGCATAATTCTGCCTACGCTGAAGTTGGGGGTTGCGGTAAGGGGCAATGAGGCTATAGCGAAGGCCAAGATCACGGCGATTAGGGCGTGAGTGCGGATATCGTCGCGGTGCAATACTACGGTACACTATGGACGGCTGCGCCCCCTTGTTTTCCCCCCGGTCCGCTCGATTTCGGCTTCCTTCGCCTTTGTCCCGCATCCGAATAAATGGCGAACATGACCACGACCACGACTATAGTAAGATCACTTTAGGCAACTAATTACGAGGATGGAAGGGGGTGGCAGGCAGAGAGGAATTGAAAGAGGGTATAAACTACGCCTCATTAGTTGGCTACGGGATCTAGCCGCCGAGATGGAGATAGATGGAGAGCGGCATAGAAGATTTGCATTGGATGGTGCGATTCTTGCCTCTCGCGTACATACGCTTCGAGTGTTAGTGTTAGGTGGTAGGTGATGGAAGTGGACATAATAATACTGTTGCCTATTTTCGAATTGCGTGTTCTCTATGCGTAGGCCTCGCAACGTTGCCAACGAAAACCAGAAATTCGTAACCTCATCCCTGCGTCAAGGAAGATCTTGGATAAACAAATACAGTGCGGGATATGGTGCAGAGACTTGCAGATATATTTAGGAAAAGTTCCTGTTCGTCTCTGTTACGAGTTAGTTGTTGGCAATTCCAAATACTACATAATTATGTTCGTTTCTATATTTCGACAATAGCTAATATCACGAGTCTGATTTGTCACGCCGATTTTCCTCAGCCCCCAAAATGGAGTGACGGATGGAATGGTTTGCAGATGACTGGGCAATTGCGAGCTAATGCTGCAGGTCTTAGTGCAGAATTTTAGTGAATTCTAGCGAATATTAGCGGACATTCCAGAAGGTTGAGGGCTCCCCGGGGCTACAACACAATCCAAATAGTGGGTTAATTAGTGGGTTCTCCCAGGTTGAGGATAAGGAGGATAAGGGATTGGCGAGTGGCGGGGCACATGAGCCGGCAACTGCTGTCTTATTCAACACCAGACCACCCCCAAACTTTTAACTTCATACGCTCACATGTTCGTGCCTTCCTTTGCAAAATTAGCTTCAAAGGATTGCAGACGCGAATTATCTTCTATCAGGGGTCAAAGCCCCAGTTAATCCTTACCATCTCGAAATCTTCACGTCGCCAACCTTCAGCTTCCAGCTCTTCCGGGTTGGATAACACCACACCCCGCCATGACATCAGCTCCCCACCCGGGTCGAGCCAGCTCGCCTACGGGCAGCTTCTACGCCCTCAGCGACGACGAAGAGGGCGAGTATGATACTATTACGCATACAGAGACCGGTAAAGGGGTAAAGCTCCTGTATTCTAAGAGCAAAGTCTACATCCATCCTACTCCATCAGCAAAGGATAATATCCCAGGCTATATAGCATTATTACAACAAAAAGGACCTCACGGCGAACGACCTACATCATCATCCTCTAAGAGCTCCAACTCGCCAGCTTCCGCAGATCTCCTGCTTGCTTGGCTACCTGAAACTTCTCTCGGCGACGCTGCGAGCATCTATGTTAAAGTCGACCTAATCGATGCTGATTCCCCTCCAAAGCAGAGCTATCTCGTACCACCACCTCCTACCGTGACGACTCACAAGGGGTCAATCGGTCATTATGCATTCGCAATACCAGTTAGCGCGATATATTCACTATTAGTACGACCTCCGAGTTTAGGATGGTGGTTTGGGTCTGTGGTGATCAATACCAGAGCCGGCGACAGCTTTCCGGCTTTGTTCTTCCACGACAGCGAATGTCAATCCACAATACTCCAGAAAAAGAAGCGAGCCAGGGACAATTTCGACCCATTTGGTGAAAATGGACAGATGTTCTGGGGAGGCGATGAAGTCCTCCGTTGGCTTAAACGCTATATACGAATCGAGAGGAGCGGTGCTGAGCCGAATATCTACTTAGTAGAACCCACCAAGGAAGATAGTGAGGCCTTTGGTGGCAAGTTGACTTCCAGCACTCCTTCTTCGATCGGTCGACGGGACAGTTCACAGGGTCTTCGTGCTGGACGTTCGGCGGCAGGGCCTAGCAACCAAAATGACGCGGGCATGGACCCTGTTATGAAGTTTGTGAAGGAGACGGGGTGGAATATCCTGGAGAAATTCAGCAAAGTTACTACGTTCACACGTAGAACCGCGCAGGACATAATAGATAACCCGAAGCTTCCACCCCAAGTACGAAGGTTGATGAGAAATCCCGAGGTTCAGACAATACAGGATGAATTCGATAGCGCTAGAATATACCTTGCCCGCTGGGCTATGGGTATGGCCGAACAGAGCGAAAGGGATCGAAACCAGAGGATATGGACTGCTCGCGATGTTTTAGAATTGGAAGACACCGATGTTGGGGAGTTTGAATTGCTAGAAACGAGCAACATGTCTTTAGAGGAGCGAAGAAAAACTGTGACTCAGAAAGAGTGGGATAGCTTCTTTGACCCCAGAACCGGACGTCTGGCAGTTACTATCGACGAAGTCAAAGAGCGAGTTTTCCATGGCGGTTTAGATGCAGACGATGGTGTCCGAAAGGAAGCCTGGCTATTCCTGCTAGGTGTGTACGATTGGTATAGCACGGCTGAGGAGCGGAAAGCGCAAATCGCATCTCTCAGGGACGAATATGTGAAACTCAAGGGTGCTTGGTGGGAGAGGCTAGTTGACCTTGGTGGCGAAGGCGAGGAGGGTGAATGGTGGCGAGAACAGAGATGTCGAATTGGTAGGCCCTATCATCTTAATCTGAGACATCATCATACTAACTACGTATTCAGAAAAGGATGTGCATCGAACTGATCGCACAGTTCCGATTTTCGCCGGGGAGGATCTTCCTCATCCCGATCCCGACTCCCCCTTCGCTGAAGCCGGCACAAATGTGCATATGGAACAGATGAAGGATATGCTCCTCACTTACAACGAGTACAACAAAGATCTCGGCTATGTTCAGGGGATGTCCGATTTGCTTGCACCGATATATGCAGTGATGCAAGATGACGCGATTGCGTTTTGGGGTTTCCAGCGCTTCATGGAACGCATGGAGCGAAACTTCCTCCGCGACCAGTCTGGCATGCGAAACCAGCTCCTCGCACTCGATCACCTAGTTCACTTCATGGACCCCAAGCTATACGCTCATCTTCAATCTGCCGATAGCACTAACTTTTTCTTTTTCTTCCGCATGCTGCTCGTCTGGTATAAACGAGAATTCAAGTGGATGGATGTTCTGCACCTATGGGAAGTTCTCTGGACCGATTATCTAAGCAGCAGCTTCCACTTATTCATTGCTTTGGCTATTTTAGAGAAGCACAGAGATATCATTATGATACATCTGAAACATTTCGATGAAGTTCTTAAATATGGTAAGTTCTCTAGCACGCCTCTTGGAATTATTGTGTCTAACTGTGTTCTAGTTAACGAGCTATCAAATACGATGGACCTTGAAATGATTTTAATCCGAGCAGAAGCATTATTTCGCCGTTTCAACCGGTTGATAGAAGCTATAGACAAGAAACAGAACTTTCCGGCGCCGAGAGTCCAGAAAGATTCACCATCTCCTAGCTCTACACCTGCTTCTGGGTCTCCAGGGGCGTCTCCACAGCCGGGGACTAACAGCGGGAAAGCACCCGAGCAGGCAAAGAAAACGATCACTCCTGAATTACGCAAATTGTTGAGCAGGAATATAGAGGTTTTACCGCATCTTCAAAAGAAGCGTAGCGGTGCTGCTACCGAATCTACCTAGGAGGTAATCGGCTAAATGATCGCTTAGATTAGGGTAAACTTGGAGCTTGAGGCATATGTACTTTTATCCTGGGGAAATTCGGTTTATACATCATGAGTTACGCGGGACTTTGGGTTTGAAGGATACGGCGTCGAGGGTTATATGTATCACAAATATTGAGAAAGGGGGCATGATAGGAAGTTTTTCAACACTGCTCTATATATCATGCTTCTAGGCGATACGAAAGGTTGATATAACCAAGATCAAAAGCGAACGAAGAAATCCAGGGGCACAATTGACACGGATCGTATAGAAGATTCCGATATAATAGAGACAATGCAATAGCCGAAGAAGCTTCGATGATGCTCCGAAAGATGACAACCTATGCCAACCCAAGTAGTAGTAGTAAACCTAGCCCTCACTCCGTTGAATTCGCATGGTACGCATATATTATTACAACGACGCAAACTGACCATTTGCCCTTCGCTCACTTCCGATTCGCGTGGTCCCGGGTATCCGCCGTGCTCGTGACGATATCAACTCAATTTAAAATTCCTGCTCCTCCTGGAAGAACATGCCGAACGAGATAATAGTCCCGTAGATCAGAAGTCCTCCGATAATACACATAATCATCGCCGGGATGCCGATTAGAGCCGAGTGTGCTAAGACAGCTGGTAAGGCTAGATTTTAAATAGATAATATGTTAGTAAATAGTACTTTTGTATGTTTTGTCCATAAATTTCGTATCTGCATATGTACGCGTAATGCGCTCGTGCCCCCATAGGATGTAGCGAGAGACGACAGATTGGATTGACGGAGCAGAGGGGAAGCCTTACCGATCCCCATAACAACCATAAATCCCGTGCAGAAGCGGCCTAGGTCGAGTACTCCATTTCCGGTGCTTTCGACGAAGTCGTCGGGGTTCGCGCAACGGGAGGCGATCCAGTTGGGCACGGGCGCTAACACGTAGGTGGCGACGACGAGCAGCGGGTAGTAGACCTTGTATAGCGCGCAGGAGAGGATTACGAGGAGGAAGCCGATCGCGAGGACGAAGGACAGCGCGATGATGGTCTTGAGCCCCGCGGTCGGCATCGTGGGCGAGGCGAGAGCGCGGAATGTAGGTGTAGCGTGCGGAAGATTGATGGAGATTGGAGCAGGAGACTGGCTCCTGGATTAGGCGGAAGCGAAGAGCTGGTTCGGCAACGCGGAAATCGGGATCGAGGATTGAACTTTCGACGGCTCGCACTGCGGGACAAAGGAAAGGAACTCGCTGCGTTGAGTAATTAGATTTGGTTGTTGGGGTATCGTGATGAGAGTTACGAATTACTAGATGTTGTCGTCAGACTCAGCCTTGGCCGTCTTCAACCTATTAATTGCTGGGGTCTTAAACTTTCAAGGTTGGGGTCCGGAGCTCGAGCCATGGAAAGTTTGTACCTTTGTACCTGAGCTACCACCGACTCACCCCTGCAAGTTTACCTAAGCCTGGAGCTAGGGGAATATGCGCTAGTCCCGAATGAGAGGTGCGACGAAGCTCTTGAGCTGCCTTGCGGTTGCTAAACCAAACGTCCTGTAGGTAATTCAGGAAGCTCTAGCCCAGCCTTGCATCTCCTCAAGTCAATCAATATACAAACCAATATCCCGAATACCCTCTCGCCACACCTACACCCAATACACACGAAATTTCAAACGACCTAGCCTTCATATACCACCATTATGTTCCGAAACAACTACGACAACGATTCGGTCACATTGTAAGCTCCAAACCGCCAAACGAAACAACCCTTGTCAGTCGGTACCTATATCTAACTAACTACCTTTCACAGCTCCCCGCAAGGGAGAATATTCCAGGTCGAATATGCTGCTGAGGCTGTGAAGCAAGGTTCGGTAGTGGTGGGCTTGACCAGCAAGACACACGCAGTCCTAGTCGCCATTAAGGTACCGAAACACCAAACCCAACCCCACCTAGCAAGAATTATAGAGGAAAGAAGAGGGACGAAGAGGACATAAGCTAATTGCCGATCTTAAATCTACAGCGAAACGCAGAAGAACTCTCCTCCTACCAGAAGAAACTCTTCGCCGTCGACGAGCACGTCGGCCTCGCGATCGCGGGCCTAACATCGGACGCCCGCGTCCTCTCCAACTTCATGAAGCAGCAGTGCCTCTCGCAGCGGCTAACCTACGACCGAGCGATGCCCCTCGAGACGCTCGTCTCGCTCATCGGCGACAAGGCCCAGCTCAACACGCAGCACTACGGCAAGAGGCCCTACGGCGTAGGCCTGCTCGTCGCCGGCGTCGACGAGGCCGGAACCCACCTCTTCGAGTTCCAGCCCAGCGGCTTGACCCAGGAGATGCTGGCTTGTGCTATCGGCGCGCGCTCCCAGATGGCGCGGACCTACCTCGAGAAGAACTTGGATAAGTTTCCGGAGTGTGGACGGGACGAGCTGATTAGACATGGGTTGAAGGCGTTGAAGGAGACGCTGGTTCAGGACCGCGAGCTGACGGTTGAGAACACGAGCGTCGGCGTCGTCGGTTTGAAGGAGCCTGGGAAGAAGGGGCTTGAGTTCTTCAAGGTGCACGACGGCGCGGATGTTAAGGAGTGGATCAACAGCGTGGCGGACGATAACGAGGGAGGTGGCGAGGCGGGTGATGGAGAAGGAATGCAGGTTGATGAGTAAAGTAAAGAAAAAAACGAAGGTAGACGACTACTGGACCTGAATTAATGTGGTAGATGAAATTACTTGCATTTCAACTCGGGCGTAAGAAGGACTCGGCGGGTGCGCCTGATAAGTCGCGGCACCATCTAGAGATGTATCAATAGACGACAAATAAACTCACGAAACAAATCGGAAAAGAGCGGCGTCTTCATCTTCATATTGGCCTTGGATTTTTATTGCAGAGGTAATATGATGATATTATACTGTGTTATAGTTATATCTCATCCTCCTCGTCATCGAAATCGTCTTCTCGCCCCATTTCATATAAAATCCTTCCTCCTTCACCCGCCCCTATATCCTTCTGAGCATCGAAATACGGCAGTACTATGCCTTCCCTATCTTTCCTCTGCTTCTCTGTTAAACCAAGGTTAAACGTAGTCTCCATCTCCTCATCTCCCTCACCACCAGCACCCCCTTGATCATCGTCGGCTGGATCTCGGAACGCTGGGTGGTCAGACAAAAGGTATAGTCTCGACGCCTCGATCTTTCCCCTGCCATTTCCATTTGCACTTTGCACCGGCACAGATACCTGCAGCGCTCTCGGCACGAGAACAAATTTCTCGGCTACGGAACGTCCGCTCCGCCGGCGCATCTCCATCTCCAGCACGAACCCCTCATCGTCACCGCCCTTCGCTTTCCCTCCCCCTAACCCGATAAGCACGCCCTCCCGCCCCTCGGCTAGCCCCCACTCCGGCGCCGGCAAGCTCCGATTCTCCGCCTTCCGCCGCTCGATAGCCTGGTACAGCGACCCGACTCTTAGCACCGCCGTCGCTAAGTGGCAGAGCGTCGTTAGGGGGTGCGGCTCGTACTCATTATACCCAGAACCACCACTCCCCCCCAACACGAGCGGGACATCGGCGTGGTACACCCCCACGACGCTCACAAGAGGCGTGATCAGGCTAGACAGGAACAGAGTGAGGGACGAGGAGAGGGTCTGCGCGAGAGGGTTCAACGAGTCGATTATGAGGAGCACTTTGTGCGCGTGGCCTGGGGTGGCGGAGGGGAAGTGAGAGGTTATTTCTGCGCGTAGGGATTCGGGCGTCTTGTGCCGCGCTGTGATGAATATGTCGACGTTGGGGGGCTTTTTAAGGGTGCTGAGGGAGAGGAAGATGGTTTTGGATTTGGAGGCCTAGGGGGATGTTAGTAAAGGTTTATCGGTTTTTATATTTGTTTGTATGGTGTGGTGTGATATGAGATGAGGCATGAGATTATAGTGAGATGAGTGAAATTCATATGAAGTACTTTGAGAAGGAGTGAGATGGATCTGAGTGTATGAGATGACTACGAACCTTGGCTCTGCTCAAGAACTCGCTGATCAGGGGTTTGGCGCTCTGTTCAAGGGTGTCGAGGACCAAAGTTAGCGGGCTGGCGCTATCCCGCAGATTGAGCAGTTTCTGCAGTAAGAGAAGAGCATGCGATCTGGCATGCGACCGTGCGGATGACGACATGTCGCCGTTCTGTTTGGTAGGAAATGGCTGATATTGCCCAGAAATTTATTATCTGATGCTTTTTGCCCAGCCCTATTCCCTGGCAAGTTCAAAACTAACCTAGGTCGCGATTATCGTGCAAATGTCAGAGCAACTTCCATAGGTGCCCAGTAAGTCATCTAACGTCATGCAGGTACTATGGATGAAGTATCTCCAATGCCGAAACCTTAACAAACTTGACCTAATTTTCAGCGGTAGCCGGTGCATGAGCTAGCCCTGAAGGTCTCCCCGCAGCCCTACTTGCGGAATTTCATAGGCGGCTTATAGCGGGGTCCACTAAATTACAGCAAGCAAGACTCGGCTCATGGCAGATCTTCCAATATAAAAGACCCTTCCAATACAACCATTTCAGCTTCTCTCATCCAACCTTCTATATTGCCTAATATATCCAGATCGTGCAAGCTATCGATGCAATGCCACGCGACCCTGAATTTATGCTACTTTCTCAGCTCAAGCTTACTGAGATAGTGTGAAAAGGTCAGTGATCGTCATAACATCTGCTCCGTAGCGGCTGCGACGTTCCGGTACTCCTAGCATGATGAGGCAACATATTGTGTTCATCATGGCTTGTCTGTACGAATTACAAGCGGTTCTACATTTTAGTGGATGAGATTAATATACAACATGCCTTCTCCCCCTCTTGGCTCAATATATCAACCATGTCCCGCCGCCCAGCCGGTATAAACTCTCCATGTGTAGTATTGAGAGAGGAGGATGAGGTGCACATATAGAGCCCACAGCTCCCCGTAGAGCTACTCCTAGCTCCGGGTAGTTTCTGTTTCTATGACGGTAGCTGTGATTAGTTTTCGTTTCCAGCCAGCTAGAACCCATTTTCACTTGTTAATATGGCTAGGCTCATTTCACAAGTCTTAGTGGGCAGCTTAGCCCTCGGGCTTGGGGCTGCTATCCCAGTCGACAACATGTTGCAAACACGCAACTTCGCAGCTCAGGCCAGGCTAGCTATTACAGATAACTTCCACACTCTTACAAGAATCCGGCGACAGCCAGGCCTCTCAAGGACGTTCGATATTCTTCGCCAGAACCGAAAGAATAAGGCTATAGCAAATGACCTTATTGATGACCCAAACGACCCGGAAGGCGTGGAAAACTTAAGAAATGAATTACATCAGGTTGAATATATCATGAAAGTAGGTTTTGGCGCAGACGAATACTATATGATACCGGACACGGGAAGCAGCGACACTTGGATTATTTCGGAGGGGTTTCAATGTTTAGACCCCTATTTCGGGCAGGACGTGCCTCAAGAAGAGTGCGCTTTTGGTCCCCTATTTAAAGGAGACTTCCCGGACGGCAAGATCGACAATCAAAATCTCAATATCTCGTACCTAAGCGGCGACTACTTGAATGGACCCATGGGATTTGCAAAGTATGTTTTACTATAGTATCGACCTAAGTTTTGTCTAAGCTCACGTATTTTCAAGCATCACTGTGGCCAATGTCACGATTCCAAAGCAGCAATTTGCTATAGTGGATGTGGCGGCGTTTGGGGGTGACGGAGTTTCGAGCGGTATTCTCGGCCTAGGTTTAAGAGGACTCACAGCAGCATTCACGGGACATGATCCTCGCAATGACAGTATAGATAACCTCGTGAACTACTCGCCACTAGTCGAGACCATGGGAACGAGCAAGGTGGCTGATCCGATTCTGAGTTTCGCCATGTCGCGCGACGAAAACCGATCTTTTATTGCTTTTGGCGGTGTTCCCCCTGTAAAGACCGGAGAGTACACCACGGTACCAATTCAGCAGGTAAGATTCGTATCACCAACTCTATAGGTCCTGTGCCTCCATACGACTAACATCGTGACCTAGGGAACCACGACCTCTGGCAAGACCGATTATTTCTACTATGATATTGAGATCGACTCCATCTCATGGAACAGTAGCACGATTAACCAAACGGCAACGAACCTACCAAATCACTTAGTAGACTCCGGTACAACGATCAACTTGTTCCCGGGCGTTGTGGCGGAAGCCATTAATAACGCGTACACACCCCCTGGCCAACAAGAGGACAGCATGGTGTGGAGCGTGGAATGTGATGCTGTACCACCGACTCTCGACATCGTCATTGGTGGAAAAGCAATCCGTACTCATCCAAGCAGCATGATACTCCCCGAGACAGCTGCCGAAGGCTCCAATCGCTGCTTATCAGGTATTGGGTCCGGACAGACCGGTTCGTATATCCTTGGAGATACATTCATGCAGGAGATCGTTGCCGTGTTCGACGTTTCGGATAAGAAGGAGCTGAAGTTTGCTCAGAGGCTGGATTAGCGCGGGCGTGGTTGGTGTGGCTATTTGATGATTGAAAAGAGTCATATTTAGCATACTATTTACTATTTCAAATCTCAGTCACAGCTTATGACTAATGGCGATATATGTCGGTGATTGAATTTATATCATAGTGTGGAATGGCTAGAAATGTGACTCAGGGGTTAGTTGCTACCTACCTAACCAATGTATAGTTTTGATAGCATCGTCAAACGATGTCGTTAACCAAGAGGAATGATGAGTATTTTTATCTGCTTGCTTTGCTTCCAATTCAAATGAAACACTATAGGTTTGGTAGATTCAATGACTATGAAGGTTTGGATAGATGAAATATGAATGTATATAGGTAGGTAAGTAGGTATCTACCTAGGTAATCAACAAAATCCTATAAAGCTTTCTTTCTTTCCAATTCAATACTCAATCCAGTTGGTATATATATGTAAAATAAACACAGAAAGACAACAGAGATAGGAATCCTCTCTTATTTTCACAACTTCAGAAGCAGATTATCAAGCAGACTACTTTGGATCAACGAACCAGATTGAGGAATGATTATTACTATAAGCACAGGTACCTATCAAGAGAGTGCAGACATCATAATTCTCCTTGTTCTAGCCTTTGTGGACCGTTAGGCCAGTCTTTCTCTAGTAGCCGGAGAGAACTTGGAACCGGCTCATTTTCTCTATACAAGTGCCTGGACGATATCGGTACCAAGAACAAATCTGGTTGATGATCGACATAATGTCATTGTGGGATGCGTCCGACAATTGAAGGACAATATCACATCTTCTGGAACACGCGGGAAAGAAAACCCAGCGAGCAACGCAATGGGAAGGCCAAGTGCCTTGCTGGCAGAGAACATCTGTTGGGATCAATTACACTGCAACGAGATCGCAAGGCTGGGTCGAGAGACCATTCCGCTGCGCGACCTTGTCGTGCCTCAATAGCTATTGCGTATCTTCTTAGAAATATCTAGGAAACGAATGCGTACCTCTATGGATGACACCAATGTATGGAAGCAACGCTCCTAGAAGAGGACTGAATGTCTCCTAACACAACACAAATTGTGCCGTTGTCTAATTCAATAATAAATTGCTAGTCAGCAGCAAAGAATTCACCCTTTGAGGATACCGGGGGAAAATAATAAGGCGTTCAGCAGAAGAAACACAATATTATGCCTTCAAGGCACAGCTTTGTGCTGTGCCAAAGCGTACTCTCGGCTACTTTAAGCCAGGAGTAGATGTTCGTAAGTCACTCTCCCCATTAACCCCCCGAATACTCTCATCTCCATGTCGACATCTCGCTAACATCCCCCAACAGCGGTGGCATATTCGAGATTGCATCTAGAGCGTCCGCGATAAGGTTAATAAACTCGCAAACAAGGCCAGTCTTATTAACTCTGCTGCGCGGCCTGGTTATCACGCATTTACGCTACAAGCAAAGCTTGCTTACGCCTATTCTATGTCTCGGAAACCCGTCGTTAAAAAGTTCGGGCATAGATTTTTCCTTTTTGATAACGAGCAACCAACGATGGTATGCTGTCTTCTCACAGAGACGGAACTACGCCAAATACACAGAAGGTTTGGACATCCAGCGGCGGACCGACTCTATCGTGTGCTTGACAGCAGGATACGACGACGTTAATCGGACTGCAATAGAACAGACCGGGAAACACCGCCACCAACGCCAACTACATCATCCTCAGGCGACCACAGAACAGCAAGGAGGATTTTATAAGCAAGATAATATAGCGAGCTCTACGAAGACTCTAATTTGAGGATCGAGAATCAAGTAGCGAGCATTGCGAATATACTCTAGTTTTAAGATCTGTGTACTAAACAATCACCAGGACGATTCAAGTTCACGGCGAAAGACGATATTGATATTAGGTCTATCGAGCTATTAAATCAGATTTAATGTATCCATTTTAAACTATATCTGAATCGATCGTAGGTTGATAAGATTCATAGACAATATATTTACGAGATTACAAAGATGCAGTTTTGACCGACGATATGTACTTCTACAAAACGTGGGGAAGGAATATAAGTAGCTCTGTAAAATTTGCCTGGGGATTAGTATCGTGAGTGTAGTATATCGGACTAAGAAATAGCACCTATTTCCATAGCGAAGTCTAGAGAACTTGCCATGAGAAACGGATAATTGGAAAACTAGACAGCTGGGCCTCAAATTGAGGATTATATCTGTCTAGTAAACATTCGCTAGTAACAAGATGTGTCAATAAAAGTTGCCATTTGTCATTAAGAGTACCTAACCTCAATTTCATGTAACTCCTAAGCCTTGTTTAAGAAAAGGCCTCTCCTCATAGTCTGAATTGTTGCACACTGACTGATAATATCATCGTACGATTACCGGGTCGGACTGAGCGGGCGGTTGAAACCACCGAGGCGGTTCATGTACTGTCGGTACTCGGTCTTCTTCTCCTTTCTCACGGCACCGGCGTTGTTGCCGGGTATATGGGTTCCCTTCGTAGTACCGAAACCGCCGAATCCCATCATTGCTTGCATGGCACTTAATCCGTCGTCCTCAACCACAATATCTTCCTCTTCAACGTCCTCGTCCATGGCATCTCCACCATAAGAAGTCGGCGTCTCGGTTCGGCGTCTCCGGTCCTCTGTTTCTTCAGTGGATCCTCTCGCTGCGCTCTTGCTTCCACGGTTCGCATCATCGTCATGCTTTCCTCCGACCTTAAACTGGAGTGATGATCCTGACTCCGTCTTTCCGCCAGGTCTCGGTCTTGTTGGGAGTGGCGAGTTGTTATGAGTGTTGCGGTCTATCCTTCCGGGTGGGCTACGAGCCGGCGATGCAGAGCGTCGGGGACTTCGATCTCGAGCAGGACCTATATCATTGTTAACCCTAACCTTAACCCCGAATGCATCTAGCAACTGTTTCTCTTGGATAAAATTGCTATCATGGCTACTATAAAACGTACCTTTTGGAATAGGCTCATCTCTATCGCGACGACGGTCTCCCCCTTTTTTCTTCTCGCGACGCTCATCCGCCCTAGGTCGTGCCTCGTCATTCTCCCGCGGTCTACCTCTATCAGAGTCGCGATCCCTATCACGACGATCGCGGTTCTTGTCCCGGCGGTCTCGGTCCCTGTCTCGGTCTCGACGCGGAGATCTTGATCTGGAGCGGTAGCGGCGGTCGCGGTCGCGTTCGCGGGGAGGTTCGTCTCGATCCCGTCCACGGTCGTCTCGCTTGTCGCGCGCGTTAGGTTCGTGACGGTTGCGACGGTCGGATTCTTCCCACATTTGCTTGCTATCGGGGCGGTTCCGACGCCGACGAGGTTGATCGGCCATATTTTTTCCCCTCAGAACGTGAATGGTAGGGTATGAGGATATGGAAGCAATTCGAAGACGATGGAGATGTAGATGTAAAATAACCGTGGATCGAACTTGGAAGAAAGAGTTATGTAAGGCATCTGCAGCGATAGGAATTAAGGTTATCGATTAAAGCGACGCTAACCAGACTAAAACTGTTTGCTAAATGTCCCAAAGTACGGCTGGGTTTTAGGTGGGGTTAGCATCGATTGCCCTGGATTTTATAGCGGATGCACACGTATGCGACCGCGTACTACCAGACCTACGGGGAGGGTGTAGGGGGTTGGACCCTGACGTCAAATCGATTGGAGCTTCCCCAAACCTCCAAATTTCAAAACTGTGTTCACTTTTAAGCTTCTTGAGCTTCTGATTAGGCTCTTTAGGCTGGTCCGAATTGACTCTTTTAACCTGCATTTTTTGTTATTTGCTCCTTCTCATAGTCAAGAGGAGAAAAGAGAGTACTTCTCCGATGCCATTATGGCATTGCCACGCCAATTGACAGTTCTGCTGTCCTTTCTTCTCGTTTCCCTCTTCCCCATCTTGTCGCTATGCGAGGCTAAAGACGAAGGTGTACTCAACGCCGAGATTGGTCGTCTGAACAACCAAAGCCTATTATGGGGTCCTTACCGTCCAAACCTTTATTTTGGGGTTCGGCCTAGAATCCCTAAAAGTGTGACGACTGGTCTCCTATGGGCTAAAGTTGATAACTATGTCGACGTCCAAAACAGTAAGAACAAAACGCCCGATGCATTGTATTTAGCGAACGCAATATTTCATTCATAAATTAACTCAAATTAACAGGCTTCCGATACACTTGTGAGCAAAATGAGGGAATGGCCGGTTATGGCTGGGATGAGTACGACACTCGGAAAGGTGGCGTCCAGCACATTCACGATGCGGGAAACAAGATCGATATCACCACCGAATTCGTCAAAATCCCCGGTGGTGGTCACGGCGGAAGCTGGGCTGCCCGAATCAAGGGTGAGCCTCGAGAAGATGCGCCCACTGACCTTAAGACTACCGTCTTATTCTACGTCGCATCTGAGGCTCTCGGTGACACCGTTGAGGTTGGCAACAGCGACGAGGATGGATTCGAAAGCGATGTGATCTTTTTGGGCCAATCCCAATCTCTTGGGGACTTTAAGTTAGTCGTTACTAAGGGTAAGGGTGAGCACCCAACCAGTGCTCATCCCATATCGAGTAAAAGAGACCTCGAGAAGACTACGGTCCAATCCTTAAGTGTACCCGAAGAGCATCTCTGGCAGGCCAAGCAGTTGCTATTCCAGCAACTCAAGGCTGGTGTAGATGCGATTATCCAAGAATACGGTGCTGACAATGCGCCACCCCCTTGGCAAGTCTATCAACTCGCACACAAGCCCAACCCCGGAAATATCCACCTTGTCCAGAAGGTCTTTGAGGGTCCTTTCGAGTTCGATATCCTCTTCTCAAGCGGCTCTGCCGGTGCGGAAATTACGAGCAAGGATTTGACACGAGAGATCAAATCGACAACCGAATCTTTCAATGAACGCTTTTCAGATGTCTTTGCTCCCCAGGCCCCATTCAACTCCGACAAGTATCGCAAGTTTGGAAGAAGCATGCTCTCCAACCTTGCTGGAGGTATAGGATACTTCTACGGGAAGCATGTAGTCGATCGATCATATGCTCCCGAATACGATGAGGAGAACGAAGGTTTCTGGGAGGAGACTGCCGAAGCTCGCGCTCGCAGACAAGAGCAGCTCGAGGGACCATATGAGCTGTTTTCTAGTATTCCTTCCAGGCCCTTCTTCCCTCGTGGATTCCTGTGGGATGAAGGTTTCCACCTTCTCCCAATTTCCGACTGGGATATCGATCTTACCCTCGAAGTTGTAAAGAGCTGGTACAATTTGATGGACGAGGATGGTTGGATTGCCCGAGAGCAGATCCTCGGTGATGAGGCTCGAAGCAAGGTGCCGGCCGAGTTCCAGGTTCAGTATCCGCACTATGCCAACCCTCCCACGCTGTACCTCGTCCTCGAGGCATTTACTGAAAGGTTGATGAAGACGAACGGCAGCCAGGCCGCGCACAAAGAACACCTCGCGCTAGACACCGTTCTAGAGAGCGCCCATGTCGATAACCCTGAATTGGGCATTGAGTACCTTCGCAGCCTTTACCCTCTGTTAAAGCGTCAGTTCCAGTGGTTCAAGAAGACCCAGTTTGGTGATATCAAGGGGTACGACCGGGAAGCGTATTCCACTAAGGAGGCTTACCGATGGCGCGGTCGATCCGTCCAGCATATCCTAACTAGTGGTCTCGATGATTACCCCCGACCTCAACCCCCTCACCCTGCTGAGTTGCACGTGGACTTGATGTCCTGGATGGGTTTGTCGGCCAAAGTCCTGGCAAAGATTGCGGATTTCGTCGGTCTTCCCGAGGATGTGCAGGAGTACAACAAGGCACTCGACGGCATTTCTCACAACCTGGTAGATCTGCACTGGTCCGAATCAGCCGGTGCCTTCTGCGATGCCACTATCGACGACTTCGAGGAACACACCCTAGTTTGTCACAAGGGCTACATTTCTCTATTCCCGTTCTTGCTAGGTCTTCTGGAGCCCAACGACCCCAAGCTTGGCAAGGTGCTCGACTTGCTAGGTGATGAAGAGGAGCTTTTCAGCCCCCACGGCATCAGGAGTCTGAGCAAGAAGTCCGAGTTCTACGGCACGGATGAGAACTACTGGAGAAGCCCGGTGTGGATCAACATGAACTACCTCGCCATTATCCAGCTCCGAGTAAGCCTTCCCTTGATTATCCCAGTATTTGAGTTTTATCGCTAACAGTCTTGGCAGAACTACGTCCTCAACCCAGGTCCCCACTCTGCAAAAGCTAAGGATCTGTACGTCAAGCTACGCAAGAACGTAGTCGAGACCGTGTACAACAGCTGGGAGGAGACTGGCTTCGCTTGGGAGCAGTACAACCCCGAGACAGGCAAGGGCCAGCGCACACAGCACTTTACCGGCTGGACTAGTCTTGTCGTCAAGGTCATGGCTTTAGACGATTTAAGCTGGTGGAAAGAAGGAAGCCATGAGAGCCACGACCGAGACGAGTTGTAAAATCATAGATTTGGTCTATTTTAGAGAGATCAGACTAACTAGATGATGAACTCATGTTGAGAGAAGTTTGAAGTCAACATAGATTGACTGAATCAGAAATGATACAAATGATAAATGATTCGATTTTATGCAATGCTGTGCCGTGTGGTATCCTGTTCTACTATCCGGCTCTATGATGAATGAGCTGCGATTTTCCCACCCGTACCCCTTCCCATATTTTCGTCGCTGAGATGTACACCCGTCCATCCATATTTACCTGTCTTTCGCAAATGCTCCGCAGTTGACATCCGTCCTAACTTACATGAGACCTCATCATAGTCGTAGATCCTTCTCGAAATGCGATGGTTGAAAATAGCACATGTATGCACCTAGATGTTAAAGATGTGACAACACATCACGCCTCATCATCAAAAACCCCCAGCGGCCCCTTAAGCTTCGTAAACATCTCATCACGCTCGCCCTCCGCCGTACTCAGAGCCGTAACCGCGCCTCCGGCCCCAATATGCCAAACCTCAAGCTCAGGCTGGTGTTCCCCAGGAGCCTGTACCCTCTCATCATCCCAACGGAACAAGCTGCGAATCGTAACGCTCCAATCCCCCTTTCCAGCCACATCCATATACCCCACAACGCCCGAGTACAAGCTGCGTTCCCTCCGCCCCTCAATCTCATGTAAGATCTCACAGCTGCGTTTCTTCGGAGCCCCCGTCATACTCCCCGGCGGTAAACTAGCAGCCAGCACATCAAGCCCAGTCTTCCCTCCCTCTTCCGGCAGGCGTCCCTCGACAACACTAATCATCTGGAACACGCTAGCGTATTCCTCGACAATATTCAGTTTCGGGACATCGACGCGGCCAGGCCCGCATACCCCGTGCAGGTCATGCCGTACCAAGTCCACGATCATCAGGTTCTCTGCTTCTTCTTTGGGCACGTGGAGGATAGCCTCTGCTTGCTCGAGGGTGGAGACCGCGCGAGACTTGCGTACTGTGCCTTTCATGGGGCGCATGGAGCACAGGCCGTCGGAGCCGAACTCGAGGAAGCGCTCTGGCGAGCTGCTGATTAGGGTCGCGCCGCCGAGGCGGATGTACGATCCGAAGGGGGCTGGTTGGCGCGAGCGTAGGGATCGGTAGAGCTGCCATGAGGTTTGGGGTTGTTTGCCGGGTTCGAGGGGGGTTAGACGGGATGGCTCTGTTGCTGAGGGGCTTCGGGGTCGTGTGATGTGTGTTTGGTCTGTGAGACATAGCTCGTAGGAGTCGCCGGAGGCGATGTAATCCTGACAGGTCCGTACTTTCGACTCATATTCGTCGGCGTCGGGTACTTGTATAGATGCTTTTGTGAAGGGGGAATTTGGTGTTGGTGGCGGGGTGAGTTGACTGAGCTGTGCGCGCTTGTTGAAGTCTACACGAAGCCCATCAGACCAAGCCGGCGAACTGCGGAGTTTTTCAGCCACAGAATCAGCCCATTTTCTCCCATCGGACTCCGATGGTGATAAATACTGTAGACGCATGGCGCCTTTTGTATGATCTATAACGATACTTTTAGTAACCCACGCAAAGCAGAGGTCAGGTCTCCCATGGAGTCTCTCTTGGTTCGCTGTGACGTCAATGCCTTCCAGACCTAGTTCATAAGTCGTATATCCCATAAAACCACCGAGAAATGGACTCGAATTGTCTTCTATCGTCATTTTGCGCCTACCCCAAAATTCGGCTAATAATTGCCAAATTGTTTGTTGAGGGCCAAGGTCAATCTTTTCGGATGCTTCTTGAACGAATGACTGAGAAGTTGGGCCGTGTATAGTAACATGTCTATCTCCTGTTCTATACTCCAACTTCAATGCCTCGTCGACGTCAAGGGCAATAATTCTATAACGCCCTCGAACGTCGGCCCCAATTCTATTCGCTTTCGCGCTTGCAGAATCTAGGATGATGAAATCCTTCTTGTCGCCTTGAAGTATCTCGACGATGTCCGGTGCCTCGATGTGAATTGGGAGTTGTAGAATTTTCGAGCCATAAAGGCAATCGACCCCCAGAGATGTCAAACCATTATTGTTCGGGTCGGGTTCTGAACAATCCATGTCTTCTGTAAAGTTACCCGTGACAGCTTGAGGCAATTCGGTAATTTCACTGGGCACAGTGGACGCGAACCTCGCTACACGATTATTCGCATTATTCCATCGCCTTGCTTCGTCGAACCAATTCTTGATGACTTGATGACCGGTAGCTTCGGTACATATCGATTCAGGATGATATTGTAAGCCCCAGAACGGTTTTGTTCTGTGTCTCATGCTCATGAGAATTCTTTCTACACAGTCGCCTCGATCTTCGTAGACCCATGCCAGGGGCACTACATCTGGTAGATGAATTGGAGATGTCCATTTGGATGCCGCCCATTTCTCTGCAGCAATGGATTCCTGCCCTATGTCTGCATGAAGACTATGGTAGAGCGTGGCCTTGAAAGGAGAAACGCCATAGAAGATATTCCCTTCTTGTAAACTTGACCGATCTGTTGCATGATCAATTTCTCGAATCATGCCATGAAGTCCGGTCCTCAATTTCTTCACAATGCCACCACAGCTCACGACTAGGCTTTGGAAACCTAGACATATACCGAGCACTGGAATTAGATGTTCTGGTTTAAGATCCCATATATATTTCATGAGCCCCACATCCTGAGGTAGGTCCGGCGAACCGGGTCCTGGACCGCAAACGACAGCATCGTAACGACGCAGCAGGTCAGTCAACTTTTCAGAAAAGTTCGGCTCTTTCGGGTTGAAGTCAGGTGGATCAATAGGTAAGATGTCAACGTGAGCATCTAGAATTGTGGTCAGAAGAGAAACAATGTTGTTACTGAAAGAGTCGTATGCATCGATGAAGAGAATTCTTGGGGTGTTCATCTTCATGGCTATGTCAAGGTTTTAACCCTGACCCGGATGTGCATGATGAAGCCTTTTTCGTCTTGGAAAAATGAGTCAATATAGGTACTGAGTAGATTATGGTGCAAAGAGGTATTTATCTCATTCGTTATTGGCGGAGGATGAGATGATAAGCCCAATTCAGATCAAAATTTTTAATAGTTTTCGCAAGGGATAATAAAAATGCTAGGTACTCGACCTTGAAAATGGATGTTTGCATGTGCCGCTGACAAGTAACTCATAATGGCCTTAGAAGTACCCTAAAGTTACCGGTACGGAGTATTTATTAAGCTTAAAATAGGAACGATGAGCCCGAGCACGGACAGTGGATCAAGGATCGTTGCTGCCGATTCCTTTTCTTTAGACTTTTTTCTTTCTAGAACTCTGAAGTCTAGACTTGAACCTAGAGCACCTAGTACCCTGTGGGTTAATTAGAGACTACCATCCATGGATGTTATGAGTAGGTGCTATGAGCAGGCTCAATTGACCAGATCTGGATTGAATAGGTACATCATGCTTATCATCTCTTGAAAAGTAAGATCGATCGCTCAATTGCTACCTGCTGCTAAGCTTTAAAAAGTAATCCATAGTGTATGCAACTTGGGATATCTACGTGGGTGATATTCATGGACATGGATAGACTTATAGCTGGTAACCTTGATACCTAGTAACTACCTAGTAGTTAGTTCCTCATATGGATACTATAAACAGCCTAGAGGTCTAGTATACCGTATCCATAATAGAGCTTAACAGAAAGGATGGAGCATTTACTATCCATAGTATCACCGGTCACGATATATGTGCAATATAAATACAACATATGTACAATGCACAGCACTAGTCTTGCATTGCGTTGCGCGAGTAGAGTTGTCCTGACTAGCACAAATTGACTCTGCGCTATCTATCTATACATTGTGGTATATGGCACCCGTGATAATTCTAATCTAATGATCCAGATGTCTCCTTCACTCGCTACTCCAATCTAAACCGTATCGCGCGTCTGAGACTTTGTACTCTCGTAGTGCCTTCAGCGCACCTTCGGCGTCCGTCGCTGAAACCAAAATCTCGGCGTTTCCTGCTTTTACAAAGCCTTCGTCGACTGCCGTCTTGATCCACTCGGTAAGGCCGTTGTAGAACCCATTGACGTTTAGTAGGCAGATGCCCTTGTTGTGGATGCCCAGCTGATTCCATGTTGCCGTCTCGAGTAGTTCCTCCATCGTGCCGTAGCCGCCTGGAAGTGCGATGAAGCCGCTTCCAGGTCCGCCCTCGATAACCTCTCTTGCCATCATCAGTTTTCTTGTATGCATATCTTTAACAACAGTCGTTCGACCATAGATCTGTTCCTCTGGGAGGTGATAGCCGTTGGCATCCTTGGTATCTGAGTACGTCGCATCGCGCTCCCATTTGACAAGAGCCTCCGGAATGATACCATGAACCGCATCAGGGCCTGCTATGGATACAATCGTCTTGGCGACCTCTCCCATCAACCCCACTGTGCCACCGCCGTAAACTAGGGTCAAAGCGTAAGCAATATATCCACCGACTAAGCAAAATATATCTTTGAGGAGGAATAAAAGAAAAATATAATGTACCTAAGGAAATGTTGTTCTGGGCCATGAGCTTGCCCAATTCCTGAGCCGCTTTGAGATAAGCCGGATTCTTTCCCGGCGAGGCGCCGCAGTAGACGCAAATCTTGGCCGGGACCGGCGTTACGCTGGAGTTCGGACCGGATGCCATGATTATATGGGATATGTGCCTCGTAGCGTCCGGAAGAGGCGGGGTTTGTCGAATTTTGACTTTGGGGAGAGTGGAAATGCGACAACGGATCGGAGTTGCTTAGGGAGTGGAATGTTCTACTAGTAACTGCTGGTCGACTAAAGAAGAGAGCAATTTCGGACCCCCAAAAGCAACGATATACTAGGGAGGTGCGGACTGCCAAGCTACTAAAACAGAAAAAAAGAAGGGTCTTCTGTCGAATAAACTAGACAAGAAACTTGGGTAGAAATATATAGAGAACCATATACCTAATTTGTCAATCTGCTAATCTACTAGTCTGCAATGTGTAATGAGTTGGCTTGGTTGTTTCGGGAGGAATGTAGTGTGTCGAGCCACCTACAAAAACCCAGGAACTTGAAAACACCAAAGGAAAAGTATGGAAGAGTGAAGAGGAACAGTTTGTGTGTGGCGGGAAGCGGCATCATGAATCTAAGTCAGGGTGCTAAGGTGGGACTTGGGCGTTGAAGCATTTTTGCTGCCTTCTAACTCAAGACAATTTTTTTCTGCTCTAGACTGGAGTCACTTGAACTTATCTCACCAATGACGTAGCTAGGTTGAGAATAACGAATTTATAAATTGACAACACCTTCCATGAGAGGTCGTAAGAAACTAAAGTCGCGTTGCATCTTCAATGCGTCTTATTTACCGAGGACCAATTACAAACCGGCCCGGCATGTTGCTACATTGTATTATATGTAGACGAAGAAATGTCTTGGGCTTTTTGGTAACCAACTAGTTAGAAGTTAGGTAGTTGTCTTGAGTCATTGTAGCGTGGCAAGGAATTGATGCTGGCAGTGAGCAGTGATGAAGAAGAAAAAGGTGAAAGATAATTGGATATCCCCTTGCCAGCTGACACGAAAATGGCTTAATGTAGTAGCTTACCAAGCTACAAAGTAAGGCAAGAAAAGGCAAGAGCCTTGGGTCCTATAGGTCCCTAAGGTCGTACCTACAGGCACCTACAGGTAACAAGTAGCAAAGTTTAGGTGATATGTCACTAACCCCTGGTGATGGTTCTGTTAGGTACAGGCTTATGTCGTGCGCCATTGTCGGTATATGATTCGCCGATATCCCCGCTGTCGGAGGGGTCCAAAGCCAACCAAGTGTTGGCTAGAACTTTACAGACCAGGATCTTGGTACGTCGAGCTACACAAATCTTATCAGTACATGTACACTATACTCTATTTTCTCAGGCGACGTATTACTTACTACCTAGTACCTACCAATCCTAAAATTCCTGCCAGACTCAACACAACCTCTCAGTCTGGTTTCGACCCAAGGCAACCCTCGCTTTGACAACTTGTCATTGCAATTCTCTTAAGTCGGCATTCGGTATTACTGTCTAGCTTCATTGTCAGTAGAGATGCCGGAAGGAGATGCGGCCCCTCCGGGGAACGCTCGCGAAGAGCAAGGTGTAAGTTAACGCGTCACAGTCTCAGACTCTCTTGGTCTTGTGTGTCGATGGTGACAACGTGGAGCTGGGCTGATTTTTCTTTATTTGGTAGTCAATGCTTTCAAAGATCGTCCAAGGTCTAGCTATATGGTTTGGTATGCAATTGTTGATGAAGCAATTCACTGGCGGCAACAATGCGCAGACAGCTACCACCAAAGGCGCTTCTGGAAATGTTGTTCAGGTTCCTGCAAATACTGGCGACATACCTGCCTACCAACTTCGTCCTAGCAGCCTCGACGAGGGTGCATCATGGAATCCAATTCCACAGCGACTAGCTCCAATGTGGCCCACCGATAGCTCCCTCGATATTGTTGTTACACTCTCGTCGTCCTTCGTCCCTGTCAAGATTTCTAGTGTGTCGGAAGAGTTCGTGGCGCTCAAGGAGAAGAGCTTCAAGTTAGGCAACTCGACTGATACTCGAGTTGCTGAGACTACTTTCACCGTGCCATCATCTGTCCAGAACAATGGAACACTCTGGGGTCATTTTTATGTTGGATTGGCAGGCTCAAATCTTGACCCTAAAGAACCAGGATATGATCCCGCCTTGGCCTTCCATTTTGTGTATCCCTTGACTCAGTATATCCCTAAGAAGAAGGAGGCGAAAACCCGCAATCTCTTAGAGGATAGACCCGGGGTAGAAGAGGAAGAACCTGAAGAGATCACTGGTCCGATCATTGCAAATTATTATCACCCAAACACTAGCTTGGCTTTTGTTCCTGATACGGGCATTGTCAGCTACCCTCAGTCGCATCCAGCTATTCGACAGTTCATTCATCCAGAGGTAGGGTTATATATACATTGTATTCCACACAGCAAACAGTACTAATGTTTCCTAGACTACAGGTGCTCGCGATGGCTCTGGCCAAAACTCCTGGTATTGTACGTTGTCTTATTCCTGCTCAAATACTTATTCATTTAGTAGAAAGGGCTAACGCTCATTGTAGATCCGGTCCTATACGTCAACACGTTTTGGCAGATGAAGAGTCATATGACATTGCTTAATGAAACGGTCAAGACTCTGCCGCTACGCCTCGACTTAAGCAACATGAAGAACTGGAAGTTTAACATTCTGGCTTCTGTTGATTTCAACTCTAAGCAACAAGCGCTCCAGGCCGCTTATGGCGGCCCTATTCCAGGTGGCGGTGATGGAAGTGAGATCGAGATGGTTAAAGAGATGTTCCTAGATACTAACCCCTATCTCCTCGGCGTAACAGCCGCTGTGAGCATTGCGCATCTTCTTCTCGAGATGCTCGCGTTTGGATCCGATATCGCCCATTACCGCAAGAAGAAGGACAATGTCGGTATCTCAGTCCGTTCAATCCTCGCAAACGTCTTCATGCAGACCGTCATTTTCCTTTACCTTATAGACAACTCCCAAAACACGAGTTGGATGATCCTGGGTTCCCAAGGTATCGGAATTCTCATCGAGTTTTGGAAGATTACGACTATCGTCAATGTCAGACTGCGACCAGCACCACCAGGATCTCTCATACCTTATCGGGTGGCGTTCGAAGATAAGTACAAACTAAGCGAGACCGAGGAAAAGACCAAGGAATATGACGAGATTGCGTTCAAATACATGTACATTGCTGGCGTTCCCTTGATCATTGCATACGCCATCTGGTCTTTGGTCTACGAATCGCACAAGTCTTGGTACTCGTACACGCTTACCACTCTTGTGGGATCAGTCTACGCCTACGGCTTCTTAATGATGGTACCTTCCCTTTACATCAACTATCGCCTCAAGAGTGTGGCCCATATGCCTGCAAAGGCGATGATGTACAAATTCTTGAACACATTCATCGACGACCTTTTCGCCTTCACCATCAAAATGCCATTGTTGTACCGTTTAGCCACGTTCCGAGATGACATCATCTTTTTCATCTACCTGTACCAGCGCTGGGCATACAGGATTGACTACACCCGCGTTAATGAGTTCGGGCAAGGCGGCGATGATGAGCCCGAGGAGACTAAAGCAGAGCCCAAGCCTGTGCTGGATGCGGAACCCGTCACTGAGAAGGTTGAGGGGGCCGCGAAGTCCAGTGGCGCTGACACAGGTGCTGCGAAGAAGAGAAAGTAGGTGAAAAGACTAGTTAGAGATGCTTGCATATGCACTCAGGTTCTCGAACCTCTAAAGAGTGTTATATATCATAGATATGATCAATTAATACAGAGAGTTCGGTTTACGACATTAATATCATTGATACCATTTTCAATATTCCTCTATACCGAGCTAACCTTATTATACAAGGATTTAAATGATTTTAATGGGTTGAGAGACAGGTCGAAATCGTATGGTCTCCAATCACCGCTGGCCTGGAACTGAAGTGAACTACTTACCCATCTCGCATACATATTTCAGCCCTAAATAGCTAACGATTTACTTGGCACCCCCAGCTCACTCCTACGCTAAGGTGAAATAATTACCGACGATACGTACGAGATATGTAGGTCTTTCAATCTCTTGCTCCATGGCCGTCGTACACGTCGCAGAATTCGGATGATAAGGCATTTCTTCCAATTCTTGCAGCGAGATGTTTCACTCATAACTTTTCGCCCTACTCACTATAAAAAGAATGATTGATGGTCGTCTTTAAGGATTTGGGGTAATAGGAACACATGCTTGCTCTTTCTATTATATATCATGACATGTGCTTTCTAACCTTCAAAGAGCCCCCCGTGTTCGATTGATAACGGTATCTTATCACATGCCTAACCCAAGCCCATGCTTCATCGGTACTAGCCCTAGGTCATCGGCATAAACTTGGAAACAATCTAGTCTAGCATTAGCAAGACAAGACAGGGCAAGAGAGGGTCCCAACTGGAGCTTAGCTTGACGACACTTACGTATTAAGTTTCTACATTCTGCAACACGTTCCTGCAAGAGTAAAACTCGGGAACAACCTTTCAATCGCGAAGGATTTCTAATTAATTAGCACTTTTTCTTTTCCGGAACTTTCCCACTTTCCCTTCCACCCACTCATCGCGTCAGAGGAGTTGGGGGAGGAGGTGGTGGTGATGCAGCACAACGACGAACGCAATTACATTACGAACACTACTTTTCGCACGTGCGACCGACTACCCCTATTTTCTATTCCTTACTATATACCAACTCGCTCCTATCGAATCGAGGGGAAAGAGGATAAAGCGAAGTAGGATATGAGCCACGAGACCGTTGGCTCGCTGTTGGCCATCATCGCAAATTCGCTTAATGATGGCCTGCGCATATTGATGTTCGCTGATAAGCGGGCTTGGGGATCCGATGAGTTCGAACAGCTACGGTTATTAGAGGAGACACTGGATGAGGCCAAGAAAGACTTTCAGGAATTGCCTACGTTGGTCAATGGCCGCTTTTATTATGAAAATGATCGCATAAGTATGTATGCCCCTCCTAATGATTTCCCACTCGTTTCCCTATTCCCATCCACCGTTGCTTCTCAGCTCGAGATTACCCATTCTCTACCCTCGTCCGCCACCCTGATAGAGAAGTTGACCAATAAGCCCAATCCTAATATCTTCTCTTTACGAATCGTAATAGACGAGTCCCTCGAAGACCTTCGAATCCTATGCACGCGCTTCGAACTACACACACAAACCTTCAAAGACTGGGTCCGCAGTGGTGCTACCATTGACCCCTCTTGGGCCCGCGAGACCCTCGAATTACGCCGTGATCTACATAGGGCCCAATGCCGGGCTGCCCGCCGAATACACGCAGCACAACAAGTCCACTCCACCACCGGCAGTGAGAGAACGCGATGCCTAGGCGCGCTACAAGTATACCGTGTACAGGCCCGCAGGGATGTGAGAGTTGAAGAAGAGAGGGAAGTGTGTGCACAAACAGGAAGGTTCGAAAGATTTGCCGAACGCGACGTTGCGTTCGTGTGTGATTTCTGCGATGGATTTCTAATGTGGGAAGACATGCGCGCGGTGCCGACAACACGGTTATCGCAACCTCCTGTACGGACGCAAGCGTTGCCTACGCATAACCTACACATAATTATACCAAATTCCGCTTCGACCACGACACCGACCCCATCTTCGACACAAAGTAGCCATGTAAATACAAATGGCCCCGATGTTGAAACTGATGAACCCACCCCCGCCAGCGCAAACTGGCAAGCTCGCGGGATAGCCATGTCGACCGGCGAGGCCAAAACTGTTGTATTCGCACCAGTGGCTATTGCAAATCACCTCCCACCTGAAATAGGGGAGTTCCAATGCCGAATTTTATGCCCGCAATGCGATGAGTACTACTACGAAGAACAAGGCGATGATGAAATGGACCGAGTACGATATATGCAAGATGACCGTGGGCTTGAACATGTGAAGGCTTTTCAAGAACACCTCGAGTGGAGTCATGCTTCCATGGTTCCAGATTCGTCGAACTGTGCGGTTATGTAAAGGGGGCGGGGGATTGCGAGAAGCGAATGGATTTAATGGAGCAAGGAAAAGGAAGCCGGGAAGAAAAAGACAACTTGGGCTGCACACTGCTTATCATGCCACGGCGTTTAGAGAAAAGGTCGTAGATTGACTGTTCGGGAGGCTATCTGTTGTTCGTTGACTATAGGCCAGAAAGCAAAGGCGTTTAGGCGCCTGATGTCGAGAACCTAAAACGGTCTCGTTATATTTAAGTAGACACATTTGCGTATGTGCGCTTTCCAAGAAATTTTGTTCAAACATATATCGATCGGAGCGTAGAGACTCAGATGGATTGTCGACTATCATACGGATGTTGATTTTGTGCTAAGAGTTCAATCACCGATGTTTCTTGAACCCTCGACACTTCTGCAATTGCTTATAGGCTAGTTCAAAATATACACATCAAGTTCGACTTTATTCTTTTTCGTGTGATTAGGTATAGTCATGTCAATCGGTAGAACATCTGTACATTCATGAGCTCGTCGCTCATACTCTCGACACACAATCCGTCGATTTCCCCTTCCCCAATTCTTATCGTCATCAACCCGACCAAGAGAAGAGCAGCCCACGCCACCCCAACGCCAGATCAAAAGAACCGCAACCAAATAAACACCAGCACGATCAAGACGAACACACCGATCGGCGCGTACTGCTTAACCAACAAGTCCCAATTGATCTTCACAGCCGCCTTCCGGTACTTCCTACTATCATCCCGTAACCTCGAGCTCATCTCCCCCATCTTATCCAGGCTATCCCCGCGATACAGCAAATCCTCAATATTCTTCGTCATCACCTTGGTCACGTCGCGCAGCTCATCGTTTAGCCGGTCTAGATTCTGCGCCGCGCGCGCGTCGGCGTAGAGAGCTTTCGTGCGCCCGATGAAGGTGTCGAATTCCATGAAGGCGTAGGGACGCAGGGACGGGGAGGAGAGCTGGGATGCGTAGGATTGAGAGAATTCGAGGGAGAGGTCAGAGAGGTAGGTGAAGGCGAGCTTGCGCGGGTAGGAGCGCTCGCTTATGCAGATGTAGACTACGTCGTTGTAGATTAGGTAGCTGGGGGGTTGAGGTTAGTTGTCTTGGATGATAGATATTGGATAGGGGAAGGCAGCGGAGCAAAGGGGGCGCATACTGTAATGTGTAGTTGCCGCTTTCGATGCTGGCTTGAGGTTCGGAGTTGCGGTTCAGTCGGCGTAGTATAATCTTCGTTTGCGACTTTACTTCACTGAGGGAGGACTCTGTCTGCCGGTGATGCTGTCAGTATAGAACGCTTGGATCGTTGGTCCACTGGTAGAAAGGGTCTTTGCTAAAAAGGGGCATTCGGTGCATACTTGTTCATCGTCTACAGATGCGCAAAGCATCAAACCTGCATGATTTTTATTAGTATGAGCTTTGAGGTGGCATAATAGATATAAGGCTACACACCGTCGCCCAGACGGGCTATCTGTGTTGACCTGATCATCTTGCTATGTCTATTTTGAAGAGGGTTGTGTATATGATTCTGTCGAGTGCTAGGTAGCACTAGAAAGTTGATCGTGTGTTCAATAGATAAAGACGACGATAATAGTTTACGTGTCTAGAAGTCGGCAGATGTATATCGTAACGGTTGACAAATGAACCAAGTTTCTGTGCTTCTGAACTTGGTTTAAATTCAAGAATTGTTCCCCTTCAATATTGGAGCATAGAATATGAACCGGGGTAATTATTAAAGAAATGATGGTGATGTATTTAGCTTAGAGCATAATGCTTGATGGCTTCGAATGGACCGAGTTCACTAACAATTCGTAGCTTAAACTTAGAAGTTGACAGTCCAAAAGTTGGTAATGCAACGTCAGGGGGATTGCAGGGATTACCAGGACAGGATTGGGGAATTGATGTCGTAGGTGCGATGTGGGGCTGAGCTATTCTTTATCGATAGAATGAAGAAAGCGCCAATCCGCCTATCGCTAGCCCCGACCTGCCGATATTTCCCTTTTAGGCATCATACTGTATGAGTTGACTTATATGGTGAACAGTCGTCCTCTCACAGCCTTCAACCGTCCACATGTTAGGAGTTGACAAACATGATTTTACGAAAAATCTATAAAATGACTCCTCATGTACGGTCGTCAAATTTCTTTGTACTTCATACTTGGCATAGGTAATTATCGATAATCCGATAACTAAATTATCAAAGCCTTGTGAGGACCCAGGACACAGGTAACTTCCAAGTTACCTCCTATATAAAAGAAACCCACGCTCATCTTCTATGTCGTCTTTCCACTTTCGTCCCCAAACTACTCAGACAACAAATACATCTCTCTCATAATATTCACTGCACTTGACAAAATTCTATCATGGCCCCGCGAAAGAAAAACGCCGGCGCGCCCGCAACCAATCCCAGAGAGCCTACCAGAAGGTCAACTAGAAATACCAAGATACCCAGCCCCATCCCTACACCTCCCACGGTTGAATCCTCTGAGGATGAGATCTCATCCACTCGTGCAAATGTCTCTATACCCACGGGCACGGAGAATTCCCCACGAGATGAGCCTGGTGACTCTATCACCGTTCGTACCGCTCGTTCCAAATCCTACGCAAGCAGCCGCCCGTCTACGGCCAATAGCGATGCCGTCCCACAGCCAGGAGTGATTTTAACTCCGGTCACCAGAAAAGACGTAATTATGGTCGATGTTGGTGACGATGAAGGGGAAGATGAGTTAGCCGGCCAAGGACCAGCTCTTAAAAAGACGAAGTCGATCCAGATGACGCCGACTAGCTCTCGCAAGATCAAATCCAAATACGACAATCCCGATGAAATGCTTACGAACCCCCGAGCACCCCTAGCCAAAGTCAACCTCCGAGTAAGTACCTAGCACATTTATTCACTGATGAAGTGATTTTGCATTTCCCCTTTAGACTCCAGATTCTTTGTTTATTAATATAATATACAGGATCTACTATGTAGTAGCAGAGCATGGGACGTTCTAAGCCCAGAGGAGAGAAAGTCAGTACTGGACAAGTTCCCGGACCAGGATGAAGTCCTTGATAACGGCACCGAGACTGCGAGGCCAAACATCTTGGCCCTAAGAAACAACGACAACTTCCGTCACGATGTAGCGCAGTACCAAGAAGACCTTCGAAAGGGGTGGCATGACCCTGAATGGATTCGCCAAGCCCAAGCCGCGCATAGGAAGCGCGAGGCAGGCGAATACAACGAGTATCTCGCCACTCGCTTTAAGGAAGAGTGGGGTATTCCCCTACCAGACCAAGACAAGGAGAACGGTGAGGTGAGTAACGGAGAGTGTAGGAGAATCATCACGAGAACCTTCTGGCAATTTGGGATGCAGCTAACGCAAGTCTCGCAACAGGGAAACGACCTTCCAAAAGATGAGGGAGGCGAGCAGGACGAGAGCTCGAACGCGATGGAGGGAATCGAGACTAATGGATGAGGGCAGATCGGAAAAGAACATCTGCAGAAAGAGCATAGGCTCACAAAGATAGACATCCACATTTCAGGATGTTAGGATAGCCTCAAGGACAATCACAGTGATCAATGATATTAAGACCCGTATGAATGAGAAGATTGATATGATCATACTACAAACAAGTGCACGATTGCTACCACCTCCCTATGGCCCCAAAGTTTATAGATTCACTATAACGAGATAGCATATCCAGCATCTAGCTCAAGTGCGCCATATACACAACCTAAGCCTCGCGTACCATACACACAAACGCTCGCAACACATAAAACGGTATAACACGGCACTTCCCCTTGCTACACATCTTCGAAACCGAGCACAATTTCACATACCTCGCACCAATATACACGTGCGAACGTTTCAAGCTTTCAAAGATCTCATGATCACTTTCTGTTTCTAGTCTTTTGTACATTGCTGATATTTGTGATTCCTCCCTCCGACCTTTCACCTTTCACCTATCACCCTCCACTTTCCTCACCATGCCTCGCCTCCCAATCGTACTCCAACCCAACGTGCTTTCTGTCCTCCTATCTCAACCCTTTGATTTTCCTCGGCTCTGCTCTGTCTGACTTCTTTCCACCTTATCTATCGCGCACGAAAACCCTACAAGGGCGTCTAGAATGCCAAATGCGTCTCTCCTTAGCACCAAGCACAGCATCCATCATGATCTCCGTCTCACTCCTCTCCCTCCCCAGCTTCCTCTGCGCACCCCCACTCTCACCCTCCTTCACAACGCCACCCCCAACTTTCCCCCCATTCTTGTCCGGTGACACTTTCCAGAGCCTGGTTTCCTCAATCGAAGCCGAGATCTCGAATTCCCCTCTACATAATGCCATCGCGCCTATGACAACCTGCGCTTCGTCTTTTGGTCCGATAGGGGGTAAGTTCTGCTGCAGCGTGCCGATCCACGCGAACTTGCGCGTGAAATCCAGCGCCACGTTCGGTGGGCGATTACACAGCGCTGGCATCAATCTCAGCGTAGGGTAAATAGGCTCATCCGTCCTATTCGTGACTACAACTTTGATCTGCGCGAACTCGTCTGTGAACACGGTGTTATTGCCATCTTCGCTTTCGTCTTCGTTTTCGATGGATACGTCGATGCCGACCTCGTCGATCTTAATCGCCTCGATCATGCGGGGCGCGAGGCGTAGGCCGCGTAGCTCTATTGTGCCTTGCCTGGATGGACCAGATAGCGTTTTCCACGAACCTGTGAGTCTCTCTAGGATCTTCTCTCGGTACCAGAATGCTTCGCGGTTTCCGCGCTCGATGTCCGGCGTGATCTTGCTGCTGCTAACGACGAATTGGCGTTGTCGGGAGGGGTTTAGTGCTGGTATTGACGCATGTGGATCGTCTATGTATACCCTTGGGACTGGGACGACGATACGGTTTGTATTCCCTGGTAGGATGTGCTCCTGTATCACGATATCATTGTCCGCTTTCAAGGTGACTTGCATGTCACTTGGCCATGCGTTTCGAAGATCCAGCAATAGAAGACAGTGCTTCTCGTCAGATATTATAGATTCTGTTTCCGGCTCCTCGGCATCCAGGCGAGTCCAGATAGGCTTAGGCACCTCGCCTTTGATAGGTAGGACATCCATTCTCGAGAGCTCTACACTAGCATTGACCGTAATGGTCAGGTCGAGGCAAACTTGGCGGGTATGAAAGTTGTTCGTGATTTCGGATTGGGGGACACCAAGGTGTGCATAGTCGACTTGAATTGTCCCATTAGTAAGACCAGGCTTCCCAAGGATTTCAAAATCAAAAGTAGCCGTGCCTCCTGGTGCTATATATCTTTTCGAATCATCGATCTTGCGCAATCGTAGAGCCTGTTTCCTTGCTAGAATGAGTTCATACTCGTACAGTTCCGCAGGTGTTGCGTCTCTGCTCGTTAAGGCTGTTTGTAGAGGGCCTTGTGTTGAGTCCTGAAAAGAGAAGAGCAGTAAATCTGCTGGGGTAGTCGATGAGAGGTTTTGCAGTGTGACGAAAAAAACTTGCCGTTCTCCTTCTAAAATCATCACCGAAGATTGGAAAAGGGTTGTGGACTTGATGACGACGAGAGGCTGGGCAGATATAACGCTCAATCCAATGCTATCCGGTGTCAGTGAAGGCCCTGGGAAGGGTAATTTCTTGTTTTGCTCCAGCGCCACCAATCCAATCCCTTTGATTTTCGTTTCCGTATCTGGAGCCCATGCCTGAGGGAAAATGGGAAATCTCCTTTCACGGCATCCACGTACTTTCACTATGGCCCCGGTAATCTTTAGGTGGCCTGCAGCTTTAGGCGTTCCAGTAAGCTTCAGAATCTGTGTGCGATAAGGCCCTATTATTGTGCTCGTTATTGAAGATTCAAAATCGGCGCCTCCTGCATCTAGCTTAATGCTTTCAATATCCACATCGATTTCGTAAGGGTTTTGGAGGGTAATTCTGAAAGTTGCTGTTTCCCCTGCAACAAGGGTCTTATCCACCGCCGCTTTATCGGCTCGTATAAATGGGTTATATATAAAAGGATTTACATCCTGCGAGGTGCGCGCAGTTGTTACACCCGGCAAAACGGTTTTCGGATGTGATGTAGGTGTTCTGGTAGGTGGCAAAGGGTCCATCGTGATCCCTCGAACAAGAAACTCGTCCCAGTATTCTGCAGACAGATGACCCATCCCTAACCTTTGGGAAAGGCCAGAGGTTTTCGAGATATTTGTTGCCAACCTGATCTGCTCCTCCCTCGTGATTATAGGAGCTGCATCCTCTCGGCGTGGCCCTGGCGCAACTCCGCTCCCGGCAGTACGCAGTAAATCGCTGGAGAATTTTAGCACCCCGTTGAAGTCCGGCAATGCCTCGGAAAAATTGATGCAAGCTCTAAGAATATTGATTTTGACGTTATCCATGCCAAATTTCCGAGTCGACGATTGACTCTGAATTCTCGCGATGACTTTTTCATCAGTATCACTTATCTGGCGTGACTCGTTAGAAGGTCCACGAACGGTGTCGTCGAAGTTGACTACTCCATAAGTTTTGCAAAGCAACCCGAGGAATGCATCAATCCCATGCTCTATATCACCTTCACCTAACTCAAGCGCCAACGCTCCATTTCCATGACCGTTAATGGCGTTGAGGGCCACTAAGCCAGCAGCTGGATGAATACCGACCTCGGCGGCGCCCCGTGTCCTCGCTTCAACCAAGCCACCAATTAACACCGATACCAATTCCCGGACAACCATAGCCTTTTTCCTGTGAAATCCGAGTGAGCCAAGTACAGATGCAATTCCACTTAGAATAATCGCACGATCTACTGTCGTAAGCATTTCGGGCGCAGATGATGGGAAAGCCTTGAATAATAGAGTCGTGATTTGAGCGCGAGGGGGGTTGATAGTTAGGCGAGGTGATCTGTTAAGGGGTTTTGTTGGCAATTTGCCAAGGACGATTCCGTCCAAGAATCTCTTATCTAGCTTGCCATCACATAGATGAATTCCCGTAAGCATGGTACAAAATCGGATAATGGATTCCGATAACGGCAGTGGAGGAAGTTGTTCGCCGGAGATCCTACAATATAGCCCTATTATTCTCTCCAGAAGATCTGGTAAAATGTTCTGAAGATTCCATAGATGCTTCGGTTGATCAAGATCTCCCTCCTCAACGTCTGGTCCCTTGGATCCGCTGCTGATAGCCTTGTCATTCGCAGGTAGGCATATTGTAGGAACTTGGAATTGGACCCCAATCCAACCAAGTAAAAGTAAGCAAATCGTGATTAATTCAAGTGCTTTACCATGCCATAAGTGATCGTTGATCGACTTCGCAATGCTGGCACCCTCTACCAGCTCTTTTAGCGCGTCAGTCCATCGACCAGCTTGAAGATATAAGGAACCAACTAGGATGATTGCCCGTCCTCGACCTTTATTCCTGAACCTTTCATTTAACCCCCCAGGTCCAAAGCCTTGTACAGAGACCTTGTCTTGAGTTGTTGGCTTCATGCCCCCGGCTGAGTCTGGTCGAGATTTCGGGTCGGGGCTTGTCGCATCAGAGGCGCTTCCGTTCGCGCCAGCGATATCATCAAATGTGGTTGGCGGGTTAGATAGCCCACTACGATGTACAGGAGTCGTAGGTCGGGCTGAGGGGGTCGAGCTGTTAGACCCAAAAGGGAGCGACTTGAAAGGGACGGGCATTGACATGCGGGCCTGGTTCCTATCCCCGGCACCGCTACTAGATGCCGACCTTGTGATAGATGGTATGGCATGCTGCGAATTTCGTCGCGCCGCCGGGTTTGCATCATCCGAAGCCCAACCAGAATTCCCATTCAACCCCGACCTAACAGGAGCCTGGCCTGGGGAATCTATATTCGTCTTGCCCTCGTAAGATTTGGCAAGGGTCGTCATTTCTGCCAGCAACAAAGAGGAAATATCACACATTATTGTTTTAATCGTAGTTCTCTTCGACTTTTCCACTGACGGTATCGTTTTGATGCCCTCGGGCATAGGGATTGTATTATCGATATGCGGCGCATAATCGAATATTAGCACCTCGTGGGCCAGTATTTTTGGATATGCGTCCCTCAAACTTTCAAGCTCTTGATACAGAGTCCTTATATTCCTCTCAACCATGGTTGGCGCATAGCCGTTGGCCGACTGCCTCTTACTAAATGCCACATTTTCGAGTTCCTTTCCGTCGGCGATAGCAATAAGAGCAAGAGGTTCACGGTAGAGTTCGAAGGGGGCTAAGGCGAGGTGTGAAGGTGGAGGCACATAAGTGATCAGATCGTAGAACATAGCGCCATTCGGAAAAGCAAGAGGAGAGAACATGTCTAAGGTGGGGTTCGTTAGTCGTGTGGTCCTTTAAGATATACATGCTGGACTATTTGCCATTAGAAAGTAATTAGCTTACTCCGATTTGGTCGCGGGTCGGGAGTGATGTCGCCAAGGTAGACGACATTTTCCTCGTTCAGTCTCTGGACGAAAGAGCAGAACCTGTCTCGCGTGATCTGGCCGACGGGTAAGACTAATGCCCGCACCCTCGCCGGGGCGACGGGTAACATAGAGTCCAGGCTCATCCTAACATCTGCCTAGTTTTTATACCGACATGGCAGAATAGCCGCATGCCTACGGAAAACGGAGGGGTAAGTAATTCGTTGTCACGGTGTCGCGCAGTTCAGTGTTCAGTGTTCAGTGTTCGATGCTCAATGTTCGTTTGATTCTTGGCCGAGCTTAGGTACGTCGCAAACGTCGTTTCAGTATTAAGATTTGGGGATCGTTAGTCTAATCTTGGTATCTGATCGGCCCACAGATAAAATAAGTTCGAATGTGGGATCGTGAATAATATGTCAAAATGTTCAAATGCAATGCTCTTCATAAAAGAAATCGTGGAATTATGATGCGAAAGAAGCCCAAGATTCAAGCTCCTGAGCCTCGTGCGCCGTCAAACACAGCTGACCAATCAAAATCCAGATTAGCAAACAGGGGTAATCCAGAAAGAGAAACTGCCGTCCGGGGTTTGACAAGCATGTACCAAAGTATCCAGGAAGGCACTTTTAGCAAATGGAAGTTTAACGATCTGGGCAGGTGCAGTGCTATATGATCAAATTAAATGTCAATAAGCTTTAGACATTTCCAATCCAGATATTAAATGAATACAAACATCGTGTTTTAAACATCTCTGAGTACATATTCGAACATGTTCGGATTTTAGTCGCCTAATTTTAGAATGTCAGGCCATGATGTTCATAAGCTATGAGCTATGGAATCCGTGCAATTTCATTTACCGTGCCACATGTAAACGATCTCAATTCAGTCTATCAAAGCAATTCTAATCGCCAGAATATACCCTCATATTGTTCATACATTGATGTTTGCTCATACAAGTCATAAACTTGATATCAACTTCATTATTTTCATCCTCTATGTCGAGATTGTACTTGATGGACCTCCGGTTCCTTCCGGTTTCCCTTCCGCCTTGACTTTACCTTGCGTCGCCTCATTCTTCAACTCCGATTCAAAAATATCAACTGCAACACTTGCTTCGACAAAGTCTTCCAGCTCTTCCGTCACCGTTTTTAACTTCTCCTTCACAGCCTCGGCCCCTTCAAATCCCACTATGTGACGCGCCGGAGGATTCTCATGTCCACCAATAGCAGTAAGAGCGTATACTGTCTCACCCACCAGACGGTCCATTGAAGAAGGCGGAAGTTTGGGGAATCTTTGAATAATCTCCGTTTCTGAAGACTCAAGAGCAGTGTCAGGATTTAGATTCAACACATTCGTCAACATATCCCTAACGCTAGGTGCCGGGTTGGTCTCGCTATCGTAATACGGCAACGAAGGAGAAAATACAATCTTGTTAGTCAATGATTGTATCTCCTTATGCGGTTGCACTATTGTTACTTTGATATTGAAGGGTGCAACTTCATAAGCTAAAGAATCGCAAAATCCCTCAAGCGCCCACGTCGCCGCTGTGTATATAGGCATCCCGGGTGTGCCTATATGTCCGCCGATACTTGTGAGTATCATAATATGGCCGGTATGTTGCGCACGAAATGTCGGAAGCGAAGCTTTTATGAAGTTCACCTGCGAGAAGAAAATCGTCTCGAATTGGTCGCGGACTAGGTTCTGTGTCGCCGGCGTGGTGGATAACTCTTCAACGGTTCCGACAACGGCTATTTGGAGAGAATCATCTTGTCAGAATTCTATTTTACCCCGCCGAGATGTACATGTGGGAATGTGGGATGTTCGTGAGCTGTGCGTGGGGAAAGGTTGGCATACCTTCGGATGTGCAACACAACAAAATATCTATGCGTCCGAATACATGCTTGGCTTCCGCCACAGCTGCACTGCATTGGCCCATAACCCGACCATCACAACGTATACTCCGAATGCGATCTTTCCATCCTTCCCGATCCTTGCGATTGCTCTTGCACTCGTTGACTAGCTCGCGAAATTCGGCGCTTCGATCGTCGTGCTCGATTTCGTGCGGAGGCAGGCAAGCGACGACATAGTCACCGTGCGTCAGCAATTGCCTTATCAATCGGACGGCCAGCGGGGTCAGTGAAGAAGTTAGGAACCATGTTCGCGGAGAATTATGCGTCGCTACAACACGATTCATTAGTCGGGATTGCGGTCGAGAAACAGCATTCAGCCAAGAAAACTGCGAATTGGCATCTGAGATTCGCACAATGCGGGCAGGAAAAAAGCTGTGGGCGAGGCTAGAGGAAGGCTGCTTGATCTTGGGATTCTCGGGTCGCGCAAAGTCGCGCAATCAAAGAAAGAGAAAACCAAAAGAGCTTTGAAGAGAAAGCTTAGATGGCTTAGGTAAGGAAGACAAGGTAGGTATTGGAGGTATTGGGCAATGGGTGATTGCAAAGGTAGCTTAGCTTGACGCACGGAAAGATGCTGCAGGGACGGAATGCGAATGTCGTGTTGGACCTGACTCGGCGGTCTTCCTTTCGGACATTTCCACCTTTTCCTCTCTTCTCTTTCGCTTGATTGTAAGGGTTCGCTTCGAGCCGCTGGCAAATCAACAACTGGACGCCACTTAAGACAAATCCGATTCTAGCAATGATCCCGCATCACCACAACTGCAATCGGTCGATCGCAGCAGGAAACCAAGATGCAGACAAGCGAGGGTCAGCCTTTCTTTAACATCAAGATCAGGCTTTCTTCCCTTCAACATGACAGGAAGCGAAACAAGACAAAACGAAAATGAAATAAAACGAAGAATTGGTTCGTGATAATTGTCGAGGGAGTAAGCTAACAAACAGTCTAGATTTAAATCATCGAGACTAACAAGGCCAACAAATCCATATCTGAAGCAGCTATATGGTTATATGTTGTCGTATTACACTATACTTACGTTTAATGGACTATGTTGCCTACCTATCTCAATCTAATGTACTGATCAGTTAACCTCGCCTCTAACTCCCCTAATGGGGGTATCCTGTGCCTCGAGCCGGCAATTGACAGGTCCCGAAAGAACGAAAAGGGAGGTCAGGGAACATCATTGACCCCACCACGCACGCTACAGCCGCGTGAGGAGGTGGGTGAGGAGGATGAGGAGGCCTATAAGAAAAGTGCTTTTCAGTCTCGATGAGGTCGATTCAGGATGAGCAGTTCTCGGCATGGACAAATCCCGTCTGTTTCCAGAGTCGAGGTGTCAATGTGTCCAATGCGTCAGGTACCATAATGTCATGCATGTCCTGTCATAACTGAGTAATAAGTGAAAGAGGATTAGCTGCAACACAAGTCGACCTCTCGGGTGCTGCCCTTGCTTGAGTTGGGGTTTGCGGGATCTCAGCACGGCCGAGGTTGTAGTGCCAGTTCGGTTTCGGCAGCCATCTCGGATATCACAGATGCAATGCAACAGCAACTCAATATAGTAACACGTTCTGTCTCGAACCGTTTTCTCGTAGTACCCTCTTTTTTTTTTCTCTTTTACTTATTTAGTCAACCTTGGAAATCTGGGGAATCCTGGGCCAACACCATCTTAGGATGCCTGTCGGGAAGATCGCAAAGACTATTCCACCCACGCGGGTTGCGCGGGAGATACCTAGGTCAGCGAAAAGGGTACCTCAAAGTTGAGAGGCGCATGGAAAGCCACATAATGTGAGTGATTTGATCTGGTGTGCGAAGATGTAATTTAAAATATTCGTTTATCTGAATTGAATCTTGCAGGTAGGTGTTCTAAGAAGGTTATCTTGCAGGGGTACTAGTATGCGTTGTACTTCCCAAGACGGGTCGGAGTTGAGTATATTAAAGTTCCAGCTATTATTTAGTCCGGTCCGTAATATTGGATTCATTGGATTTTACCAAACTAAGGGTTAGCACGTACGGTGAGAGGTTTCGGAGGGAGCAAGCGCGATTTCTTCTTTTTTATTTCATTGCTTCCGACGTCGGGACTAAGAAGAACCGAATGATTCAAGCTGTCACCTGTTTTCACTTGCTAACCGCAATTGACGTTCTGACCATTCAGCGGTTTCCATCAGATGACTCAGCCCTATGAGATTCAAGTTTTTAAACCTTGAATGTATCTGAATAGCGGTCACTATATCATTATATTGAACATACTTCCCTTTAAATATCTTATATTTTACCTATAGTCTTGCAAAAATGCCCTCCAGGGCTGACATCACCTACTTCGGCGCGGGACCAGCGCTACTGCCGACAGCCGTCCTTGAAAACGCCTCTCAAGCCCTCCTGAATTACAATGACACAGGACTTGGCATTGCTGAGCACTCTCATCGCTCTCAATATGCCGCTGACATCATTAATCAAGCAAAGGCCGATCTAGCCACTTATCTCGATATCCCCGATGACTATGAGGTTCTCTTCATGCAAGGTGGCGGAAGTGGCGAGTTCTCCGCTACCATGTACAACCTTGTTGGCGTTTGGGTAACCAGGAAAAAGGCCGAAATCCTCAAGCAATTGGGTGCTCAGAGTGAGGAAGAGGTAAACCAAGACGAATTCGTGTCAGCACTCAAGAAGACTGTTGAGTCCGAGTTGAAGCTTGACTACCTAGTGACGGGTGGCTGGTCTTTGAAGGCCTATCAAGAAGCTGGCCGACTTCTCGGCCCGGAGTTCACTAATCTAGCTACTGATTCCCGGGCCGTGAACCAAGGCAAATTCGGCAAAATCCCAGATGAGAGCACGTGGAAACTGTCCAAGAATGCTGCTATGGTATACTATTGTGACAACGAAACCGTAGATGGTGTCGAGTATCCCAAATTTCCCAATGCTCTCGGCCCCGATTCAAATGGTGTACTGCCTATCGTCGTCGCGGACATGTCATCAAACATCTTGTCCAGGAGAATTCCCGTCGAGAACTTCTCCCTTATCTTCTTCGGTGCACAGAAGAACCTCGGTTCCACAGGAGTAACTGTAATCATTATTAAGAAGAACCTACTACCGCCGGCATGCCCGCAGCCATCTCCGACATTAATGAGAAAGCTTGGCCTCCCCATTCCTCCGGTTATATTCTCCTATGAGACTGTCGCCAAAAATAACAGTCTTTACAACACGCTCAGCATCTTTGAGTACGACCCTCCACTACCTGCTACTTGCGTCATTAATGTCTAACGTTGTAATACAGCGTCTATATAGCCGGCCAAGTGCTCAAAAAGTTGCTTACGACCTTCCCGAACAAGGTTGACGGCCAGCAAGCAGTCGCCGATCAAAAAGCGGAAATCATCTACAAGACGCTCGAAGCATACCCGAACGTCTACAAGATTGTTCCAGATAAATCGGTCCGCTCCAGAATGAACATTTGTTTCCGCGTGACAGCAGTAAGTAATTGTCCACCTTAAGTAGGTTCTATTTTCGAGTATCACTAATTATTATCTATAGGGAGGTGACACGGAAGCCACAGAAGCGAAGTTCCTCAAAGATGCGACTGCTCGCGGTCTTACCGGTCTGAAGGGTCACCGAAGTGTTGGTGGCATTCGTGCCAGTAACTATAACTCAATCCCACTTGAAGGAGCCCAGCGACTCGCGGACTTCATAGTGAACTTTGCTCAAACTCAGTAATTATATCCCTACATAAGGCAACAATGAGTAAACCACTAGGTCCTTTGAGGCAGCGAGTATGTATGGCCCAAGTCCGAGCATAGCGGAGTTGATAGGCTCGGAATACGGAGTTTCTTCGATAATGGTAAGAATTTTATCACCAAAGGTGATAAGTTTGGCATATTCCCATGCCCAGTTTTCTTATTTTGCAAGGTCGGCGTTGAGTTCTCGCATCGCATGGTACGGCAAAAAGGGGGACTAAAACAGCATTCAACATGGCGGTTAGATCGTCACACATAAACACATATAGAAATATTAACACATGCTAGACAAAATATACTATTCATCTAGGTCCAAAAATACCCGCATATCCATATGAAACATTTGTCATTTTCTTAACTAAGTGCCTAGTTATCGAAACGATTAAATTTCCAACTCAGCCTTCAACCACGCCGGGATCTCCGGCGGCTTCTCCCACCCATCCAAATACGTCTCCTTCGGAACCCCTTCACCAGACGGCTTCGCATAGATCGCCGAAACATACGCCACCGTCTCCCCGGCCTTGATCGTATGCTGTAGCGTCGGGATCACCGTCCGACTCTCCACCAGATTCGAGTTCGGGTCCGCATTCACTAGATTCGCGGCGCGCGTGATCTTGCTTCCCTCGAGCGCCTTGATACCCACGGCCCCCTTCGACACCGCGAACGCGCCCTCCGCGCCCGGGGCCCAGCCCGCCGGCGTCGCTAAGTCGTAGTTCCCGATTATCTTCGGGAACGTGCCCTCGTGCGTCGCCGCATCGTACGGGTCCAGGTACCGCCCGTCCCGCGCCCGCTGGTTGCTAATCGCGAACGAGCCGTCCGCCGTCATCACCTCGCGGCCGGCGCTTATATGGTGCGCGCGCAAATGCCAGTTCGGGGTCTCCGGGGAGGGCGGGATAAGCGTGGTTCGTACTTGCACGTCGGGGAACGGGCTCCAGAGGGATACTAAGACCGGGGTTGAGCCACGGTGCTCGAGTGCGGTGTACGTGGAGAGCCGGCGGGTTTTCCAGTACTCGCCGCCGTCGTCGGAGAACCCGAGTTGCGAGGCTAGCGCGTATTGCTCGAGGGTGAAGAGACCTGGGGGCACGGAGTACGCGTATGCGGAGCTGTAGGCGAAACAGCCGTATTTTGCGTGCGTGCCTTTCATGGGGTAGCTGCAGGCTTGGCCCGAGGAGAGGAGCATGCAGTGGTTGCCAAGGTAGCTGTAGGGGATGTCTTGTTAGTAAAGAGAGGAGATAGGAATTACAGAGTTTGAGAACTTGCCTTGCAATGTGACCTGGTTGTGGGAGTTCCTTAACCTGCGGAATAACGGGGCTGGCGAGTTCCTCTTCAGAAGTCCAGAAGGGGTGCTCTGGGGGCACAGCAAGACAGATGAAAGCTAAACACGCCCAGTACTTTGATTTTGGTTAGTATGTGAAATATCATAAATAAGGAGAACAACTTACAGGGCTTCCAGGGCTGTTATAGTTCTCTGCCATCTATTTTCTATTAGTAACCTCCTAGGATTTGAAAAGGGGGTTTCTATTACTTACATACATATTGGGATACGAATACCCAATAGTTAGCGTTCCACTCGGACTCCAGATGTCGGGCTGAGTCTGCCACCATCGTAAGTGTCGTAAGACTACGCCTTTTACCATGCCCCATGTAAGTGGCTCTGGTAGTTCAACTCCGGCGTATGCTAAGGCACCCCAGAAAGACACCATTGCGAACCGATAGCCTACGCTGCGGCCGAAGGGAATAGATCGGCCTGAGAGGACATGTTAGCTACTAACGAGGTTTACTTAAGTTACCATCTCACCTTCGTTATCGTAGTAGTGGATCAAGTCAAGCGCAACTTGTTTCGCACGGTTCTTGAACTCCTCGGCTCGTGCTGGCTCATCCTCACCTGCTAGCTTCGCGTAGAGAAGCTGCAAAAACTGGATGGCGAAGCTTGAGGAATAGTAGTCCATCTCTATCAGGGGGCTATATTTAGTCTCTCAACCACAAAGTTCTTATGTTCAAGATTTCAACATACGGTGAATTCCCTCCGGTCCGTCATTTGACCAACCGCCACCACGATAGAAGGTATTGAGGTGCTCGATATCGCGGTCTAGTCTCTCTTGTGAGAATTTGCCCCCGTTCTTCTTCAACCCGAGGTTTGCAAAAACACGGAACCAGAGCCAATTGGTATTGGGCATGCTAGAATACTATTAGTTCTATGCCCGGGGGGATTAATTCGGCTAGATTTACTTCTTCTCGTTAATTGAGTTGCCTAGCCAGTTTTCGACATTTTCCCGCTCCTTTGCATTGAAAGAATCCCATATTTCAGGGGCAACAGCTAGCGCGTAGCCTATCTTTTTGTGAGCTTCTATTCTCCAATTCTATGATGGGTTCATACCGAGAGGACACATTTCTACCATTCTTTGGTCATTATCTCGTGGGTATCCCCAGTACTCTGGGTTTTCAGGATCGGTTCCTGACTTGATCCCCTGGATCCACCATTCTTTTCCGTGGTAGTCACCACCTCCGGCCAACAGGCAAGCTAAACCCCAGAGAGGCCGACAGATACCTTCTACTTCAGAGGCAGTTTGGTCAAACCTGACAGCAGTAGCTCCGGGACATTTAACTCGAGCTTTTTGCGGGGAGAAGAATGGCTCAAGGGGATCGAGAAGAGTCTTGAGGAGCTCCTGGACAGAAGCACGGTCGGTGATTTTCACTTTAGAAAAGGGGTGGATGCCATTGTAGCCAAGGACAAGTCCGGTCTTCGGCTCCGCCATCGTGAATACCCGAATAAGGCTAGCAACCAAATTGCTAGTTATAGGAAATGAAAATTACTGAAACTTACAATAGATGAGAAGAATCAGAGAAAAAAGAGAAACAATCTGTCATACCTCACAACATACTTGAGTTTAACCTACCTCTCTACGTGGGGCTCACCTTCATCAGTGGCCATGTTCGCGAACAAGAGGATGAGGGGCTCCCCTGGGGGTTTGTGGGGTGATGGAGAGCTCGCGGCTAATATCACAGATGAATTCGTCCATTAAATCCCCACCAATTGACGTAGTTTAGAGCTAGCAAGGCATGTAGGCTTTATCTGTACATGAGGTAGGTAGCAAAGGTCAAGAATTTCGCCGATTCGGTCTAGATTGAAGCGATGGGGGCTCCACGGTCGAGCCTTTGTGAGTGTAGTATGTCTAAAAGTCCGTGTTGTTGCCTCTTCCCATACAAATATCCTGGGATGTTTATTTGTTAATTCTTCGTCGTGATTTTGTTGATTTTGTTAAAGACGAAGTACGACTTCAGTCTCGAGATTTTAGTTAAGATATGATATTCGTATATACCTTGGCTCGGCATAGAGAAAACAAACTCCCTTTATGACTGTTTCCTTTCGTGACACAGTCAATTAAGTCACTGTCGGATGGACAAAAACAAAATCTGACTTCAGGGATCTCTATACGCTGTCATCTTGTATCGATGTTCAGTGTTGATATTATCAAGGAAGGTTAGCACTACCTAAATGAAGTAGTACTCAGATCTAGGTACCTCCATTTTTTCGGAAGAGAGGTCGCTAATAAAAGAGCCACGGCAGTGAATAGAGAGAATGCGGAGCTTGTTGGGGAAATGCGGGACGCGGGGTACAGCGCCCAGTATGTGGCAGTACAAATACTGGGTCCTCACTGGGTCCTTTAATTAGCATAACTTACAGCATAGAGGCTTATGATTGGTTCTTTAATTAACTATCATCGAAGGCTGTTCGTGTATGAAGTACGATGATGTTCTAAAAGATGGCTGATTTCTTGAATCTTCAAGTCATATACATGTCATTCCATGGCAGAAGAGAGGCCTATTCGCAGAATATCAAAGTCCATGTGAAGATCTGAAAAAAAGGGAAAAACAATGGAACGCGGCTACCAAAGGATCTGGTTTATTACCCCATCGTTGTGCACCTTGCACAGTGCCGAAGGTGCGAGGGTGGCTGAACGGACGTAACGAAGGATCTCCGATACGTGGTACGAATTTCCACCAGATTTCAACTTCAGCTTAGCTAGGTACAGAAGCCACTATTTTGAGCCGACAGTACATTTGTCGTAAGAGGCTTGCGTGAGATAAGGTGGTTGCATAGCTATCCAAACACTTAAGACATAATGGCTTCTACCCCAAGAAAGCTATGGGAACACTCCAATCCCGAAAAGACACAGATGTATGAGCTTATGCAACGCTTAAACAACAAATACAGCCTGAAGCTTAAGGTGAGAATAGCTGAGATCACGGATCGCAGCCCAGAAACTAGCTGACCAATAACAGACGTTCCAAGATCTATATCAATACTCTGTTACCAAACGCTCTGATTTTTATAGCGAGGTCTTTGAGTACTCCAACTTCCTCTACACCGGCTCGTACGCCAGAGCTGTAGATGAGAGTAGACCAATTGATTCCGTCCCACCCTGGTTCGAGGGAGTCTACCTCAATTGGGCTGAGAATATTCTATGGTCTCGCAGACCTGGTGATCCCACTGATCACCATGGCACGATAGGAAAAGAGAACACTAAGATTGCCGTGACTGAAGTTCGGGAGGGCGTTTCTGAAATCAGACATGTCACGTGGGCGACGCTTCGAAGACTCGCGGCTCTTTACGCCTCCGCGCTTCACGCTGGTGGTGTAAAGAGAGGAGACCGAATAGCCGTCGTCGGTTCTAATAGTGTGGAGACTCTTGTCCTCTTCATCGCTACTGGATGGTTAGGTGCTATCTTCAGTAGCAGCTCAACTGACATGGGCGTTCAGGGGATATTGCAAAGGACCGTTCAAATTAATCCTAAGGTAGGATGAATTACTCCTTTTAAGCCTGTACTAAGTTACTGATCAATCCCAGTATATCTTCATGGACGATGCCGCTCTTTACAACGGCAAACACGTGGACTTGCGCCAGAAGATGGCTGACGTCGTTTCGGGAATGAAGAGTTGTGCCAATTTCTTAGGCCTGATTTCGATTCGACGTTTCCAAGATGCCTTGGATATAACCAATATCCCTAAGACCCAAACCTTTCAATCGTTCATTAGTAAAGGCGGCCCTCTATTAGCCCCACCGATTACTCGGATCGCCTTCCACGAACCATTTCTCATCTGTTACTCCTCGGGAACAACTGGCATTCCAAAAGCTATAGGTACGAAACACTATCATTTATTTAGTTGACGAGATTTCCGTGTACTGATAGAAATTTGTTTTAGTACATTCTGTAGGAGGTGCCCTCATTAGTCTGGCCAAGGAGGGTCGTTTTCACGAAGATGGCGGACCAGACAGTGTCGCGTTGCAATACACAACTACAGGCTGGATCATGTATCTCGTATCAACAACCTACCTCCTGCTCGGTGGCAGATCCATCTTGTATGATGGGTCCCCTTTTCAGCCAGACCTTCAAACATTTATCAAGTTGATTGGCGATCAGAAAGTCACGAAATTCGGAACTAGCCCTCGATGGTTCTACGAGGTTGCTAGAGCGGGAATTTCGCCAAGGGAGATCACAGATCTGTCGAATCTACGAGTTGTGACGAGCACCGGAATGGTGCTTCCGGAGCAGACATTCGAGTGGTTTTACGACAAAGGCTTTCCGGCTCGTGTTCATCTTGCTAACATATCTGGTGGAACTGACATTGTGAGTTGCAAAGTATCCTTAGACGTAGCTGTCCGCTGATTTAATTTTAGGCTGGCTGTTTCGGTGCTGGCAATCCACTCACTCCGGTTTACGTGGGTGGAACACAAGGGCCCTCTATTGGGGTCAAGGTAGCGTTGTACGACTCTCTACTTCCTAGTGGCCCCGGAAAGGAAGTTCCTGACGGAACGCCTGGAGAACTTGTGGCCCCAGAATCGTTCCCCAACGTGCCAATTTATCTGTGGGGTGATAAATCGCCGGTAGGAGTGCCTGTGTCCAAATTCCACTCTTCCTATTTCGCCAGATTCGATCATGTATGGGCACATGGAGATTTCTGCGTCTTCCACCCGGTTACGAAGAACCTCACTTTCCTCGGAAGAGCTGATGGTGTTTTGAATCCCAGTGGTGTCCGCTTCGGTTCTGCGGAAATTTACAATGTTCTCGAGAGGAACTTTGCCGACCGGGTAGCTGATTCGATTTGTGTTGGCCAAAGACGACCCCAAGATAACGATGAGAGTGTTCTCCTATTCTTGCTCATGCGGCCTGGCCATAAATTCAACTCAAATCTAGTAAAGGAAGTGAAAGAGGCTATCGCAAGAGAAACGACCAAGAGACACGTGCCCAAATATGTGTTTGAGACTCCCGAGATACCTGTAAGTTAAGAACATATCCCTCGAAGTTTTCATTATACTAACTTAAGAGTAGACCACGGTAAATCTCAAAAAGGTTGAGTTGCCGGTGAAGCAGATCGTGTCTGGCCAAATTATCAAACCGAGCGGCACACTGCTTAACCCCCAAAGTCTAGACTACTACTACAAGTTTGCTAAGATTGAAGAGCTGGTTAGCCCTAAAGCGAAACTGTAGCGAAATGCCATAGACTGTCTTGTACACATTAATCTGTATCTAGGATAGAACTAGATTATTATGATTGATGGGTTGAGTGATGGAATTGATCTGACGGAATATTCGGCATTCAAGAGGTTGTACCTGGCAAATCTGTCTCATCACCAGGTATATATATTATTAATAAGCACACGCTTTTGGGTCGATTGCTACTGCCAAGGGAGTGAATTTGCTCGACTTTGAGTTGCTAAAGAAGTGGAATGCTGTTAAGGTTTAGCCGCACACTAATTTAACTCTAGGCTCTAGTATCACGATTAAGGAACTGAAAAACAAGGTTACATCTAATTAAAGGTCAACCGGTAGTTGCTCCTTCAGATTTCATAGATGTAGTTATGACTTCTGATTGACACATCCTTTAATCTACCATGGCTGCCATGTAATAAAAGACAAAGCAACTAACCGAGGTACCCGCATACTACTGATAGTCGACTTACATAATACAAGAGCCGGAAACATTCAGCTTCAAAGGAACGAACTCATGTCTCATGACAGTTCGCGTCTAGGCAAATCCCGGCTTGGAAGGAGTGTCAGCTGTCCCGACAGTACATATTTTCCCGAATCTCTCTTTCTCAGCGCCAACAGAAACGCCCCCTTCATGCTCAGGTAGCTTCCAGAGATACGTGTAAGTCATCGATACAATCATTGCGTATGTGGAGAATCCGGTCCGGGATCTAGTTACCTATCGTTATCGTCGAGGTGTGTACCCCTCGTTAGGTAGTATAGCTTGGTAATGGCCTTGAAATATTACAATAATGATTCTTGGTATTCTCACTGAAGGCCAAATATCACGCAAGTATGTCATTATTTCTCCCATTTATATAAGAAGGGCAGTATTCACGTGGAGAGTTTTGACTAGGTATGTACTTCGTACATATGTAGGACCTAGGTATTTTATATGTGCATTACATAGGTAGGTACTTACATAGGAAGGACTTTGTACCTAGGACATCCATAATATATTATGAATGGCAGGAACCTAAAACGATAGGTGTCATTCTAGCAGGTCTTAAAACCAATCGGCGTCCATTCACTCCAAAAGAGCTCCTGCCATTGCTTGTATGAATGCGTGATGTCTTATCAAATTAGCACGGCATAATACAATACATGCAGCAATTACAGCACAGGTACCGTAGTACAGTGTAAGGGACCCACTTTCCACCTACGTGTATCATAGATGTACTGAGAAGCGACTAGCGGGACGCCTAAGCACGGGATTTTGTAGGGATGTTGTAAGTTCAAAGCCAACTGATGCAACTGCCCAGTGCCAGTGCTGTAGGCCGTATCTAGGTACAAATCGGGTCTAAGAAGTCTTTGGACGGCTCCACTTATTTTAGGACCTATTTTTACCGTTAGTTTTAATCTTACCTTTTATATTTAATTTAATCTTACAATTGTAAATAAATCATTGTAATAATTTCGCTAGCTACCTAATCACAGCCTTAGAATCGCCCCGCAACTCGCAACTAATACAAAACGAGCTTTATTTAATGATATTACTTATCAAGCATCGGGGGGAAATAATTGATTTGACGAAAATTTCAAAAGACGCGCGCTGAGGTATGGCTAGTCAATCAGAGAGCTCAGACTCATGTGGCTGACGAGATCTATCTAACAAGACGAGCACTAGCAAGGAGCGAAACGAGGCGAAACGAAACGAAACGAAACACCCGCAACTAGTCACCACTCATTCCGACATGGATATTTCCAGGAGGCCTAATAGAAGGTCTACATGGTGGGAGAAAGCTCTGTCTGTTCCGTTCCTTAGCCAAGGGTTGATAACCGGGTCTTTATCTTGCTCTGCGGCAGATTTCGCAACACCACTGCTTCGTAAATGCCCCTTTGACCTGACTTCTATTGACTGGAAGCGTTCGCATCGGATTGCTGGTGGTTTAGATGGGTATACTTGGAAGATCTGGCTTCATGGGCACGATCGTCCTTACGCTATCAAGATGGCAAGTACACCTAAAAATACTTCGGCTTTTCACATACTAACAAAATAACCTAGTTTTGGGATACGGAACCACCACCTGGCTCCCGTCGATACCACGCCCCCCAACGAGAATGCCAAAACAATGCTATATTGCAATTAATGCAAGCTGCAGTTGAAAAAGTTGGGAGTCCTCCGATTTTAATCAACCCTAACCCAAAAACTGAACAAGACGCATTGCAGAATCTATTCATGTTTTCCCAGGAAGGCCGAGAAGCTGGATTATCAAAAATAGATTTTGAGCCTATGGTTATTTCGAGGATTCCACGTATAAGAGAATGCTATGGCTGGGTAAAGATTAATCGTTCGACTCTTAATACTTGGCCTCGAAACGCTCGCCCACAAAGTATGATTATAGAGAAACTTATACGAACAGTTTCTCCTGATAAGGATCATATTGCAATTCTCTATGAGTATATCGACGAAACCGAAAATGGTAACAACTCGGCAGTTGTGGAAGAGGTCACTGATTTTCTCTGGCGTGCTGGCTTTGGTTATACCGCTGCTTCCTTGGCGAGGAACTGGAAGAATGGAGTTTTGATTGATTACTCGGATATTGTTCACGTTGGTGGGTATGGGTGGCACCATAAATATTATGGATCGAGGAAGGCAGATAGGATACTCAAATTCCCAGATTGCGAGTGAATCTTGGAGTGCTGGTGGAACGCGATGTGATTAGATAAGAGGTCATTACTCGCTTAAGGTCTTATTGGCGGCTTAGCTACTAGGTGAGCCACCACTACCACCCCACCGATATCGCCGATGTGCTAGGTACCTACCTGGGTAGGTAAGGTACCATGTTCAATTAGGCAGATATCGCTACCTTTAGGTTTTAAAAGCAATCCTCAATCTTACATCAATACACCAATTTTATCTCTCGGTCAAAAATCCCATCGAATCGTCTCAATAATCTGCATAATAATACATGGTACTTGATCATGATCTTATTATTGAAACCTAGCTGATCTTTCATAGTCATTCGAAATACAGCCGCTGGAAGCGACCGTTTCCTTTGACGGTGCTGATGTTATATCAGCTCCCATTTGGCTCGATGGAAAGGGTCAGAAAATCTACTGGAAAGGCTGTGTCGTCAAAGTTTACAACAGTTGCAATAAATTCAAGGCCATAGCGCTGCATACCACTTGCGACGGTCAAGCTATAGTACCGGAAGGTACTGATGTGTTCTTAGGAAATAAGGGAGGCTTAATTAAAATTGGTTCTATATAAGCCACTTGGACCGTCCGCAATCCTCATCGCGAGAAACAAGGGAATCGACACAATCAATTGAACCGTGTCATCGGCTTTATCCGACATGTACATCGATACTGCATCCGTCCTTTCCGCTAATTCCATAGCGTCGTGTCGGTATCCGGCGCCTGCTCGTATCGCTTGTGTTAAAACCTCACCGAACATCAGTTCAATTGATTCCATGCGGCCGCCTTGGATAGCGAGAATTCCATTATGCCCAGGCGAGGATAACTTACAATTACCTGAGTATACATACCGAGCTTTATCGCGAGTCTCCACGTTCAAACCAAACAGTTCGCGAACAATATACTCCACTTTCACACTTCGGATCTCGAACAACATGCTGCAATCATCTGAGCGTATATACCACCTCATTGAGATAGAAGCCTTCGCCGCCCCATCTTGGGTATAGAATTTCCTCACAGCCTCGAATAAAAAGTTGGGCAGAAGTTGCTTGGCTTCTGGCACGGATGCGCCACTATCTAGCAGCCTCAGACCAACTTGATTGTCAATCGCCACCTCCTCTGGAGCTATCGAAGTTTGCAGCCACGGTTGATCCCGAGAGTCTGGAGTCAACAACACTTGTGGAAGATAGGGTTGACCATGCTCTGAGGCTTGCCACCATTGTTGATCCTGAGTGTCTAGAGGAAATAATGTCTGTGGGAGGGAGGGTTGCTCCTGTGCCGACGCTTGTGTGTGGCTTTGTGTCGATAGCTGTGGCATGGAACGTTGATCCTGGGTATCTGGAGTAAATGATACTGGTAATAACGAAGATTGACCTTGGGTGTCTGGAATTGTTGACGCCTGTGGATGGCTTTGTGTCGATGGCTGTGGCATGGAATGTTGATCTTGAGTGTCTAGGGGAAATAATGTCTGTGGGAGGGAGGGTTGTTCCTGTGCCGACACCTGTGCATGGCTTTGTGTTGATGACTGTGGCATGGAATGTTGATCCTGGGTATCTGGATTAAATGATATTTGTAATAATGAAGATTGATCTCGGGTGTCCGGAATTGTTGACGACATCTGCAATAGCGAAGATTGACTTAGATCACTTGAAGTCGCTAACCCCTGAGGCGTCGCTAGCCCCTGAGGCGGCAGGGTAGCTCTACCTGCCAAATGTCAACCAAATATCTTGTTAAGGGAACCGGAGGCGCAAACTAACGTTTTCTTTTCTTTCCCCCCTTTCCCGCCCAGCGAATGATCTTGTTCTCAAGTTCCGGGTTGATCTGCTGGCGGACTTTTTGCGCGATTTCTTTTTGGCGGTCAATAGGCTCTTTTCCCAACTGCTCTAGCCTCTCCCGTAATGCGGCTCGACCATCGTAAGAACGGGTCATCGTTGCCTTTGATTTGGCGTTGTAATACACAACCCAAGTGACAAAATCAATTCTGAAGATCTTTTCAAGCGAGCTGTCATCCAATCCTTTTGTTTTCTTCCATTCGGCATGTAGTCCTTTTGGACGGCGTGAGCGCCGAGCAACCCACTCGAAAAGCCAGGACACATCATCATCTTCGTCATCATCGCTGCTGTCGTCGCTGTCATCAGTATAACTACATTCGTCAGTTTCGTCTAACATTTCTGTCTCATCGTTTCGATTCATTTGGAAAGGTGATCTGAGCTGATGTCAATGTCAATGCGAGCGTTGAAAAGATCTCAATGCCATGTAGCTGACGTAAGGACTCAACTGACGTACGGTGCGGGGAGTTCATCTTTTAGTTACCTAAGATACAATACCATTCTGCCTACCTAGCGTACCACCGTCACCCCGCCCGCTAATTTTGCCAACGCTACGCCCAGGGTATTCCCGAAATATTAGAGTATTCCTGTTATTTAGAAGGTACATACCTAAGGTACAAGTACAAGGTCCAGGGGCTTCCATAAAAACCTGCCGCTTTCAACGGTAATTAACCCACCAACTCAAATTTACCTTAAAAAGCTTTATGAGACAGTAGTTAAATATAGCTTCAGCGAAAGCTTCTTACTACGTAAGGCCACATCGAGCTTTTGATAAACACTTTTACATACCTAAATGCTAGGAGACTAAGGTACATTTATAAGTGTGCATAGTTTATATATGGCCGAATAATAAAGTTATTTGCTAATATTCTCCATATAATAATAAGTTACCAGACTTATGTGAATAGTTATGTATGTAGCGTAAAGAATGCTATCTATTCTAGTCCAGATATACCCCAATAAGCTTGCCAAATCAATTGAGCAAGGGTTTTCTCCCTACAGGTGGCGGAACTTCTCTTATTTTTATATGTTCTCCATGAAGCTCACGGGGAGCGGGCCCTGGAACGTCGGCTAGCTCAACTCGAGGGGCGGGCAAATCACCCACAAGTTCAGCTGTATGAGATGGCTGGTCCCCTGGAAGCTCTGAATAACCCGGCGGGGGGTCAAGTCTTGCAGATTTGGTGGAAGGGGGGTGGTGGGACGGTTGGTGGGGATGGAATTCCTCAGATGGGAGAAAATGGTGCCAATGGTGGTAGTGAATATGCACATCCTCTTCGATTTTCGGAGAGCGGCATCGACGGCAGATACCTTCTGACTTTGGGTATCTAGTGCCTACGGGAAATCGCCGGTGGAAGTCTTTTGATCGAGGAGCACCACACTCGGTACAGCGGTGTCGATGCACCTTAGAGGAGACCATTATGTTGACAGTAGAGGCAAATTAGTCAAAATAAATCAAGCCGGAAGCCTTCTACTTCTTCTACCTGCGGATAGAGTAGGCCTTTTAAAAATAAAATGAAAAGGACCAAGTGGTCAGTTCTGTCCTTGAGGTACTTGTTTCGGCTTTTTTAGACACTGGACGATTCTGGCCGCGTATGCGGCAGGGACTCAGAGATAAAGCGCAACAACACATATAAATGCACATACAAATGCGGTGATACTACTTAGAGACTACATGTGAGGCTGCTGGAACACGCATAATGTCGTCTTCGTGTTCTCACTGGATCTGGTCCTCAGGGGAGGAAGCGCCCATGATCGTAGCGTCTAACCGCCTGGAGCATCTTACTTCCTCTCTACCCCGTCATGGTGCTGCACCAAGTCTAATATTAATCATAGGATGCCGCCAGCGTCATGCGATGGATCGTGGGTCTAAGAGGCTGTCAGATCGCATATGTCTTGACTTCCATGATCAAGGCGAAGTGCCACTCTTACTCGCAACAACTACTCTCCGTAGACAGCCCCGGGCTCAAGCTCAAGTCCCGTGCTGTCACCCGACAAAGGAAAACCATCCTGCAGCGTGCAATTCGGCAGCAGAAACAGATGCCATCATATTTTCGCAGTTAATGTATCCATTTGTTGATGTGATCTGCTTCTACGCGTATCGTCCGAAGGATCTGGAAGGTTTCGCCAGCCGCATGTCCATCTGGTACCATATAGGCCGACCTGCACTTCGAATCCACCATTCTCCCCGGGTATTAGTAGTGCTCGCTGGCTCGTATTGGACGAAACGAAACGAAAAGACAGTTCAAAAGAGAGCTAACATTTTCGTAAAAGAGAGTATGGCCCGGGTAGTCAGGGATTATTTCCCCAAGGTCTCTTTCTTAAGACTTCCCCAAGCCAACCACTTCTTCACTGTCCGCTCGGCTTTAGATAAATACACACAAGCTATCCAAGAGACACGTCGGAAGGCCCACGCTCTTTTCACGACAGAGCATTTCACGTCGCTGTTTGGCCATGCGTTTAGGACAGTGGGCAGGTCTAGTACCTTCTCCTTCGACTGTCTTCGTGCGGCCAGACAGGATTTCCCGGTCTCACCCAGCATGGCCTGGCACTTCAAGAACTTCGTACGACAGATACCACTGGCCAAGGAACTCCGCGAATTTGCGGCGCCTGTGATAGCATCGTGTATCTTGTTTGATCAATACCCACCGGGAATGCATCGTAAGTCTTGGAAGTCAGGGGTGGTAATGTGTCGAAGCTAACCTTCCTAGATTTCAAGCCTGCGGAGGTGTATGACAAACTTTACGGCGCTGCTTGTTTAGAAACAGGAAAGGCGGCTTTCCAGCAAGATCGTGAGGATGGCCTTCTACTCCCTAGCACGTTTTCTGCCCTGGTACTGGCCAACTTGGAATCTCTTTTCGAAGAACTCCTTCAGGGGCAATGTGCATCCTCTATCCACCGGGGCGTGCTTGAGAGATACGCAGAGAAATGGCGGGACATCTGTAGCAGCGGAACTTGTTTGAGCTGCTTCGCATCCGACCCTCAGTATGTCGTCGACTGTGGGCACGCCTTCTGCGAGAACTGCGTTCAAGTGTTTGGGCTGTCGGAAAAGCCAGATCCTTTGCGTATCTATCTTCACACATGTGTACTCTGCCAAGTAGAAGTAAATTTCGGCATGCGAATTCGTCCTCCTACTGCTGGACATGGCATACTCTGCATCGACGGCGGCGGTGTCGGCGGAATCATCTCTTCAACTGTACTTGAACTCATTGAGCATTCCCTAGGTCTCCCGATCCCTATCCAAGAACATTTTAGCATGGCCTATGGGGTTAGCGCTGGTACGTATTGATCCACACATCGCATCCAAATCTGACCGTGGTTCGTAGGCGGACTGCTCGTTCTCGCGTTATACGAAATCGGTTGGTCGGCGGCAACTTGTTCTCTTCAATTGCAATCACTAGCCGAACAAGCATTCTATAGCAATGAATTAATTTTCTTCTTTTTGAAGTGATTTCACCTGCTTCTGTTCGGCTGTCTCTACCCCGCGGCAGGGATCGAACGCGCTCTACAAGGTGTATTCGGCGACAAGACGATGGCAACCACATCATATGCCACCCGAACCGGAACTAGGCTAGGAATATTGACCGCAAGTATCGATCAACCGACAACCTATCTATTCACAAATTATAACGGAGTTGGTGCTAAGAGAAACGGTTATCTTGTTTCCCGAGACTCTGCACACGTTAAGACATGGAAAATGTAAGCCCTTTACTGTAAGGATTGCATCTAGCATACCTATGATTGCTAAAATTTGAATAGAGCACGAAGTACTTCCGCAGCACCGATGTACGTATCGCAAGGGAGGATGGGGAGAGGGCTCATGAAACACAGCTAACTCTTGTTCAGGTACTTCTCACCTAAGTATATCCCGGGACTAGGGACCCTCCAAGACGGAGGTGTCTTGCGAAACAACCCCACCATGATAGCCCTTTCAGAGTTTACACACCTCACTAAAGATGCCAAGCCGGACTTCGTGATCAATCTTGGTACTGGGTCATCCCCCCAGCGCGAGTTTAAGGACGAGAGGTCAAGGGGAGTATGGCGAAGTGGGTGGCTCCTGCGCCTTATCTGGGCATACATGTCCCATTTGCAAGGGGAGAGAACCTGGAACGACCTTACGTGCCTTGTGAAAAGGAACCAACGGGGAAACGGCCATTATCGACTCGACGTTACGCTTGAGGAGAGGGTGCGCCTTGATGATACCACGTCGATGCCTCTGCTAAGGTCTGTTGTCCTTCGTGATAAAGTACTACAAGAGACTATACAAGAGCTTACACAGCGACTCTTTGCGGCACTATTCTATTTTGAGTTAACGACAGTACCAACCAGATCGTGCTCGAGGTTCGATATCCAGGGACAAGTGTTATGTATTAGAAAAGCTCGGGACCCGGCCTTGCCCCAGATCCAGCAGCGACTTAGCAGCGCGGTGCTTTCGATTGACGGAAAGAATACACAGTTTACACTGGTAGAAGATGCTTATGGAAATATTGGAATGCCACTTTCGTTCACTGCGGAGGGGCCTATTATGATAGAACTGAGAGAGGGTCGGTCCGGTCCGTCGTTCCCACTGAGCGGGGCCCCATACACTATTCCCGAACTGGTCGCGCGTAGTGGCTTGGCGGCGTCGTTTGGCACCCGGATACATAAGAGACGGGCGGATCATGAACTATCCAGGCAATTCGTTCGACGACGAAGGCTCTACTAAGCAACTCGGTGGCCAATGTATCTGTAGAGCATGATGTGGTGTTCATTCGCGTATTAGGAAATTTGTCGATAATTTATTAATGAGAATCAACTTTGGTGGGGTAAGTAAACGTACAATGCTACATATTAGATGTGGCCTTGATATTCTGAGCTTTCCGAGATAACATGAGGGGTACTAGGTAGCTTACCTGATAAGTAAGTTTAATGTCAAGGGTTGGGTACCTGATATGTACCGAAACCACGCTGCTTTAGACCTAAGCCTACCTTGAGTATTAACATGAGCTTATCCTGAATTGTATTTTTATGCATATGTGTATAAATATTAATAGCTTATCATTTTAATTTCTTTACGGTATTTTCGTTTTCCTTATGGGCTTTTACGTTTGTGGCCGTATTGTTTGCCAATGCCATAGTAGATTCTGTATTTGGAAGTTGCAAGGACTGTCTGAAAATGGATACTATGATATTATATATTTAAATAGCTCTCGCCATTAATTTATCTTCTTTTTTTTACTTCGAACAAGTGAATATGAAATTCTTTATTTTCTTTTCCTTTATCCTAGGAGTGCTAAGCCAAAATATATCGTCTCAAGAGATTGTCACTTTCGAGGTCAAGGTCGGCACGATTACCGGTGTGGGGTACATTGATTTCCAGCCTGACTACTGTCTTCCCACAGCGACCCATTCCACTCCCCAAGCTCGAGACTTCGAGTCTACCAAAACAATTACTCAAACCATTTCCGTCGTTGAAACTCTATTCTTCAACTCATCTACCCAGCTTGCCTCGTCTACCCAATCTGCTTCGTCTACCCAATCTGCTTCGTCTACTCAAATCGCCTCGTCTACCCAGTTCAAGATCCTACCTACCGGCACCGCATCGGCTACTTATAATACCACGAAAAACAATGCCACGGCTTACACAATTGGTTCACCGCCAACCTCCACACTAGCGCTCTCTGGTGGAAATGGGTTGGGCCAGCAGGTCTGGTCTTTCTTATGGGCAATTTCGGTCGGCTTAGGTTTATTATACTTTTAGATAGCTTGGTACTTATAATTAGGCATAAGGACCCAGTGTCCTAGCTTGACCCATTATATCTCTCATGTCGTTACAATGCTTTCGAAAACGCTTTCCTCAACATACTATGTAAGTCCGGGCCAAAAGTCTCGCATATATGGAGCTACTTCCGCCATACTATGAGGATTATAAGGGCTTATAATGGGTTTTTAGGGGGGCCAAGTAGCTTATAATGGTTATAAATACCTCTTACATCTACTAAGTGCCCTATACTTATAGGGCATATAGGTACCCCCAGATTTTCTAGCCTTATAGGGCATTTAGTGGGTGTGGTAGTTATTTATGGTCACTATAGTATAGGGCATTTAATGAGCATAAGCGCTATAACCTCTAAATAAAATGCAGTGCTAATTTATAATAAATCTTACTTTGTATTATGGCGGAAGTAGCGCTATAGCAATTCAATAAAATAATTATAAATATTTTCGCTTTCATTTCGGCTTCAGAATAAATTTATAATCATGATATTTAATCTTAGAGCTATAAGTTAGGTATTGCTTGTATTAATCTTGGGGCTTGTATCCATTGCCAGATATACCTAGAAACATGATTCTTCAAAACTATCTAGTCGTATTCTTCTAGAGCTTTGCGTTTAAGTGAGATGTTCATTATCAATATCGAGATAGAAATGAACAATGTCCATTTTCGGCCTTCTTTGCAGAGTTTTGCAACCCGATTAATTTTTCCATAAAAGCCAGCCGCTCCAAACGCCTGTAGAAAGAATTCGGGTTCTAATACACTGGCTTTCGCGAGAAAAGTACATGATGGTATGCACTGTTCCCTCTTTAATCATGACTCTATACTAAAATAATGAAGAAACCCACCTTAATGAAAAACGAGTCCGCCGGTGACCAGTCGCAGTCGTCTCCAGTCGATGCAAGCCCAGATACGATCAGAGGATTGCAAGCTCACCTGTGAAATACGAGCGTGGCCTGCGAGGAACTGTGCCAAAGGATTGGAAATTTTGGGAACCTCCAGGACGAACTGCGCCAGCTACGTCAACAGAATAATGCATTTGAAATGGAGCTTCAAGAGCAACGAACGAATTACAGCCTAGTAATCAGTGATATGGTTCGCATTTGCGATGAGAAACAGCAGCTTTGCGAGGAACGCGATAATGAAAGGTTTCAGAAGGAAGTCAATAGCTTGATCATCGATCAATACAGAGATGAGATTGCGGAGCAGAGACAAGCGATTAATGCGAAAAACAACCAGTCACAGGTTCTGGCAGGTCAAGCGGCCAGGCTCGAGGCAGAAGTTGTGTCGCTGAGGAACCGGTGCTATCACTACGAGCAGGGCGGTAAGGAAATGAGACCTCGCAACAGAGCAAGACGACGCCGAAAGCCACATGCTGGCTCCTGAGTTATAATATCCTTAGGATGTAATTACATAATTCTATACAAGCAGCATCGCATATCCATAGCTGGACTATGTAAAAACAGGCATTGAAACTGGTATTTCCGATGAATATTATTTTTAGCGGTGGCCGATTTTGTACAGTACAGATTGAGCCTCTTTGTACACTTACATCCTACCTTTTGAGGTACCTAGGTGGGTGGTAAGGGTACCTAAAGGATGTTAAATAGAGGGGCCATCCCTAATATCTACGCCTTATGAGTGCCTGTTGGCAGAAATACATAGGTACTTACCTCCTACATACCTACATACCTACCTACCTACCTACCTACCTACCTACATACATACCTACCTAGGTACCTACCTAAGCCGCCTTTTTCTTAAAAAAAAAAAAAAAAAAAAATGAACCACCCGGCAACGCCTCGCGCAATCGACAAAGCTATCGCGCAAGCCCATGGTTTGTCTGTCGCTTTAGACGCTACTCGTGAGAACCTCGAAGCTTGTAAAACAACGACTACCCCGTCACTGAAAGAGATCATCGAAATCAGGACGCGTGAAAACGGCCGCCTTCGCGAAGAACTAGCTTACCTTCAACGAATTCAAGAACTGGGTGAGCACCTTCGGGAAGAAGTAGAATATGTGACCGAAAGATTGCAATTCGCAGTCAGTAGCTTTCGCAAAGGACAAAAAGAGGTCGAACAGGCAAGACGAACCTAATGATTGAGCGGTACGAAGTACCTTAAGTATGATGGACAAGTAATACCAGGTACCTACATAAGTACCTCCTAGGGTATTGTCGGTGGGGTAAGGAGGGGAAGGGGAAAGGAAAGGGAAGGGGGAGGGGGAGGGGGAGGGGCTAGAACCTCATTACAACATTGATATCTCAATTCAACTCCCATACTACTAGGCATAATGAAATAATCAACCTATTATTTACTATCGCCTGGATAACAAGAGCTTTCTTCTTCTTGCCATAAAATAAATTCAGATTTCATTCTGGTTTATCTGTTTTCCATTCCCAGCATTAACCCTGATAATAGCCCTGGTTGCCAAACATAAAGGGCTTCGCTAGTGAAGCCGCTTACTGGATCGAGTTTACCATGGCTCTATCGTATGTTTTAGTTCCTAGGTAGACCTCGAAAACCATACTTAAGTACTTACAGAAGGATGCGGCCAGCCAGCCAGGCATAATGGTGTCGAAGCGTCCACCATGCCCAGCTAATCGCGAGGCCCCCCACTAAGCAAGAGAATCCGACAACGTGAACTAGTGGAACGTTGCAAATAGCGTACTGCATTACTCTACGCGAAAGGTCTTCGAAGGCACTCATTCGATTAAATGAGGCAAAAGTTCCGGTGGATGCGACATGTTGAATATAGAAAATCCAATTGAGGACGGTTACAAGAAATTTGTATTGGTCTTGGTCCTTATGAGAGTCCATCGGGCTGATGTTGGACGACAGGTTTGACGGTTAATGCTGGACGACAGGTTCGTGGTGGATGGAAAGGAACATCCTGAGATAGCCGGCTCCGAGGCTTAAATATGTGTTGGTGGTGTCCGATTCTGGCATGCGATATGGCCAGGTTCGTCCTCTACTAGGTCGGTCGAAATTTTCAAGAAAATGAAAGAGTTCCGCAGCATCTTCTCCTCTATCAAGTTACATTGTGAGGTCTCTTCCATGGAGGTTACGACGTACTACGAGATTTGCCTAGCGACAGGCTTCGTCATCTTATTATTGCGATTAGGACTCTCCCTCTTTCGCGTACTCCGCAAGAATGCGAGCTACCACCTAAGGTCTTGGACCAGTCCTTTGCTCCCGACTTGGATGTGTGGCCAAGCGATCATCTCAAGATTCGAGGCTATTCTTTTAGGCTGCTTCCTGCTTGTCAACGGACTATGTCTCGGTATCGGCGTCGATTCTGGCCAAGGCCCTACCAAATTAACCAGACGTCTTGGAGAAATAGCTCTCATCAATCTCATGCCGTTATTCTGCGGAGCGCATATGAACTCCATTGCCACCATATGCGGCATCAGCTACGAACGTTACTCAATTGCTCATATATGGATTGGGGTTGTCGTCATCTTAGAAATAGCCTTGCATACTCTTCTCGCTGTGCTACAAGGAGGCAATCCTATTCATAATATGGCAGGATTGGTGGTACGTCGTTCTTTGATCGTTGGTATTCTTATTTGACAGGTTGCTCTAGGCCTCGTGTTCTGTTGGAGCGATCGCCGCTTTCTCCCTCCCCATTATTCGACGTTGGATATTTGAACTCTTTACCAATTTTCATACGTCTCTAGCTGTAGTCACTCTGGGAGCGCTATGGCTCCATCTCCCTCCTGCACCGCTCCGAGGACCCCGTCTACATCTCTTAATTAGTTGTGTTTTATTTGTCTGCGTCAAGTTTCTTAGATTTTTAAATATCATATACTGCAGTTTATCGATCGCGCACAAGAGTATTGCAACAATCCACACACAAGGTCAAGGTGTAGAGATTCGCATTCGTATGGCCCGTCCTCTCAAATTTAAAGCAGGCCAATACATTTATCTCACACTATGGGGCCTATCAACCTTTTCGGCTCTCGAGTCACATCCGTTTCAGATCTGCTGGGCATACCAGGACGAGGAGGGACAGCAAGTTCTAATCTTGCTCGCTCAGCCTCGGAGAGGCTTCACGAGGAAGATATCGGGGTCCTCGTACCAAAGGTATCCCGCTTTCGTTGAAGGACCCTACGGTAAGCCGCTACATCTGGGGCAGTATGGAACCATCTTACTATTAGCTACTGGGGTTGGCATCGCGGGCCAGTTGGCATATATCAAGGAGCTCCTCCAATTATACCATGAATGCGAGGCCAAAACACGCCGGATCGCTTTATTCTGGGAGTTAGACGCTGAGGGTGGGTTGCCCAACACAACCTTTCCTATTTACGCTGACCGTACCTACCTAGCATATCGATATTGGGTCAGAGGCTGGATGGATGAATTGTTAGCGCTCGATGTAGATTATGTCAGTATTATGAAGACACTCTTCGATATCTGCTGACTTTATTCAGATTCTTGATATTCAAGTGTTCATCCGGGGTCACTTTCTATCCAAGACTGCATCCGAGGGTGACATTGAAAAGCTTGGAACACATGGACGTATCACGTTAACTTACGATTCAATGCATCCCGATGTGCTTGTCAATTCAGAAATCCAGAAACGCAAAGGAAGGACCCTAGTTTCATGTATATTCTCTGTTACATTCTCTGTTTTCAGCAGACTGACTCTCTATAGTGTGTACGGATGCAAGGGCTACACGAATTATAACGGACACCGTAAGAATGAGGCATGAGAGAGATGTCCACGTCAAATTATTAGACTTCCAGCCATGGGGTGTTGCGCAAAGATGATAGAAGATATGAGGCTGTCTGGCTTTACTCATGAGGGATTTCTTAAAGCGCCTTGTTGTCTCTGGGGTTGATCTCCATTCGAGTACCAGTTTGGGCTCGTCCATTCACTTTGAAAAGTCGCTTCAGACAGTAATGATTATTCGGGGGTAGAACAGTATTAAGCTTACCAAATTGTGGCACATTAAATAGAACAGAAAAAGGAACGGCAGCGCATTGGAAAAGAGGTGGATAGTTGTAAGATAGATACATAGGTCTATGTACCTAGGTACCTATTCAGGAGCACAGTAAGAAGTCACGTAGGTATGTGACTTCCTAGGAAGTCGCTCCTAAGAAACTTCTGCGCTTACTTTCAAGACTTCCATCCGACTTGCCTAGGTACCTGTGTATCATCTTAGTATTGTATCGCCCTTTCTAGGCTAACTACCAAGTAAAAAAGACCTCGAGTAAATATTACTTAGAGAAAACTCAAGTCGTCCGACCACCAGTATGTATACTTCATTTCCTTTCCTTGTAAGAGATAAACTATATATTGATTCATCAAAAAGCAATGAGGGCAACAAGAAAAGAGGAAGAAAAAAGGAAAAAAAAGGGGTGGGGGATAGAATCGAGGCAGCGAAGCTGGGTACGGTCTGGCTAGGTCAATGGAATCCTTTAGGCAATTCCGCCGTGAAATACACGGTGCCTCCTCGGCGCGTAATTTCCCATCCATCTTCGACCTTTGTCCAGTCCTTCTTTTTTGTGGGTGTTCTTTCACGGTGCCTGTTCCTGAAGTACCACCCTTCCTTGTCTTTTTTGATCGTAACGTGGTGGCGTGTATCGTTTTTCTTTCCCTTGCCCTTGCCCTTTGATCTATGTGAAGACCTCAGAGTTTCCTCATCGTCTTCTACAGGTTGTTGCCTTCTTGGAGCTGCCGATGTCGATGGCTCTGCTACAACCTCCACCTCTTGTTCAATAGGGAACACATCTTCCGGGACACCACCAGAGACTTCGGGTTCGTTCGATGAGATTGGGGCTTCCATGGCTCTGTTGCAAAAAGGCTCTTCTATGACATCCTCATCGTCTAATTTTGCCTTGCCAACAGTCGTGGAGTTGTGCATGTAGCCCCCTTCTATCGTCCTCCAGGTATCGAGACCCGGGTATTCATAGTCGAACGTGCGGTCAGACATGCTAAGTCGGGCTAAACTGTATAATGCTAGCTTTATGGTAAGACGCTTGCCCGACGCACTCCAAGGGATAACGACCGCTTGGGGGTTTTGATAGGTCCAATATACAGGGTCATTGTCGCTGAATGAGCTAGAGCTTTCGAGTCCCAAGTTGCTCATTACCGAGCTCAGGTCCGAGCTATCAGATGTCACAGTGAGGTTGGAAGTTTGTCTCTGGTGGATGGTTCGCATCGATCGATACTGAGCAAGGCCATTATCGGTTTTCTCCCGAACAAGCCTTATGGCAACAAGTGCGTTATCCGTGAGGATAAATCCGTACCTGGAACGGAAAAGGGTCTGGTAAAACGCAACTTGGGAAACAGGTTTCTTCCATTCCTCATGGTTATCCATGTCATAACTCCATTTCTTGCTAGTTTTTGTGTCTCCCGGGAGGCAGTTGTAGTACGAGTAGTCGTTGTAGTACTTATTGGAGACCACTGACCAGTCGGGCTTGTAAGTGTCTGGAACACGGGATCCAAAGTCCAGGAATGGCTTATAATGTGTAAGGTTCAACGCGTGGTTAACAGGGGGAACGATAAATCTTCGTATCAGTCCATCGACAGTGTTCTCGTCACAGACATCCATATCCATTGGCAGGTAGGCCGGATCTGGGATATTGGGCAGTTCTTTCTCGAGGTCATCTCCCCAGAGTGAAATCAGAGTTTTGTAGTTGAAGTCCGGCCAGTCCTGAAAAGAGTCAAAATCCAATGTGTTACTGTCACTCATTGTACTATTGTTCCCTTCGCGTAATCCATCACTGCGGACTGGAACGTTCGGCCGAGTTAGAAGCTTAAGGACGGTTGGCATTGCTACCGAAGATAGTCAAATGAAAGTACTAATGGTCTTATGATTTGACATCGATTTTGAATGTGAAATCAAGAACCCTCTTATATATTTCATGAAACTATTATTGCGATACTATTAATTCGGATATACATTAACGAAAGCAATATACATTAAGGTAAGAAATATACATTAAGGCACGAAATATACATTAGGGAATGAAATATACATTAAGGAATGAAATATACATTAAGGGTAACATTGAGCTATTTCGCGTGGTATTCGAGTTGTAAATATCTAACCCCGCATTAATTAGGTAGCTTTACATACAATTATGCGGTAATCCTGTTAATCTCCAGGTTCGAAGATGCCAGTCCGTTACGCTTCCAATTGTGTTGATCAGCTTTGAAATGATAGAAAAAGCTTTCCAGTTAGGTACAGTTGGTACGAAATCGGCTTCCTCTTTGCTAGTCCAAAAATTAGTTGGTGGATAGACATCCCTTACGTCTTGGCGCTTATACAGTACGTCTACTTAAGCTTATCCAAGGAAACGGGTCCCTGCTTTAAATTCACGTTTTTTATGGTCGTAAGGGCTTACAAAGGAGTAATATAATACGGGATGATTAAAGGCCTGCCGTATTATACCCTATTGCGGATTAAACACCATATGATCCATTATATAAATACAATATATAACCCTGATTTATAAACGAAAGCTACTATGTATTAATCTGCCTTAAACTTAGATATTTGCTAAAACTTCTAGGGGCGCCTTTGCAAGAAACCGCATAATAATGACTTTCCCCGAAGCACAGCCAATTCCTACCGTAGAACTAGATATAGCTGAGCATATAGGCCGAAAATCTGCTGGCAACCAGAACAAATTTTTTCCGTTAAATGTTATCCAATCTCTAGTAGTATTGATGCCATAACCGGATAGATGATTTTGATCTGGATAAGGCACTCGACTAGGGGATATTAGGGAATGGTCATTATTATTAGTAGTGACGAGTCTGGTTGGCGAAAGCAGACCAGTAAGGGAGATGGCACCAGTGTCAGTATAGAGAGTTTGGCCGTTGGAATCAAAGGATAGGTTATAGGAAGGGGTGCCGAGATCATGAACCAGCAGACAATCGCCTGTATCTGTCGACCAGAGCCGTACCGTCTTGTCGTATGATCCCGATGCTACCAGCTTCGAGTCGCCTGAGAATACCACCGAGCTGACCAAGTCGTTATGACCCTCGAGTGTCTGCTGCAGTTCGCCCGTCTCTGTCGACCAGAGCCGTACCGTCTTGTCGCGTGATCCCGATGCTACCAGCTTCGAGTCGCCTGAGAATGCCACCGAGCTGACCGGGTCGCTATGGCCCTCCAGTGTCTGTAAGCATGCGTTCCAGTGTGCCTCTACTCTAGGCTTAAGACATATCCACTTGGGAATGTCATTCTTAAACGTAGTACGTATAACACTTTTCTTAGGGGCAAAGGCAAGCACTGAGCAGTACGTTTGGAGAGGTGCATGTTGGATTATGGACATATTGGTAAGAATAAAGCGTATGGCATCAGGAAGAAAGTTGCGTAGCTGTGCAGAGACCTTTACCTAGATCAGGTTAGCGATGTGGTAATACTTAGCTATGCGATAACGTACCTCGGGGAGTAATTGCAATGTCCTGATCATTTGCAGACTTTCCGAGACTCTCCCCATATGACTCAACGCCTCTAGCCAATGTAGGAAGTGTTTTTGGAGGAAATTGGAGATCTGGCTATCATCATTGATAGTCCCTCCCGCTTGTTCTATATGGTAAACCCAATATTGACACGCATATTGGACTTCCGGCCGCAGTTTATCGCTAATTATCTGGGAGTCAATAGAGGAATGCGTTGTTCCCGGCCATTGTATGTCACAGATATCTGTGCGAAGGGTGTCGTTCATAATTCGTATACAGTTGATCGCCAATTGCTTGTTGGCTTCTTTCTCATTTACCCAGAACGGATTGCTATCTCGCTTTTCTACATCCAACAAGAAATCGTGGAATGACTTATGAAAAAGTCTAATCGGTATATCCGGATTAGGTGAGATGTTGAGGACAGAGTGCAATGAGCTCAGTCTCCTGTTTACAATTCCGGGGCTGGTGCCGAGGAGTTTTGCGAGAGACAATGCAGATAAAGGTTGGGCAAGAAGAACGATGGCGCCGACAACTTGACAAAATTCTCCGATTAAGCTCTTTCTCGCACGTTCATTCCGTCCAGCAAGGAGCTGGTCGAGAATTGGACGATAAGTGGCATCCAGCTTATCCAGCTCGGAGTTGTATGTATTTGTCTCGTAAGCTAGCACTTTCTTCAACTGTCCATCTGGGTCGTGCCAGGCAGTATCCTTAATAAAACGGCATACTGTGGCAGCAAAGATAAAGAGGGGGATGGCCATCTTCACAAGCACCTGGATATTTTGGTTCTCTGGCCAATTTGGTGAAAGTCGGAAGTTGTTTGGCACGGATTCGTTGTAATCGTTACGAATATTTTCAAGCTCGTGCGTAAGAAAGGCGGAGATGTCCTTCCCAACTACCTGCTCAGGTATCTCATGGAGGCGCAAGCCTTTGAATGTACCTTTAACATCGCTAAAGCCCAGGCGAATCGGCAACTCAGGCCTACTGGTTACCAAGATTCGTAGTTGTGATAACTGCGAAGGTTGAGTACAAGAAAAGAGGTTAATGATTGTTCGGACGTCTTCTTCACGTTCGCACTCGTCCAGAGCGTCAACAACAATAAGGAGCGTAGAGGTGTTGGGAGTCTCTGTCGTAATCTGAGACCAAGGATTCCAGATTAGCTTCTCAAACTGGTCCCGCATCCTCTTTCCGAAGATGCCAGGGTCGTCATCGATGGCACGTTGAATGTGTGGCGCAAGGGCTGGCTCTCGCTGAATGAGCTGGGCGGCAATCGTAGTAAAAAGCTTTGCTGCCCCTCCTCGGTCACCCTCACCCCTCTTGAAGAAGAAACTGGCACCGAGTTGGCCTTTCCCAAAAAAGGTGTGTGCCACGGTGCGCGAGATGGTGGATTTGCCCGTGCCCGCCATGCCATTCAGCCAGAAGACCGCTTTGGCTTTAGGGTCCGCCGCCCACTCTGATATTTCGCGTAGAAGGTCGACTCGAGTGCCTAGGTAGCAGGTCGAATTGTGTTGTTCGGCATAGGAGTCGAATGCTGCTCCATCGGCAATAGGAAGCTTTTCGAGTACTGGTTTCTGGTGGTGAGACACTGGTTAGCCAAGGTATTACAAGAGTAGGTTATTAGGTTATCCAACGTACACCGGATACTATATTGATCTCCCTTTGTAGATGTGCAAATGCACTTTCTACTCCCTCCCCGTATAGATGTGGCATATGAACACCGAATATGCCTAGGAGTGAGTACGCCTTGTCTTCTGGATATTTGGTCTCCCGGCCACTCGCCCATGACATTCGCTCCTCGACGCTGAAACTAGACAGGGCGCTTCCCTGCAGAGCAGTTCTTGGAATTTTTGTTATCTCATGCAGAAGTTCTTCTAGCGATCTTTTGTCACCTAATCGCTGGTTGTCCGACGCGAAAAACTCCACCGACCGTGGGGCAAGAAGCTCTTGCAGCGTCCAGCCACGTTCGAACCATATGCTCTTCCGAAACTCCAATTTCCACGATGAGCGGGATGGTTCATCGACTTGCGTGGCGGTGCTCTTCAACACGTCAGACAGGTATACGTAGCATGTCCTCGCGTCTTTGTACCAGCGGAACATGGAGTTGATCGCTTCGAGAAGCTCAATGTTATTCGACTTGTCAATGCAGCACGTATCTATCCAGAAATATTGGAGGCCATCGAGGCCAACTTGCTTGCGGCAAAACTCGATCTTCCGATAACCATCTTTATTTTGGCCTGTTCCCTCCGTAATGTCTTTGAAAGTGACCTCTTCGTTGTCGTGTCCCCAGGTATGCGAAAGCACAGCGTATGGGGGGATGTTTGTATGTAGATTTTCGGTTATGTTGAGACTTCCGTCCTCTTCGACCTTTAGAAGACGCATGATCGAGCATTATATGGCGACGTGAAGAGAACAGGGTACTTGACAGACTCGCCCCAACCCAATTGCGAGATCATAGGAGTTGGATCCAGTTGATGGTAAGGCTATGTAAGAAAATGAGAGGAGGGGTAAATGATGAAGGAAGTCTGTGGCGAAGCCGTCCCAGCCCGATGGCGTATGCATGCTAAAAGGCAGCCAATGCGATGGGATATGTGATGGCGGGCTGTCTGCGGCCATGTATTACATATAGTAATTACAATATCAGTTAAAAGATTTCATGCTATAGTATAGTATATACTGTTGGCTTAATTTTAGGACGATAATTTATAATTATGTTTTACTAATTTATCGAGGCTATCTATATGTAGTGCTATTTTATTAGATTCGAGGTTTATAGATTTTTATATGGGTGGTTTGATTGTGACCCTGACTACAACCCGTGCGTCGGGCTGTGTGGACCAGGGGCGGACGTTCTGGCCGCCTTGCTTGGCACATAAGCCCTGCCGCCTCTTCTGCGCGATTTTTCCTCCCTACGAATGTCAGAGCAGGTCGATCGCGCAAGAGGCTGTTTTCCATACGTACAGAATGGCCCCGAATCTTGCGCTTTCGCAACACGAACTCGTTCAAGGTATGATAGAGAGTGGATGTACTAATGCCGAAATAGCAGACGTTGCTGGCTGCAGTACGCGGTCCATTCGAACGATCCGAACGAACCTACGATGTTTTGTTGCCACCAGAGCGCCGCCCAACACGGCCGGGCGCCCGAGAAGCATCGCGATGCCGATGCTTCGCGCATTACGCAACCAACTTACAGAGACACCGGACATATATCAAGACGAAATGGTAGCATTCCTTATCGACGGCCCAGGAAGGCGGTACGTCGCGTTGCGAAACAGCGAAACGCCGACTCGCGAGACCTTTGCTTCCACGCGTTATACAGCTTTCGCTCCTATCTACGTCGATGAATCCAGCTACGATAAGCGGGCTGCACCACAACGATTATGTTCCAATCGACTGCTAATCCATGAAAACATTTGACAAGGTCCCGCTCGACGCGGTCTTGAACCGATGCTGTCACATTAGTATCATCTACGATAAAAGAGCTAGCCGAATAGGCAATAAGCCTGGTTTTAAATGAATTTTTCAACTAAAAAGGAGGAAGCCGATTTTGTTACTTACCTGATTTTGTCTGTCTACAGACAAGATAGAATTTCAGCGGTGTGACAATGGCAAAGATAGCAGTATACACAACCTTGACGTTAAGGATATTAATAAATGTATTATTTACTATATGGCTCGCTTTTCTAATATGTCACGACATGCCAGAGCAGGCTAGGTTCTCCTACAGAATTGCCCGCCGGGTAAAACTTGAAATTTAGTCGCTCATTCTAGTGTCGGTACCGGTAGGTTAGAAAGCGTACATCAAACGCCGCTACCTAAGATACCTAAATCTTATCGAACCACCTCAAATTCTCTGCAGTCTCACAGAATAGAGGTTCGGCTAGCTAGGATAGTAATAAGATCAATATAAAGCTACACTTGTAATAAATTTGATCAGTAATCCCCCCTCCCCCCCAAAAATATACATCGATCTCCCAACGTCCAGGCCGGAAGATCTCCCCATGATAAAATCATCGACGTAAATGAGCACCTCGCGGCCGTCTCTTGGCTCTCCTCCCTGCTCGTATGCGCTCGACTTCTTCTTGCGTTCTAAGCGGCACGCCATGAACTTTCGCCACATGGTTCCTGAAATGATTCAAGTCCTGAAATTCCAATTCCCGGCACTTGGGATGCATGCACAGTTGAAGCTGACCGCACTGCTCAGCGGCTTCTCTGCCCTTCAGATGCTCGCCATCAAAGTGGTCGTTCCTTACAGTGGGTCGGCAATACGAGAACGTTCTCTCCTCGAAAGTGAGCCTCTCGTCGCCAATACAGTCGGGGCATTGTTTGTTACCTATAATAAGGGGGAAGGGGTCGGGCTCGAGTTCGGGTTCGGAGGATTCCTGCTTAACCTGGACATCAGCTCGAGGGCGCTGTCGGATACGGGCACTTTTTGCTGTTTCTCGCTTTCCGCAAAGCGCTGCCATCAGGTCCGCAGCGCGAATGCGCAACTCCACAATCTCCTCATCACTCAGATCTTTCGACTGCCCGCAGAGGATCTCGGCCAGTTGGGCACGTTCCGGGATACGTAGGTCAATGGCCGGCGTGACATACTCTTCTCCAGTCTCTCCCCTAGCTTGGTTCTCGATATCCCACGTTGGACGGTTGCGAAAATAAAACTTGCGGTATTCATCCTGGATGTCCTTGTCGCGTTTCGAGCGCATCTGCCTAATCTGCTCTCCGATCCTGCGGATTTCATCCTCGTCGTCGCAGCCCTTGATTCGGAATCGGCCATTTTTTAATTCAGCTCGTCGACGTTCCAGTTCTAGAATCTCCGGGGCGGGCGGCATATCCCTCCAAACCTCATCTGGGACCATGTCTCTCTTGGCGCGTGGGTCACGCGTTAGGCTAATGTGCGTAAGCATTTTGATCAGCCTGTCCTGGGTCTCTAAGCCCAGCATCGTATTTTCAATGTCAAATTCTACTGCCTGATTTAAATACGCGCCATAAAACGTCGTCCAACGTGGATCATGACGCATAATTTGGTCACGCACAGCATCAGATGCCTTGCCTAGAACACCGCTACTTGTTAGCGCATTACTTTGCACGACCCCAGATAAACTTACCATTCGCCTCATTAGCCGTCCACCTCCGCCAAGCTCGTGGTCCCAGGGCTTGCTCAAAGCCTGCATCCAGCGATTGCTGTTTCGAAGCATCTCTCAAGACTGAGTAAGGAAAGGCCTCCATCTTCTCAACCTTGATGGACGGGTCTCCCGCTTTGTTAACATTATCCACTCGGCGGAAGACTGGGACCTTCAACATCTCCTCCTTCCACCGAAGTGGGGTACATTGGGCAGGCGGCACGTTCCTAACCGCAAAAACCCGCCTCGCACTTGTCAAGCTCGGCGCATCGAATGCCTTATCACGGTTTGCCAAACCGACAATAGCAGTAATAGGACACATAATCAACGTGTTTGTAGCGAAGAAGAAGTAGATGGTCCTGGAGATTAGTCAGACTAGCCCCGACTGAAATAAACAGGATAAGTAGTAGGAGGTAATTAGCGCACTTACGGCCGAGGTTTACGGTCTTCACCTTTATGGTGGACAAGTTTGACCGCCATCACATGCACGTCTCTGCCAGTCTCAGGGTGACGGACAACTGCTAGCATGATGTCTTCGTAACACAGTGCTTTGGGCCGCCCGCGCTTCCTGGTCGCTTGCGATAGCATGACTTCCAGCAGCCGGGAGTTCTCATCCAGCGCCCCTTCGTCGTCGGAATCGTCGTCAACCACTTTCGGCCCGAATATCTCTTCCAAGGAACCGTCTTTGGGCGGCTTTTTCTCGCCGTCCACCAATTCGGCCGGGCGCGCCCCGGTATATCCGAGGAGGAGGTAGATGCCGTGCATATCTACCCTTTGCCGTTCCTGAGGGCGGATGCTGGTGTCATAGGCTATGTTATAGGTCAGCATGGCTAGCTGACCTTCAATACCGATAACTGGCTTGCCGTTGGCATTGGGAGGTTCAAGGCCGAACAGAAAGACTAGGGTACCGTCATGCCACTGCTGTCTTGTTAGCGCCATTCCTGTAGTATTGTCAGATATTCAGATATATTTTTCTCTCTCTCTCTTTGCTCTTCTAGTCTGGCTGTCCAGCTTATATAGAGCTATGACAGATATTATAAGACGAAGGCTTCAAATTAATTGTACAAAGGACTCATATCCGTTTTCATGTCCTTTGTTCTTTAACACCTGTATTAATAGTAGGAAAAGTCTTGCGATGGGCGAATGAAAGCGGAGCGCTGTACCTTCTGAATCTCCTTGCTGTCGTTCGTGTCCATATAGCGGCCAGTAACGCTACTGTAGAGCTGCTTGAATTGACGAAAATATTCCCACGAGGAGCCTTCGGATTTGATTTTACACGTGTCACACATGTGGTGAAGGAAATCCATCGCCACTTCCCGATTCGCATTCTCTATTACGGTCTTCCAAGACTCTTCGAATTTGTTGAACTCGCAGTATCTGAATTCCCGGTTAGCCGAGTCTGAGAGGGCCGGTGAGGATCGAAGCTAGTACTTTTTCCATTTGCGTAGCATGCCGGCAATGTTAATCTTGGTATGATCAGCGTAGGATGGCTTTAGAAATTTCACCTCCTTTAGCTGCTCGCGGAGGCGGGCGCGTTGGGCGGCACTGAGAGGCGTCGGTCGCTTCTTCTTTTGGGACTCTCGCCGAGTAAAGCGATGGATGAAGTCTCCATGGTGAGTTGGGCCCCTGGTGGCATGGAAGTTGGGCTGTAGTGTCATGGTTCAGGCAATAGAGCTTGACACGATAAGAGAATTGCAATGTAAATCAAGAGCGCCTCCATCTCTAGCAAGAAGAGTCGAGGATCCAAGAGAACTACGAGTTTGGGGGACGCCATTTTAACATCTGCTGACTTAGAAGACCCGAAAATAGATGATGGACAGAAATAGGTCTCCAAGATTTCAATGTGTTTCGATGTTAGAAATTGGCCATCGAGCTAGGACCGTTACAGGAGATATGTGCAAGGGGGTTTAGAAGTACTTAATACGTGGGCGGATACTTGCTAGAGCTGTAACCCCTCATTGCCATTGCCGCTTAAAATAGCGACGAAACTTGCTAAATCCAGCGGCCGTAACAGCGATTTTTCGATTTATCATGTAAATATTATTTTAATTATTTAAAATGTTTTTTAAATTTAAAATTAAACGTTAAAAATTAATAAAAATTAGAGAAATTATAATTTAAACGTTATATAAAATATAAAAAAACTGTTACAACCCAACAGGGTCTCGTCTCCAATACCAGGATAATCAGACCCAACACAACACTACGGGTAATCTTCGGGTAAACCCGGTGTCTCCGTGTTTCTGAAGATATACAGATACAAAGAATACGATAGGCAGGACCTATCGAATTGTACCAAGGTACGGGAGCTGTAAAAACCCACCCTTGGTGACATACTACCTCACAAGGATAGTATGGTGGAATAGTATAAGAAGGACGGTATTTCCTCTGTATCTAGTCACTCGTTCTTTAGCTATCAATCTAAGTCTTTGAGAGATTCTTAGAAATCAGATCTTGAAGGGAGAGTACCAGCAAACCTCTCTAACGAACAATTGTGAATATCTTGACCCAGTTGACTTACTGTTACCTTCAAATCAAGAAAACCCCAGTACGTATCATCCCTATTAGGTATCTAACCAGGACAATAGGGAGGTTCGTTACATTCGTAATGTTAAAAAAATAAAATATATAATTAAAATAAAATAAAAAAAATTAAAATTATATATATTATATAAATTAACGATAATTATATTTAAACGGTTATAATTATTAAAATTTAACAAATAAAAATTTATTAAATATTAAATAAATTATATAAATTAAAAAATTAAATCATAATACGAGTTATGGTTGTTAAGTTATTAAAATTTAAAAATTTAATATATAAATTTAATAGTGTCCAAAGACTTTTTAGACCCGATTTATACAATACAGTGATGCATCCACTTTTAGATGCAGTATCCGCCTTCCCTTCCACATCCATTCATTCATCCACCCCAGGGCATTGCCACATACATCCATTACTACGATGTATGTACCTGCCTACCTAACCCACCAACTAAACAACTACCTAACTGTGTTGATGGTGAACTGTAAACTGTGAAATTTTAACAATCTTAACCCCAAACACAACATCTTTCAACTTGATCCCATCAAAACTCGCATTGTTTACCTCGAACTCGTCGTGCACAATCGAAAACTAGCGTCCAAAGGGCTGGACTCGTATCGATTCATATCGTTGACCTTCCCCAGCATAACCTAGGTACTAGTCAATCACATCGCACGTCATATATGTGTCTCGATGTAGATAGAGGCAATCGGTCACTTGACAAGTTGGAAATCTTGGGAACTTGTGGATATCGCATATCGAATCTTTTCGAATACACATCACTCAATACCGAATACTGTCCAAGACTCGAGAAGCTCCGCGATAACACCAACTTACAACCAAGAGAGCTAAGATTCGACCCTAGGTTTATAACCCACACATGACATGAAGTCAGCCATCTTAACGGGCCATCCGTACCAAAAGTTGTCATCCAGGCTTAATTACAACATCGCCTCTCAGTCATTAATCCTGTCCCTCTCAAGTTCACACACAATTACTAGAACTACTACTCGAACCGCCCGCTCCGCGTATACACATCAAAATCGATTTATATCAGATATCCTGCAGCTATAGCCCTTATAACCACTTTACTTCGACGGATCAACCCCGTACCATCCATCCTTTCGAGACTGCGGGTGTTTCTAGCCCGCGGTGACGAGTGATAAGTCGTCGAAGTGGCAGACCAAACCCCCCAGCAACCTTCATCCACCCCATCCGCCTCCGACCACCCATCCACGCCGCAAACCCCTCGATCTTCTTCCAACACAGTTCTCTCTGCCCTTTCAACAAATACAAACCCCGCGAACCAACTGAACTACGCCCCGCCCTCCACCTCCGGTGTCGTCCCTGGTATTCAAGAACGCCTACCAGCTATATCCGCGCAGCGCCAAGTTTTGGGAAGGAGACAACGGAATCAATACGATAGTAACGACGATAGCGATCTACCCGGCTTCCAGTCGGAGCTTCGGGAAGCTGAAGCTTCTCGTGCCGTACCCGCAGACAGTCCTAGGAGGAAACGCAGACGTGCCGACGGTAACATGTTGGCTGACGCAGATAGGCCGGTAGCATCTAATGGCACATCTAGGCCTTACGCTAATGGCAAATCGCATCAGAGAGCCTCGGCATCAGCTACCGCAAATGGAACTGGCAAGACGGTCAATGGCTCCTCTAAAGCCCGACAGATGGGAACGTACCATGGCCATGATCGCGAAGAGGTTACTAGGTTACTCATTCAGGCGCTCTCGGACATGGGCTACCAATCTGCAGCACAGAGCGTGAGCCAGGAGAGCGGTTACGAGATGGAAAGTCCGATGGTTGCTGCCTTCAGGAGCGCCATACTCGAGGGGGATTGGGTCGAAGCAGAGGAGCTGCTTTCGGGGGCGATAATCTCTGGCGATCGGCTTGGTGAGAAAAGCAATGGATTGGTCTTAGCGTATGGTGCAGATATTAAGATGATGCGATTCTGGATACGCCAGCAGAAGTTCCTGGAACTTTTAGAGCAAAAACAAACTAGTCGCGCCCTAGTTGTACTCCGAACCGAGCTCACCCCGTTATATCAAGATACGCAGAAACTTCATTTTCTCTCTAGCTTACTCATGTGTCAAAAGCCGGAAGATTTGAGAACTAAGGCAGAGTGGGATGGTGCATATGGAGATTCTCGGCAGATTCTTCTCTCCCAATTATCAAGTAAGTTCGTCAAGGTAAAATAACCAGCCACTCACGATCTATTGCTAATATCTTTGACAGGATGTATTTCGCCATCAGTCATGCTTCCAGAACACCGCTTAGCCACATTGTTGAGCCAAGTTAAAACCAATCAAGTTGATGGATGCATCTGGCACTCTTGTGCTACATCTCCTTCCTTATACGCAGACCACATATGCGAACGATCACAATTTCCAACTGAAAACGTTCTTGAATTAGATGAACACGATGAACAAGTTTGGCAGGTTGTATTTTCTCATGACGGGTCAAAATTAGCCAGCTGTGGCCAAGGCAAACAAGTCATTATCTGGGATGTGTCTTCATTTACACCTCTCCACTATCTAAGAGATCACGAAGATGGGGTTGGAAATGTCGCCTGGAGCTGGGACGATTCTATGATCGTCACGTGTTGCCAGGACCGACATGCAAGATTATGGGATGCAAATGTAAGTCAGCCAAATGTGCCTCTGATAGCTCCTGCTAACAGACGCAGTCGGGTCAATGCCTGAAAAAATTCGATCGGTGTCAGGAACCAGTCACAAGCTGTGTATGGGCTCCAGACGGCGAGACATTTGTCACCGGCGCTCTTGATAAAACCCACGGCCTCGTTCAGTGGAATATTCACGGAGAAAAAGTACATGATTGGAATATCTCTCACAGAGTCGAAGATTTGGCTATATCGCTAGATGGACGTTGGCTAGTTGCATCAGATGGGGCAACCAATGTTCATGTTTACAATTTCGTCACGCGCGAGCTGGAGTATCAGATGGACCTGCAAGTGAGGTTGACATCTATCAGCATCAGCCAAAACTCGCGACATCTACTGGTAAACCATAATAACGGGGTTGCCCAACTAATCGATCTAATCCTGCGTGAGCCGGTCTTGAGTTATACGGGCTTCACCAGCGAAAAGTACATGATCAGAAGTGTGTTCGGAGGAGCCGATGAAAGTTTTGTCATCAGTGGAAGCGAAGGTGAGTCCACAAATCTATATCGATGTTGAATGCGGACTAACTAGGATGGCAGACGGCTCGATTAACATCTGGCACAAAAACACCGCCAATTTAATTGTAAAGCTTAACGGACACATCCCTGGATGTAATTCCGTTTCGTGGAACCCGGCTGACCCGTGTCTATTCGCTTCGTGCGGAGATGACGGCAAGATTAAAATGTACATATTATTTCCACGTTGAATATTTATCCTAACCCGGAATGCTAACATGCTATATAGATGGTCCAACAACAACCGACGTTCTCAGTACCACAATGTAAACCAGGGAGTAGATGGTCCTTGATAGAGTGTAACGCGTTTTTTAAATTCTGGTACTTGCATGGGTCTGGCGTATTGGATGACGGTAGCATGGCGCTTCTCATCTAACATATCTTAACTCTCGGCAGCGCAGATTAGGAGCTATTATCTTCAAGTGATATCGCCCTGATAGAACGTGCGGTCTGTACTTTCACAACAGAATAGCTTCGGTCTGCAGAGACGATTGGGAAGTGGGTCGGTTGTGTCTTTTTATCATTCAGATGATAGACTTCCAAGGTTGTGAGCCGAAGACGGCTTTGTATATCCACGAGGGTCATGTAAAGTATCCATACTATCTCGTATCGAACGCAGCGACAGCTACCACTTCGACCGGAAGACAGTTGCGCCTAGTTCTAGTCGATTCAAGCAAAGCATAAATACCTGCGCCTTGCGCCTATTGCATTATATTCTGATGATTGTCTATTTTACACGCCCTTATAATCCACCTCATTTTAGCGTCTTATACCTAGGACTCGAAATTTTAGGTTAGGCATCAACAAAGTGCTTTTGGTATTGATAATCTAGTCGTCGTCATGTTGGCTTATAGGTGACGCACACCTGCTTAGGCAGCATAATAAAATCCATGGATAGGTATCTCTCTGAACCAAAAAAAATATCGTTTTGTGAAGCTATATCCGCTATAGGTCCGTTCAGTCTTTGTATAATGTACCTAAACTACGACGTGTGATGTGGCTTGATAACGCATCTGTAAGATTCAATGTTCATATACTGAGCACGGACCATTTTAATAATTAGGCTGGCGTTATGGCATTGAGTAGCCCCTGTCCTAGTCACATGCCACCTGTGGCTCATACCTATCTTGATAGGGATAAGATTGGGTGGGCGTGTGCCAAGTGGTGGGTGCTACGTAAGGTACCTACGAATAGTATGGATGGTATGGATGTACTTGTAAGGTCGTCAAGTGCCACCCGCGTTGCGACTGGCGATTTGATAAATGTTCCCTAACCCAAATGATTCTCAGTGTTTCCTTCTCTTACCAAGAATAACGATATCTTTACATTCCCATATTTTCCATACCCCTTTCAGCCCTTTGCAACCTTGAAACATTTGTGGATTGAGTTCACCTGTGATTAATATAGTTCTAGCTTCCCCCCCCCTTTTCCCTCGAACTGGAAAGCGATACTTGATACTTGAAAGCTCCACCGACATTTTAAGTACGAACCAATACCAAAACCAAAACCCAACCTGGGAACTTTGAAACCAGAAATCAAGAAACCCAAGTAACCCAAGTAACCACTTCCGACCTTGAAATTCGAGACTGTTTGGTCGGTTCAAACGCCCGCAAAGTCCTGATTTGAATTCGAATACATCCTTGGACAGTGACAATAAAGATGGCCGATTCGCTGAGTACACCGGGAGGCATCTCGGATCCCGCCCTCATCAAGTATGTGCTGTTACGTGCCACATTCGTCTGTGCGCACAGCCCGTTAGCTAACAACAAAACTCTATAGGCTCGTCAACCGGCTTCAGGATGTCTTTACCACGGTTGGCGTCAACAATCCTATCGATCTACCGCAAATAGTTGTCGTTGGAAGTCAGTCTAGCGGCAAGAGTTCCGTGCTGGAAAACATTGTTGGTCGAGACTTGTAAATCACCCCTCACCTCCTCCCGCCCTTGAGGTCACTCTGTATCATCTAGGCTGACTGGCTACTATTGAATAGCTTACCTCGAGGATCCGGTATCGTAACAAGACGACCCCTCATCCTACAACTTATCAACCGACCCGCGACGGCCCAAACAAATGGAGTTAAGGAAGGGATTGACACTTCTTCCGACAAGGCAGCTAACGCAGACGAGTGGGGAGAATTCTTGCATATTCCAGGCCAGAAATTCTATGACTTCAACAAGATCAGAGATGAGATCAGCAGAGAGACAGAGGCCAAGGTCGGCCGCAATGCTGGTATCTCGCCTGCTCCCATCAACCTTCGAGTCTACTCTCCCAACGTCCTGACTTTGACGCTGGTCGATTTGCCCGGTCTAACGAAAGTGCCCGTGGGAGATCAACCGAGGGATATTGAACGACAAATCAAAGATATGGTCCTCAAATATATCCAAAAGTCGAATGCCATCATTCTAGCTGTCACTTCCGCCAACATCGATTTGGCCAATTCAGATGGTCTGAAGCTCGCTAGAGAGGTTGATCCCGAAGGACAGAGAACAATTGGTGTTTTGACCAAGGTGGACTTGATGGACGAGGGAACAGACGTTGTCGATATTTTGGCTGGGCGCATTATCCCTCTTCGCCTTGGATATGTCCCCGTTGTTAACAGAGGACAACGGGATATCGACAACAAGAAGCCCATTTCAGCATCCCTCGAATCAGAGAAGAACTACTTCGAAAATCACAAGGCTTACCGGAACAAGAGCTCGTACTGCGGTACCCCCTACCTAGCAAGAAAGCTGAACCTCATTTTGATGATGCACATCAAACAAACTCTACCCGATATTAAAGCTAGAATTTCTAGTTCGCTGCAGAAGTACTCGGCCGAGCTCGACAGTCTGGGTCCATCGATGTTGGGTAACAGCGCGAACATTATCTTGAACATCATCACTGAGTTTACGAACGAGTGGCGAACTGTTTTGGAAGGAAACAACGGCGAGTTGTCCAGCACAGAACTTTCTGGTGGTGCCCGAATTAGCTTCGTATTCCACGAGTTGTATTCGAACGGTGTCAAGGCGGTGGATCCCTTCGATGTTGTCAAGGATGTCGATATTCGAACGATATTGTACAACTCGTCTGGTTCCTCTCCAGCACTTTTCGTCGGCACAACTGCATTTGAAGTAATCGTCAAGCAACAGATCAAGCGATTGGAAGAACCCAGTCTCAAGTGTGTTTCGCTTGTCTATGACGAGCTGGTACGCATCTTGACTCAGCTTCTTACCAAGGCACTATATAGGAGATATCCACAACTAAAGGAGAAGTTCCATAACGTAGTTATCACCTTCTTCAAGAAGTCTATGGAACCTACCAACAAACTTGTCAGAGATCTCGTTGCCATGGAAGCCTGCTACATCAACACGGCTCACCCCGACTTCCTTAATGGGCACCGAGCAATGGCCATAGTAAACGAGCGATACAACGGAGCGAAGCCAGTCCAAGTTGACCCTAAGACCGGAAAGCCTTTACCAGCGGCGGCTACTCCGGCTCGTGCTGCTAGTCCCTCCCTGGATAGCAACCTGGATAACAACACGGGCTTTTTCGGAAGCTTCTTCGCCGCCAAGAACAAGAAGAAGGCTGCCGCTATGGAGGCCCCCCCTCCGACGCTGAAGGCATCTGGAACTCTTTCAGAAAGAGAGAATATCGAAGTTGAAGTTATTAGTAAGGAGAACAAAATCGCGTCCTGAAACATTGTACTGACAGGTTATTACAGAACTATTAATTGCTTCTTACTTCAACATCGTCAAGAGAACCATGATCGACATGGTCCCCAAGGCTATCATGTTAAACCTTGTCCAGTAAGTATAAATGTCAGTTTGGAGAGTTAAGAGATTGCTAATTCGATTCATAGATTCACAAAGGACGAGATGCAACGAGAACTGCTAGAGAATATGTACCGGAATGAGACTCTGGATGATCTACTGAAGGAGAGCGACTACACCACCCGCCGGCGAAAGGAATGTCAACAAATGGTTGAGTCGCTTGGTAAGGCCAGCGAAATTGTCAGCCAAGTTCAGTAAAGGATTGGAATCGGATATATTGATCAGATAGGCAGGGTGGCTACGGCACCGAGCGTTGAAGAAGCGCGCCAAGCCATGATTGAGTGTAATGCTTTTGTTGGTAGTAGGAATTGGGTCTCGTTGAGTATACCTGCCCCTTTTCATCCACGTTATGAAAACTCCTTTAAGTCACGTCATACCCAACCCCTTAGACATGCCGCCGGTAGATGAGAATAGCATTCCATAAAATACGGAATAGTTAATGTACCTAAAATGAAAAAGTTCCCTGACTCGGAAGAGTTTTGATCGTCTTTCGAATTGCGTGATACCTACCTAGGTAGGTAGGTATTCTTCGCTACCCGAGTTTTGAGTTTCGAGGTCAGTAAGGTGCGGCATAAAGGCTTACCGAGCGAAACCCTGGGTAGGAAATATAGTTCCGGGATTGCGTTCACCGACGCTCGCGTCGGGTCGATGACAATGGTTATGTAATCACGGCCCCCTACCCGCATCTACAAACGAACAAAGGTGAGAGCAAGTTATTCGGCCAAACCGAGTCACCGCTTCGTTTCGACCGGAACGACGAACCCGAAACTCCAGGAAGGCTACCTATCCCGCGCAGAACCAGATATCTTCCTTGGATCGCTAACGAGAAAACCTACGTCGCGAAGCAGCAACAATGGAACCGAGACCCCTTTTTTATTCCATGATATGATATCTGACACTTGACACCCGTCCGGCATCCCGCACCGGAAGCGATGCCGGGCAACCTTGCCCCAATCCCGCGCTGGACCCTTACAGCCGTCATTTTTAGATAACGCAAAGCCGGGTTCGCGGTTCGCGTGTCACGGCCCGAAGGTAGGTACCTATGTAGACATCCATATCATACGTATGCGTACGCAGGTAGGTCAATGCCATCGCGGATATCCATATACATACGTACCTAGGTAGATATTTATATTTATATATACCTAAGGGGGTCAAGATAAGGTATCTGAGATCTGACGGGGTCTTTTGTTTCCAAGGAAAATTTTGGGGGAGCGCGGGGAATTATCAGTCGATATGTAAGAATATCGAACGTGGGCGGCATGCATACGCACATGGATGTGGATTTGGGATGTGGTGTCGAAAAAGGGGCTCGGTCTAGCCCGTCGTTCTTTTTTCCCCTTACCTTGACCTACATATGTAGGTAGGTATATCTTCCATACAGTACGTGCAAGGCCACCACGCGCATCACATAACATCCATACTAGCTGTGTAGGCACGACTGTTAACATGTCCCCCGGCGGAATGGTTTGAGCCGAAAAAATCGAATCCACGGCTCATGCCGTAGGGCTTCTTGCTTAGTTACTTAGGGGGTCCATGTGGCTGGCTTTGCTTTAAACTCGGCTTCCGATGCGATTGGAAGGGGGATGGGGTCAAGCGGTAGGTAGTACCTTTTAGCAGGTGGGAATAATAGGCGGGACGCGGGAAAGTACGTGCTTTGGGGGCCGCCACTCAAATCGTGTGTAAGCAGCACACCGAAAAGCACGTTTGAACCTGGTACTTTTAATTCGAGACCCCTGGAAGGTTGAAAAAAAATGAAAGCGTTTTGCATGGATCTTGTTTACGACAGGCGGTCAAGCAAAGGTAGGCTTGCAAGGCAAGGCAAAGCAAGCAAGCAAGCTCGGCTTTGGTTTATTGTGATTATTTATTAATATTTTTCTATTTTATCTACCTTTTACATAATCGAGATATTGTACCGAAGGGAAGAATGTCTCCTGGAGGAAACTCGGGGGATAATATTTACGTGTGCATGATGACGAGCCGTGCACAGAACTTGACTATCGAATGTACTGTACTGTATATCCATCTTGTTGAAGGCGGTGACACAAGAGAGAGATATGGTCCGATCCCGATCTGAGAAAAATAAATAATATCGTACAAATAATAATACGTTGGGGCTTTCTTGGCTGACCTAAGTGTCCGTATACATATTGTTGGTCGTCCTGTCTCAATTCTCGGCCGTGTCTTGTCTGTAAATCTCCAAACTCGCAGATCGACTTATAGTTTCAAGTTTTCATATATAAAAACTTCATATTTTGACGCAGGCTTCGAGGCTCGCCCGTTCATTCGACTACCCCTCTGCTTACCTTCTAGAAAGCAGCCCGTCTCGAAAAAAGACAAGTCGACCGTCTCGTCTTACTCATCTTGCTCTTGGTAGCGGGTCTTCTCGAATATGGAAGATAAATCCAGAAGCGACCCTCCGTCTCCCCCACCACCGCCACCGCCAAGTCCAAGCAAAACAGCATGAGCTAGATGATGGATGGGTGTGTTGTATATTTGGACAATCTCAGGGTGAGATTATTGTCCTCCATGGGTATCTCTGAATAGATGAACTTATTGTTGCCATGAAGCCAGTTCTTTGCTAGTGTTGAGCCGACTAGAAATAGCCTACGGTGCACTTCCGGGGCAGATAGACGCATGTAAAGAGCCGTGTCCTTGGAATATCTCAATGTCGATATATGGGATCGGTGGAACATTTGGTTGAGTTGGGAATGATGGCAAGAATTCGGTTAGAAGGAATCCTGGCATGGAAAGGAGAAAAGGCGTTCAAAAGTGTATGGTTGAGATGGCATACTCTTCGTCCTAGATTTACCCTTCTGATATCGCCACCTATAACTTTGACTTAGGCTTCAACACGACGCCTCCATTTTTGATATCAAAGTCTTCCCCCTTCGTCCAGCCAAACCAATTGCTCAAAGCGTCCTCACCACCTTGACCCGGCGATAAAATCTGACCAACGTAGCCATTTCCGGTAACTCCGGGACCTTGACCGTGAACATCTGGATCAGCACCCTTATCGTCGATTGCTAAACAGGGTGTTTCGCGTAACGTCATAGCTGGACGTTGGCCGCCTTCGCGGCTGACGTCTATTTCTAGCTCGGAATATTCTAGAATAGGAGTGCAGCATGCGTCAGTGCCATCGAAAATAGATTCCCACTCTGAGCGCGTTTTGGATTTAAAAATAATTTCGAATGTCCGTTTCATTTCCGGCCAGAAGTCTCGGTCAACCTGCCGGCCTTCCCAGTTCCGGTTACCCAAGCCTAAACCCTTAAGCAGGCGTGCATAAAATTGTGGCTCTAAAGCGCCCACGGCCATATACTTCCCATCCTTGGTTTCATACGTATCGTAGTACGGGCAACCTCCGTCAAGCAGGTTTTCCCCACGTGGTTGGTCACCTATCGGAGTTTTTAAACTTAATCGCGTGTATGTTGCCAAATAGTTTGCACCATCTACCATGTTTGCTTCGACGACTTGGCCTTCCCCTGTCTTCTCTCTAGCTATGACGGCAAGTAGAATACCCTGGAATAATGTAGCACCACCTCCTGCAAAATCCCCTAGGATGTTGGTAGGAGGATGCGGTTTATCGCCACTTCTGCCCAGTCGGGAAAGTACCCCGGACACGGCAAGGTAATTGATGTCGTGGCCGGCCATCGATGCATATCGACCATCTCGGCGGAAGCCTGTCATACGGCCGTAGATTAGTCGGGGATTAATGGCGCGCAACACTTCCGGACCAATGCCGAGCTTTTCCAGCACTCCCGGACGGAACGGATCGATTATGATGTCGGCACTCTTAGCTAATTCTTTAATAACATTGATACCGTGCGACGACTTTAGATCAACAGCTATAGAAGACTTGTGTCTTGTGAGCAAATCACCTGACACTGCTTGCGCGCCGGATGTATGACGATCTATGCGAAGGACGTTCGCGCCAGCGTCAGCGAGAAGCAAACCGGCGAAAGGACCTAGAGATGAGTCAGTACAGCGGGCATATTATTTGCATTGGGACACAACCTACCGGGTGCAAGCCCAGCAAATTCTAGGACTTTGAGCCCCTGAAGTGGTGGCGGTCCGACCATTTTTTGATGAAATGAAACACGTCAAATCTAACGAAGATTCGACTGTGATATCTTTCGCTATATGGTCCTTAAATCCTTAACGATTATAAATGAGAATTGCACATTTGAGGGGTCATACAAAATGGTGGCTTGATATTGCGACGCAAGAAATGTCATTATAGGTAATGATGGGTAGGATGCGGTGATCCAATCATATTGAAAAGCAAAGAGCCGAGGTATACCGTGGATCACAGTGCGACATGAGGTATACTTAACACTGTCATATTTCCTCAGCTCTTTCCCTGACCTTTCTTCTTGCTTGGATTCTCAGAAACCAAACCAGCCTTCACAAATGCATCTCTCGCGGTTTGGTTGATAAGAGCGAAGCGGCGTGGTCCTAGCTTGTGGCCTCCATACCACCGAGTGACAATTACCATAACATCCCAAAGCTCCATAAGCTGCATAAGATGTAGCAACCGGCCACCAGCGGCAGTTTCACCGTCATCGTCACAGTCCTGAAATGTGGTGTTATTCGGCCCCTTTATACGCCACGCTGTAATATTATGCGTGGCGCTCCGGACTTTCTTGTCAGTGGCGAGAAGGTGCTGGACAAATGCCTCTGCTTCTTCAGTTGACGAGACAGGGGCGCACCTGGCAACAAAGACCGATTTTAATTCGATGAATGGATCTGATATAGTCCAGGGAGGCTCTGGCATATTAGACACATCCGCATAGACCGTGGCTCTGTTTGAAGGCGACCCTTCTGTAGCGTCCTCGGGAACTTCATCTCCGCCTTGTTTTTCTGTCTCTTCTAGAGCAGAGGACTCGAGAAGCCGAGTCAACTCTTCTATAGCATCAAACAGGCAGACTTCTCCTGGTTGATAAACAGTGCTCAGCGCCTGAACGAAAAATGATAACTCTCGTGCGGCATCACCACGCCTCCCTGATTCGCCAGTACTATTGGTACCTAACACGACCGGAGGCACTGCAGGATAGGTAGGTGGGAACTCGACGCGGAGAGATGAAGACTCTCCGGGCGGTTTTAGGACGTACACATTAGCATCGTCCGAAGGAACCAAGCAACCGTCACCATAAATTGAGTTGATTGCCTCGACTTCGTCCCGAAGCTCTTCAGACATTGCACGGCCTTTTCGCCTTTTCGTTTGCGCAATTTTTGTTGTTTTCAAGTCCCGCTTGAACCAACTTTGTTTGGTTTATTGTTATCGACGGTTGCTAGTTTTTGAAGACCTTAATAAATTTAAGTGTTGGGTTAAGAAGTTTCCAACATTGATGTTTGTCTAACAGTAGTGTCCGAAAATACACAAGCAGGTACCTAAGCAACTTGGGAACTTTATAAAATCCCAGGATGAATCCAGGATTAAACCTCGAGCTACCTATTACTTCGTACTACATTCAAATTTCAAAATACCCCCACTATATAGAATACAGATACCCCTACAAAAACCGTGCCTTCCAATCAATTTACACATGCAAGGAACGGAACATTTCTATCAATGATCTGATAAAACGATTTTAACAATGGGCTAACTCTATTTATCACTCGCAGGGACTCACAGGGGGTCCACTTTAGCTATAATGTTCTAGCGGTTGATGGAAGGGTTCAGAACCCCACGTAACCCACGCCGCTTAACCCCTCCATCCCCAACGTCGTAAGCTCCGAGTACCGACAGGCATTCTTTCTGCATTTGCAGACGCCGCTTCTAGTAACTACAACCTAAATCACCATTCTTAACTTCTCGAGTCTTTTTGGATTCTAAAGGTTGGATCTCTTTCCTCCTTCTTTTACCTATATTATTTTCTTCTTCTAACACACCTTCCTTCTCTTCGCCTACCAATCGCTTCGATAGCTTCCTAAAATTTCTAAAGCATTTTCCATAACCTTCTGCCGACATCGTCACTTAAGCTGTTGAGAATGGTATCTGCCGTAGAGCAGGCCACAGCCTACAAAAATGACGGGAACAAAGCTTTTGCTGTCCATGATTGGCCCAAGGCCATTGATCTCTATACAAAGGCTATCGAGTTAAACGATAAAGAGCCAACCTATTTCACGAATAGAGCACAAGTTTGTGGAGCCTCATATTAGGTCGACCGCTCGCGTGACTGACCGGAACCCAAATCTTAGGCCCATATTAAGTCAGAGGCCTTTGGATATGCTATCGCAGATGCTTCGAAGGCTATAGAAATAAACCCGAAGCTGATAAAGGTACCATGCCTCCTAAAATGAGCTATCATTTCTCAACGTGAACTAATTTGGCGCATATCAGGCGTATTTCCGCCGTGCCGTTGCCCATGCTGCCATCCTCAAGCCGAAAGACGCCGTGAAGGACTTCAAGAAATGCGTTGAACTCGACCCGAATAACAAAGATGCCCGATTAAAGTTGGCGGAGTGTCAAAAGATTGTGCGACAACTAAACTTCTATGCCGCTATTGAAGTTGGAGACGAGCCGTCCGCGGCCGAGGGTCTTGACGTTGACTCCATTGCGATAGAGCCAGACTATGATGGCGTAAAGCTCGATGATCAGATGACCCAAGAATTCGTTGATGACATGATTGAGAGGTTCAAGGCTGGCAAGAAGATCCACAAGAAATATGTCTACCAAATCATCATTGCGGTTAAGAAGATCGTGTATGACGAGCCAACGATGGTAGAGATGAAGATTTCTGACGACGTCAAGCTCACGGTTTGCGGTGACACACACGGTTGGTCCACAGAAGCTATGCGCACCAAATCCCAACTGACTCTTTCGTAGGACAATACTTTGACTTGATGGAGCTCTTTAGGTTGAACGGTCGACCAAGTGAGAAGCACTGGTATCTATTTAACGGAGACTTCGTGGATCGAGGCTCTTGGTCGACGGAGATCGCCCTGTTATTGTACGCCTATAAATGGCTACGACCCAACGCCATGTTCCTAAACAGAGGCAACCACGAAACCGATGACATGAACAAAGTTTACGGGTTTGAAGGCGAGTGTAAGGCTAAGTACAACGACCGGTATGTGTACGCCTTTCTAAGATGATGCGCATATTTTAACATGATTTTAGCGTCTTCAAACTATTCTCCGAAAGCTTTTCAGCATTACCGCTGGCAACACTCATCGGCTCCAAATATCTCGTCTTACACGGCGGTCTATTCTCGGACGACAATGTTACTCTGGACGATATTCGAAAGGTGGACAGGCATTCTCAAAGGCAGCCTGGCCAGGCTGGCCTGATGATGGAGATGCTGTGGACAGACCCCCAGAAAGCTCCAGGACGAGGCCCTAGCAAGAGAGGAGTGGGTATGCAGTTCGGTCCGGACGTAACGAAGAGATTCTGCGATAAGAACGGCCTGGATGCTATCATCCGAAGTCACGAAGTTCGTATGGATGGATATGAGGAGGAACACGACGGAAAGTGTATCACGGGTAAGATGATCCAGTCAGCTATTGAGTTGTATCTTATTGTGCTAACTCTCTTCGAGTCTTCTCGGCACCAAAGTACTGCGACCAGACCGAGAACCGGGGCGCGTATATCAACATTGGTCCTGATTATAAGCTCAGCTTCAACCAATTTGACGCCGTTCCTCATCCGCCAATTCGGCCGATGGTAAGTTTTTCTTGTTCCAACTAGAAAAAAAGAGACATGTCAGTCTAACTGTCTTCTAGGCGTATGCCAATAACTCGCTCATGTCGATGATGTGAAGAGTAAATTCAAAATTCGTATTTCCACATGCTGAGCTTCTATCAATGGTGGCATATCAAGGGCATTTTTGCATATATGGCACGTCATGGTCATGGAAGCATGGGCGTTGCGGGGATAGGAGAGGAAATGGGAATCTATACCATATTGGCGATACCAATAAAAATGGAATTTTAGCGCATCTTGTTTCTGTCTCTTGGTATATCGGTGGCATCTTGACTGGGTTTCGAAATTCAACCGCTCCAGATCTTATCTTCTCCGGCTCTGCCTACCAAGGCACCAAGCCAGTCAGAGCATCCTTGTATTCGTAATGAAGAGTGAAATCCGTCCTGGTATGAGCCGGGCCAGGCTGTGATAGCAGCTGAAAATGCTCCAAGATCATCTCGTGGCATTCTCAACCAACAAGCCTTTCCTTCTACCTTAAGGATGTCCAAGGAGATTCCGACACCTGTGGCACCCAAGAACTGCTTCAAAGCAGATGTACAGTAAGATCGTACCTGAAGTGCGTCGAGATCTCCGGCGTTTGGTGAATCACTAAAGAGCTCGAGATGTGCATAAGAAAAGCGCGGCGCCTTAATGGTGGCTGTGACCAGTTCGTGAGCCTTTTTCACCTTTGCTGGACCAGTAGAGGTGCCCTCCATTGATATATCGGCTTGCTCGGTCATTTTCTATAATTGAACGACTTTTGAATGTGATATTGCTGAAATAGTGCCTTTGACGCATGTGATCGTGACTGATCTCGTAAGCAATTTAATATACGAATTTGTACGTGTTGAAAGTGTAGGGATTTTCTGATTGGTCCGAAGCTAAGCGCCTTTGCACTGCCACACGACTTACCGCTTTCAACAGTTAAGGAAGCGACGCCACAGATAATTCCATTCCTGACCGCCACAATGGAGGGGTCTTATTCTGCCAAAGGTAAAGCTCTAAGATCGACTTTCCTTTCCTTTAATCTCGACCGCCGAATCAGAACCACAAACCAACTTGGTTCCGAACAGCAAACCGTTGTCGGCACAAGGCCATTTTTCTTGTCGCAACACAACGACTCTGGTTTTGATTCTCATTTTAACCAGCACATTAAACAGTAGATTGCCGTGAACACGGTCGCAAATTCAGTCATTATGGCGGACGAACCTACTCTTGCGAGCATGCACATCCCTAACAACCAGTGGCGTTATGCTCGTGCCTGCATGGTTTGTTCTATCATCATGACCCAGTCGGTAAGTCCACTTTGCCCACCTCACCCTTCCCTTTCGTATCCAATCTCTAATTGTCAACTCAGGACTTCCGTAACAAGGGATGTCCTAACTGCCCTTTCCTCGACATGAAGGGTTCCCCCGAGGCGATCGAGAACTGCACTTCGAGCCAATTCAACGACGTCCACCTTGTCGTCAAGCCCAAGGTGTCTTGGACCGCGAAGTGGATGCGCCTCAAGGACTTCGTTCCCGGCATCTACGCCATTAAGGTCAATGGCTCGCTGCCTGACGAGATCAAGCAGACGCTGCTAGACGACAATCATGCCATCGTTCCGTAAGTCTTCCGCCACCTTTATCCTATATATTCTTGTGTGTTTAAATGCTAATGTCTGATTTTTGGTGCAGCCGCGATGGCTCCGCCCAGGACATCGATTAGGTTTCGAACCAGGACGGAACACAGATCGCGGGAGGCAAGAAGGGTGCTAGCAAATCGCTCCAGGAACAACATCGTCGCATCGCACGTCAGAGACGTCAGCAACGCCGGAAGTCAAAGACTTCCACCATTCCTGTTGTCTCTGGCTCAGGCGAGAACTCGGAAGCTGCTGCTGCCGCATCCCCCGCTCCGACACCCACCAATCCGTCTCAGGGCACCGAAGAAGAGGGACCGGTGATCCAGCCCGAGCAAGGAGGTAGTCCGGCTTAATTAAGCCACATCCCGTCGTTTCAATCCCTTCAGTTTTAGTCGTTTCAGTCGCATAGCACGGTGTCACGGGAAGGGAAGGGTCGCAAGATTTTACATTTTGCTGCATCTCAAAATGGTTGATTTTCACACCAGGAACAGGGATTGGCTGACATGATACGGTAGTAAGGGAATGAGATTCATAGTTGATTTGCTTTTCAGGCAGGTTCATAAGGTCCTGCATTGGTGGCTGATGTCATAATTGAGTGAACTCAAATTTCCCTAAATATCTAGGACTTTTTTGGTTATTTTGTCAAGTGCTATGCTAACCTCAATACTACTTTTTGCCTAAAGCATACCTAACACTAATTGCTCTAATCATTCTCTACTCTAAACTAAGATTTAGATTTCAGATCTAGATAAACCCCTTCCTCCTCATCTGTATGGCTTCAGGCTCCCTAGAGAAGAACGAGGCGATGTTGTCCGCCTTTCGCCGATCGTTTTCATCGCTCCCGCCCATTGTGTAGCAGTCGATTATGTCCTCGATCTGCTCGTACAGCACGGTGTCCCGCGGTGCAAGTTGTGGCCTTTCCTGCCGCACCGCGATGAGTTGGCTTGAGGGTCGTCCTTTGTTGGACATGGACGGCCTTCGCGTGGGGACGGCGAATTGGACGTGATGCGATTCTTTATGCTCGGGCGCTGCCGGTCTCTGTAGTTGCGGTTGCGGCTGTGGGGGTTGCCGTAATTGTTGTTGTTGCGGGGCGCTGCGGCCGTTCTCTTGTCTGTGGTTGTGCGAATGCGATCGCGAGTGCGACCGCGGTTGATCATCTTCGGAGTCGCTGCTGGATGCCACTGATGCCGTGGTCCACGATCCATCGCTGACATCAGGCGAGTTGGTGCGCCGCGAGTAGTGAGACGTGCGAGAGTACTTGCTACTCTTGCTGGAAGCCCGGCTTATGCGGTGCATATACATGTACGGATCCTGCCTATACGCAGACTTGAATACTGGCTTGAATTTTATCGTCGGCGTCCTCTGGCGCGCTGCTTTTTCCGGAGATGGCGGTTCCCACTTCACATCTTGGAAATCGGGTCGTTTCCCTTTGTCCCGGCCCGATGCTCCTGATGAGATTGACGCAGACAATGGTTGAATTAATGCGGACTGGTGTTTGTACGAGCCTTCGCGACCATTTTGCTTCCCCGAGTCGTTGCTAGACCGTTCAGTGTGATTCTGATGGCTGAAAGATGACCTCGGCTGCGACGATGTTGACGATCGCATCTCAGACGGCCGCCGAGTCTGCGTTGGGCTCAGATTCGAACTCGCCGGGCTATTCGGGCTTCGCAATTGGCCGCTCTGGGCTTGAGCTTGGGCATGGGCGCGGGCTCGCTTGCCCAGGGGCGGCGTCTGCAGCTTAAATCCGCTCATGCTGCCGAACCGGCTATTAACAACCCTCACAGAGCCGCGCGGCGCACGATTCACCTTGACGTTCTCCGCCAGGCTAATCTTCGTACCAACTAGCGCTTTCAGCGTGTCCGAATCGGTGCGCTGTGGCTTCGCCGGCATTACGGGTATCGCCTTCACCGTGGTGGAGGATGTCCTTGTACTCACATGCGGACTCCCACTGAAGAAGGCGCTCTCGCGCGGGTACAAGCTTTCTTGGCAGCACTCGCACAGGTTATCCTTCTTCTCCTGCTCCGTCTGCAGAATCACCGAACACCCCGGCCACGGACACATGCGTAGTAGTTCAGGCTGCACGGCTGGGATTGCCGGGACTTCCGGGACTTCTGGAGCCGGCATTTCTGGGAAATAGGCATCCCGCTCAGCGCGGTTGGTGGATGGCGGAGCGGGCGTCTTGGGAGACGTTGGGGGAGAGTAGGAGGGTCCTAGGAGCCCCGTCGTTGTGGCATTCGGGTTTTGGTAGATGGAATGCCGGTGCGAGTGTATCGGGGAGGAATCGCCTAGGGTTAAATCAGAGGACGGGCGCTTGTGCTTGTAGAATGATCCCCGGCGGGTGACGTCAAAGGTGTCGTACGGAGGAGTCAGCGGAGCGGGGGAGGCATGCGGGGTCACGGGATGGGGTGGTGAGGGTAGAGGTGACGGCGACGGCGGAGTTCGGGGCGGAGGCACGGGCGAAGATCTAGGCTTCGATGTGGGGACTGCTGGGGCCTTCCGCGGTAGCAGGTGCTGTGGTCGAGTCGTCGCCAGGTGCCGCACGATGGGACCCCGATCCTGTTCCACATTCGAACATCCGTTAAACACATGTATGGTCCTTGCGCTAGACGATACGGGTGAGACTACGGACCGCGGGTGCGGCGGAGGTTGAGATTGATGCTGGGGTTGAGGCTGAGGCTGTGGGTAGAAGTTATATTGGCTCGGTATCTGAGGGCGATCTTTCGGCGGCTGCGGCCATTCATGTCCCTGAAACATGGGAAACGCTGCAAATGCAGGAGACGTGGGTGACGTAGTAGACGTTGAGTTCTTCCTATGCTTGGGGCTCTTGGACGAGTAGCTGAAGTTGGGTAGGTCGGTTATCTGAGACGAGGACCGGCTCACAGTCCGCTCCTTAGGCTCGTTCACTCCATAGTGCGCCTGGTTGCGCTCCTGCATGCGCTCGAGCTCAGTCACATACTCGTCGTCCGAGAGGATCGTCTTTATCCGCTTGTCGACCCGTGGCCGGTCCGGGCGGTGTATCGGCTGGTAGATGGCAGCGGCGGAAGCCCAGTCATCTTGGCTCTCGGTTGAGTCCAACGACTTCTTCTTCCTCTTCTCCTCTCGCCGCTTTTGCCGGAAACTGCCTAGGACCCGCGAGATAACACTTCCGCCAGTGCTGCTGCCACTGCTACTAAGCCTCCGGTGCTTAGTAACTAGTCGCCGTTCCCGGCCGGTGTTTTGCTGTTGGTGGTGATCCCCTATCATCTGCCGTTCTGTTATCGCAACTTTTTTCTCTTTTCGTTTTCTCGTAGAAGTTCCAGCTTCTTATAGTTTTGTAAAGATGATGTTCAAAAATTAGGAGTAAAAATTAAATATTAAGAAAAATATCGCTGTGCTATGCTAGTAAGAGATGTTCTATATGTTCATGAGTCTAGGTAATCATTTCGTCAGTAGCGAGTGTGGGTTGTGTGTAGCGGAAAGTCAAAAATGCGTTCTAAGAGTCGTAGTCTCGCGTTACGGGCTTTAGCCGCAAGTCATTTATGACGGGGTGCTTTTGTTGCCGGGGACGAAGGAGAAGGACCCTTTGATTCGAGTCGGGAGTATGACGAAGGAGGGGCGTCATAGTTCATCCGTTAGAGCGTTGTGATTGTTTCTGTGTCATTGTGTGGTAGAAAGGGGGGTACAATGAGGCTTTGTCACTTGCGTATAATGGAGCTTGAACCAACGCATTGTGATTCGGTTCAAAGGAACAGTGGTCTTATTGTGGGAGATTCTTGAATAGAGGTTTGGACATTAGCATTGTTCGGGATGGAGGGAGTGGTTTTCGGCGTTGAGGCAGGGCTAGGTATCTCCGACACCTGGGGACTCCGAAAGCCTAGAATTGTTATCTTCACTTGGATACCTTTATGTCTACGCGATATCTTGACGGGAAGCTGAAAAACGTGCTTCAATATGTGATGTGAAACGTTGAGTCTTTATCTACATGAGTCAATGAGCGGCTGGTTGGGACGATAGCAATGAGATTGTTACCGACAACACCAATTAGCTACACATCTTAAACTCTGATGTGTGGGAAATCAATCCGCTTTTCGCTTACATCCTATTGATTTTATGGAGTTTGCTTCACACGTCACTAGATGGGTATGGGATTTTACAGTATAAGGCAAACATAGAAACCCGACGCTTTCATTATACTTCCACGTGACACATTTACAGCATCCGATAATTCGTGGGATATATACCAATATATCGTGATAATGATCATATATTATATCCTCCAATGACGTTCGGTCTAAGGGATGTATGTGGCTAATGAGTGGGTATACAAGTAGGTGATAACCAAATTAGTGTTAAAATCAAGAACGCCAGAGCCTGTATGCGTGTTTCTAACAGACATAAATCATCTCTTACATATACGTATATCATAAATTAACCGTTACAGTCATGTTGTTACTGAGAACAAGTAACACTGGTGGGAGCTCGTGACAGAGAACCTCGATATCGGTGAGATAACCTAGACTGGCTTCTTCGCTCTGACAAGTGCCCTCTTCGGGGATAGGGAGAGTCGTGAGTAGTACCGCTGTGTCGCTACTATTCTGACGCATGAGCTCGTTCAAGATTAGGTGCTGGGCTCGACTAGGTAGATCATTGAATGAAAGAGGAAGGCTTTGTGTTGAGTACACCGAGTGTGCCTCTTCATCTACCCGCTGACCAGGGTTATACGACGCCAATAGCTCTGGTAAATTAAATTGTACTTCCGATGATCCCTCCTTTTTGGACGCGGAGTTTCTTCTGGACCTCAGTGGCGTTCCGGACGAACTAGGTTCCGGCTCAGCAAATGTGAGACGTGGCGTCGTGCCGTCCTCATCCTCATTTGCGACTCTCGTATCAGGGACTGGGCGGCTGGAAAACCGGCCAGCAGATGCATTGCGTGATAGCGCTGGGCGTTTAACTCGAGAAGGCTCCTCCTCTTTTGAGAATGTGATCCTTGAACCTGTGTCACCTTCGGGCAAAACTGTGGTCTCGGGTGTTGGTTTACTGGTAAACCGGGTCGCTGATGTGTGGCGTGAAAGCGTCGGTCTCGATGGTGATTTCGGTATAATAGGAGAAGTTTCGCTTGGCTCTGATGCAACGCTAAGGAGGCCAGTAGAGCTTCGTGATGTCTTGATAGGAGCTGTTTGTGTTGAGTCCGATCCTGTAGTATGCGCTATTGTACCATATCCAAACGAGCTAGCGCCGGTAGAATTCGTAGATCGCTTGTTGCGAGTATTTATTGACTTCCTTAACGATCCTACTCTAAATTTGAGATCTCCATGGCTTCTCCTCCGGCCTTGGATTGCTAAGAAACCAGGTCGGGCTGAATTTAGGCCTTCACCGCCATCACTTGCGGCACTCTCAACGTCGTTGAAATCCACATCTTCGGATGCCGTAGATTCGCCATCATCATCGCTAATGTCAGGCGAATTGTTTTCAGTTCGACCACCAAAGGTGGAAGAGATCAGTTGATGAGTGTGGATACCAAAATTGACACCTAACTTCGCGAACGTAGAAACCGTTGGCTTCTTAGATTTGTCCAAAAGCTCACTAACATCTAGTCCTCTCGGTAAACTGCCGTGGGCGTCGGATTTAGATACCGAGCTGCCTCTGCGTCTAGTAGCATTGAGCACATTTTCCAACGAGGCGAGCTCTTGCGATCGAGACAGGTCATGGCTCTCAGTCCGTAGTTTCTGTAACTCCTGCCACCATTCGTCATCCTTCAACAGCTCATTTACAATGTTTCCGAGCTCAGTGCCAGTTCCGCGACCATTAACAATAGTCTCGTAACTCTGAAGCTGCCCTGAGGCAAGCCAAAATACTCGAATTGTCGCGTCTATGCGTAGCTTGTCTAATAAGGCCTTCAGCCTTATTTCTTCCTGTGTAACTTCATTTTCATATTCGACGAATACTACGACGCGCAATTGATATGCCTTTTTCCAAGCTGGGACGCTTTGCAAGATGTATCCAAGTTGTAAAATCAAAGTATCTGTAAACTCGACTTAGTCTCACTTCTTTTGTAATAAGTCCTAAGGGAGACTCACAGGTATCAAAGTTGGTTGTCCATACGCTTTGATCACCGTCAGTGATTTCAGCTGACATCTGAATTGGCCAAAGATCGATATACTTTTTCGTATTGTTTCCATCGCGGCGTGGAGTCTCTAGAGCTTGGAATCCTTTGCCGACGGCGACGTTCAGGCGATGACGAAGTGCAAGGTCCTCTAATATCGTCAAGTAGCTTGTAACGGACATCATGCCCTCCGTGCGAATGGTATCAGTCGGAAGAAATCCATCTAGAAGCCGAGCTGACGTATCTCCACGGCGGCGCTTTGAGGTCTTCCCTTCAGCCTTAGTCTCAAATGATGTCTGTGTAGGCGTTCTTGGGATTTCGGGTATCTGAGCGAGCGGCCTAGACTTCCGTAAATCGTCCATGTTATAAAATCCCAGAATAGCGATGTTAGGTCGCATGCCACCAAGGCCGGCGGAAAGAATTAGGTTTCGTGCCCCCCATTCGATTGTAGGTGACATTGTTAGTTGGACAAAAGCTTTGATTCTTGAGAATTCCGAGATGTACCGAGTCCAAGCCGATTGTTGCAATTTCGCTTCATGTACCCCCGAGTTGAAATCATCTGTTACTATTACATGTCCCAATATGTACAAGGAGCCCTTCTTTAGAGAATTACAGAACTGTATAAGTCTAGTGTGATGTCGAGGGTCGTTTATGAGTAGAATGATCTGTGGTCTCCAAAACTTGATATGTTCAGGCTTAAGTCTCAACAGGTATTTTCGTACTTGGTGGTATATCAAATTTTGAGAAACGTCGCCCCAGTGTTTTGGAGGACTTGTGTAATGAATGATAAGAAAGAGAAAGATGAGCACACATATAGCTGAAGCAGCATATGTCGCATCAATGAAGAACATTGCAGCGGCAGAGAGAACACTTCCTACGAATGCTGTGTGCCAGCTAAAGAACTTGAACGCAGGTCGAAAGTTAGGAGCTGATCCTATCTTTAACAGAAAAGAAGCTAGATTCATAACGAAGAATGTCATCTATTCGAAGAGTTAGCAGTAAGACCGAATGTACCGTTGGCGCGCCTGGTACTTGCCTGGTAACCCATTGATATGAAAGTTGCAATTTGGTTTAGATCTGCGAAGAGAGCAACTTGCGCAATTATATAGGTAACAAGAACTGCGAGGATGGGATCATCTCGCTTATTCCCTTTTCCGAATATGAACAGCCCTGGAAGAAGCTTGTCTCGCCCGAGAGCTTGAAGAAGTTTGGCACCGCCGACGATTCCCATCAAAGCTGAGAAGAACGTGGTGGCACACTCTCCAGCCAGAATCACCGGTGACCATACGCTGGTCGTGGAGATGATATTGGTGTCTCGGAGAAAAGAAGGATGGGTAATGCTGGATGCTATTGATAATATCACGATCAAATAGAGGACGAAAGTTGCTGCCATCGCCCATAATGTTCCTTTCGGAATCGCCTTACTTGGGTTTCGCAAATCGCCGGACATTGAAGCCCCTGCAAAGATACCCGATGTAGCACTGAAGAGTATGCCAAATAATTCCCTGAATGTTGCAAGGCCTTGGTACGCTGGCCCAGCTGCGTGCGGATACAAATTGGAACGCAATGTGTCCAGGCTTAGTCCAGTAAATTCAATTCCAATTATGTCATCTTTGAACGGGCTTTTCGCGATGCTCGATATCGGAACACTTATGATAGATACTATTAGTATAACAAGAAGAACGCCACTTGCCTGTACAAAGAGAGCACGACCAGCGAGGCTAAGACCTGTACAGACAACGAGAGCTGCAGTTTGCATAGCATAACTTTCCCAGTAGCCATGGGGGACAAGATGTCCTAGATTAAGTTTCAAGCAGTCTATCAGACCGACGATGTTAAGTGACGTATTCACAACCTGAGCGAGATAGAACAGAATTCCGATAGAACCACCAAATTCGGGACCAAGGGATCTTGAGATAAGATAATAAGCGCCTCCCCCTTTTACTTCTCCATTTGAGGCAATGGCAGAAAGGGAGAGGGTGGTAATGAAGTCGACAATATAGGCTACAACTAGTAAACCTGTGTGATTGTTCACATGTAAGATACCACAATGTTGCACGGTATCCGTGGGACCTACCAAGCATCCCAAACAGACCAATCCTACCCATTATTTTACCGAAACGAAGGAACATAAGAATGCTGATGATATTGAGGACGACGGGAACGAAGACGCCAGCAACAAGACTAAGCTTGACTTTCTTGTTTGGCGGTGCTGAACCGCCATCCGTCTTATCTCCTCGGGATTCCGGAGGCATCTTGGCTTATAATTATAAAGGGTCTTGAGATATTGTCCGAGGTAGTAGAATCTCAAGATGGTACGATGACCTATAGCAACCTTGTCTCTGTCATGGTCTCAAGAAACTGAATTCCACAAGGAAGGCATTGATGATATACCCATCATAAAGAATGTTGGCGCGGCTATGCTAACAAGATGCTAGGCAGGTATGTAATGACCCCGCTTGAGGTTGATCCCAAGAATAGGATAGAGGTTAGCTATACCTGGGTAGGATCTTCCAGCAGGGAGTTAGGGACATAGAAGCGTTAAAGGGCTATTAGCTACACTTGTTTTAGCTTTGTCTTGTTCCCCACAGACTGTTTGAATCTTGATTCGACGTTCGTCCAATGACGTCGGGCAGCTGATCCAAAACGAGACATGCGTTTGCTCGTGGAGAGTGTTTAGGTAAATTTTACCAAAGGTTCCAAATCTCAGAAAAGACTGGTTTTCAACTGAGTACATGAAGATTAAGCCTCTCTTGGGATTCGAGTAATTAGAGATTGAAGTAAGTAGAGCTATTAATTGAGAGTAAATTGATTTTGTTCATGTAAAAGTTTTAGATATTAGAATTGGAAGTGATCCTTGGTGATAAACTCCGCAGAGTTGGTCGGGTATTAAATGCCCTTATTAGGGAAGTAACTCGGCTGCGTACAAATAACGTGTTAAAGTGTAAGGTTTTACTGTAGATCTGTACTGTGTAACGGACCGAGATATTCCAGTGCTTTAGCTTCGCCAACCCCCTGTCAGACCCCCTGCGATAATTGGAGAATCTCCAATTGGCTGAGAAAGCAAGAGGCACTGGTCCGTCCCGTGAAGGGTCTGGAAGCTGCAGCTGACCGACTTGGGTTAATTCTTCAGGGTCTGACTGATAAGAGCAGCGCACTCCAATGCATCACGAGCGCCTGACTCAAACTGTAAGCCACTGTATCTATTCGTGGATTGTACTTCAAGCTACTAACATTCAGTCTAAAGCTTCTCTAAACACTCTAGAGACCACCTCAAGTCAGCCTTCCTCTCTTTCCGTCTCAATAGTCTTCTCATCAATATCGTCAATATACCTCTTCGCATCTTCTGGTAAGCCTGGAACATGTTTATTTGTTAGTCTCGTCTTAGAGAGCCCTTAGCGCTCTATCCACTCTATCAATTCCTGTGTATTTGCTATGTATTCAACGTCCGAGCCTCGCAATTGATAGTTCCAAATAATTCCGGTTTCCTCGAGACGTGTTCCTGTGCTTACCAACAACCCTTATAGAGACTTACTCCGACGCGCCCGATATCTCAATGATTGCTTCCTGCTAAACATACCTAAATAAACCACCACAATGACCAATTCCGATCAGGAAAGAAGCACAACGCCGCAGCCTGGAGGTCCTCTAGCTGTCCCGTTATCTTCTTCTCCCGGCTCGTTAAGAAGTAGGACACTTGGAACTTCGGTGCCGCGCGCTGATGTCACTGCCCGCCTCGCTTCACCCGTACCCTCTCAAATATTCGGAACACCACCAATACAAAGACCTCAGCCTGCAAGTAGGGATGGCGAAAATGTCGAAAACGCAGGGCCTCTTGCAGGTGCTGGCCATACTTCCGCCGGCCCTGGTGTATCTGCTCTTGCTGCAGCTCTTTCAAGTTCCGTAGGAGCCTCACCTCCAAGATTTGGTACTCCACCTATACGATCATCGTCACCAGTCGGAACGGCTTCAGGCCCACAGCCGTCCATAACGCCAACAAATTATGGTTCCTTCGAGGCACGATCAAGATATTTGCAAAGCGGCGGCACCGGCGCTTACGAAGACCCCGAAATCATCAAGCGGCATTTGGTCCAACCTACCGACACCGGAGACTCAGGGTCTAACTATGGTGATAATTCGAAAGGTAAACAGGTTGGCGAGGTTGCGGACCCCGCGCGCGTCGATGACGAATTTTCGAGTTTGAGGTTACAGGGGGGAGACATAACGCGCCAGATTTATCGATGGACCGAAGATGCTGAAGACCGAAGCCGTCATCAACGAAGCAAGAGTTTCAGCCACGCTAGGGATGAGCCTGAAAGCGATGTTCTCGATATAAACTCTATTAAGATCCCCGGCGGGTTTAGGCGGAATTATATTAGACGAGCTGGCCAAAGCCCATCCTTGGACCCGCAAGGACTGGAAGCTGGCGAAGGCACTTCAAGAGGTAGACAAGATCCTCAGTTGTTCACCAACAGCTTCCTAGAATTCCTCTCTATCTATGGCCATTTCGCAGGTGAAGAGCTCGAAGAGGATGACGAAGTCTTGAGACCCGGAGAGTATTTCTCTTCTGGTGAAAGTGAGGACTTCTATGATAGCGAGGAGGAGAGAGAGCCAATGGAGGACAGCGCCCTGCTGACACCATCCAAGCGCAAGAGAAGAAGAAAGGTCAGAGGCGGCAGTGGCAATAACTCCCCATTCAATGCCGCCTTGCTTCTCTTGAAGTCATTTGTTGGTACGGGCGTATTGTTCTTACCCCGAGCCTACTTCAATGGTGGCATGATTTTCAGTAACTTGGTTCTTCTCTTCGTAGCAGCGCTAAGCTACTATTGCTTTGTGTTGCTTGTTACCACGCGATTAAAGGTCGAAGGGTCCTTCGGCGACATTGGTGGTATATTATACGGCGATTGGATGAGAAAATTAATTCTATTCTCTATTGTCGTCAGCCAGATTGGATTCGTCGCGGCCTACATCGTATTCACGGCGGAAAACTTGCAAGCGTTCATCCTCGCTGTCTCTGATTGCAACGCCCATATCGAAGTTTCCTACTTAATCCTAATGCAGATGATTATCTTCTTACCCTTCTCTCTATTCCGCGACATCGGAAAGCTTGGTTTTACAGCTTTGATAGCAGATGCTTTCATTGTCATCGGATTAGCATACCTGTTCTATTATGATGTTCTCACCCTGAGTACCAACGGTCTCGCAGATATCATCCAATTCAACCAGAAAGACTGGACACTCTTCATCGGCACGGCTATTTTCACCTTTGAAGGTATTGGACTCATCATCCCCATCCAGGAGTCGATGAAAACGCCTTCCAAGTTCCCCAAGGTCATGTTTTACGTCATGATTATTATCAGTGTCCTCTTCATTACCATGGGTGCTGTCTCTTATGCTGCTTATGGCTCAAAAACGGAGACTGTTGTTCTTTTGAACTTACCTCAAGACAACAAACTTGTGAACGGCGTCCAATTCCTATATTCGCTCGCTATCCTTCTCTCAACACCTTTACAGATTTTCCCTGCTATTCGTATCACCGAGAACGCCCTGTTCACGAGAAGCGGCAAGTACAACCCTTACATCAAATGGCAGAAGAATATGTTCCGTTTCTTCGTCGTCTTCCTCTGCGCTTTCATTGCTTGGGGAGGTGCGGATGACTTGGACAAATTCGTTGCTCTCGTCGGGAACTTTGCCTGCATCCCCCTCGTGTACATCTATCCGGTGAGTCTTTTTTATCTCGTTATCCTATTAAGCTTTGGTTGAAATCGTGCTGACCTCCCCTAGCCATTACTCCATTACAAGGGTGTAGCTACGAGCCGTGTCCGAAGAGTAACTGATATTTTACTCTGCGTGTTTGGATTCATCGCCATGGCGTACACCACTAGCTTGACGGTGATTAGCTGGGCTAGCGGCCCATCCGGCCCAAGTCTGCCAAAATACTGCGATCCCAACAAGATCTAAGATTCTAGGACAGAACCAACATTAGCATCACTGCTTAAATTGTACATTACTTGCATTAGCAGCATCAGAAGATGCCAGACATAGAAAGTTCCCTATCTGCACAGGGGATGGAGATTGTCCACGCGGAATAGAGTTCACATGCATGGCTTTTGGGCATTGGAATGGATTATTTCCGTGTTAATTTTAGTTATGGGTACATCTAGGTTGTAGATTTCTAGCATATCGAGGATTCATTGCCATATATATAATGATAGTACCCAATGGTCCTGAGAATTTCGACGAGCAATTTCTCAAATTGCTGTGTATATAATTATGTAATTGAGTGACTAAGCCTATTAATAACTTTATGTTGTATCTTATCACCCACGTAGTCTTTCGGCGAAGAATTGCATGATCGGTAACATCTCATTCTTATTCCTAGGCATATCGTCGTCAGGCTTGTTCCATTTGACTTCTCGCACGTCGGCAAACTCCTTCTTCAAGAGGTCTATGGCATCCTCATCAAGATACTCGCTCGACGTGCCGTGACATACTAGAACTGGCGTTCGAGACTTATCTCTAGCGCTTATTGTGGGTATCATGCTCGTAGGCAAAGGACCACCGATTGTCACTACGCCTTTGAAAGTCGTAGAAGTAGCCCCATTTCCTTCGGTGACATCTACAACCCTCTCACCCTGCCGGATTTTCGATGATAAGCCGAGAGCTAAGGAACCACCTTGCCCGAATCCAAATAGTAAAATGTCGTTCGTCTCCCAGCCGCATTTCTCAATAAGCGTCTCACGAATAAGCTTTCCATATACTAAATTTTCTGCTTTAGAGAATCCTGGATCCGGGTCTAAGTCCCCCGTCGACGGTGATATAGCCAAATCATCTCCCCAGTGAAAATTCTTGGGTGGTCCAGCGGGTTCAGATACCAAAGTTCCAAATAATGCAGGTGGCAGTGGAGAAACGCCACGGACGGAGATTGCCAGAACACCTGGTAGATTTATGTTCTTCGCGAATGAAGCGAATGGTGCTTCTGAGTCGCCCAGACCGTGAAAAAGGATAAAGATAGCCGTTGTCGTTTCTGGGACCTCGGGGAAGATAAGCGAAACATGTAATGAGGGCGATAAGTGATTAAAATCTTCGGGCTTGGGTATTTTAGTCCGCATCTTTGCTATTTCAGGAAGCCTCTTGGGCTATGATATAATCACAAATCGATGTCCGGACCGGAAAACGACGTCCTTTCTCGGAGCCGGGAAGGATTCTACCCCACCGGATCTCAAACTCAAGATCGAAAGTTGCCCATGATCTCATAATACTCCGCTATTCTAAAATAGGATTAGCTTCAGGTACGGCGGTACCAGATCTCAAAACTCAACGGGGTCTTCAAGGTTCCCAGGTTTGATTTCTGTGATTTCCATTCGCTATCCATTTTCACCTTGTTCGTCGACCACGTGGAGTTCAAATGGACAATGTCTAACACTATCCTATCGACCCATATTGACGAGTTAGATAGCTTCAGAGCTAGGTATAGTATGAGTTCTTCTAACTAAAATAACTAAAAGTCAACCGATATTCTGGAAAATTCCGGTTCCAGCGATTCGAGCGAACATGCATAATCATTCATGGAGCATCGAACCCGAATTGGTAGTTCAATCTCCGGTTAGCCTCGTCACCGTCTTCTTTGGACTGTCAACCCGCGCAAACCAGAAGGCGATTGTTTAACACGTGCTCGTAGGCTATACCAACACCCTGCGCTCTAAGAGCACTAATCATATTATACGGCTGCTCATTGATCAGCTTGACAATGTCTAGATTCGGAAGAGCAGGGTTGAACCAGTTTTACGGGTAGGTACTAGGTAGGTGTATTGAAAGCTTTGATGGCTTATATTCACGGCCTTCAACCTCAATCTTCAGTTTGGCGGATGACTTCCTCTTGTCGTGTTGTCCGTGTCGCGCGTTGGTGATTGCCAAATACATCCGGTCCGTCTTCCTGCCTAAAGAACCGTCATCATGCGTGTCTCACAGCCTCTCGTCATCTCTTTGGCAAGCAGAGGAGCTCAAGCTGCCGTGCCACAATATCTTGCGCCAACCCAGGATATCAATTTTCCTTCTAGCGAGACCGCGACTAACCCTCTCCAATGGGTAGGCGCAAACGGACCATGGTATGCTGGCCCAAATGTCTTTGGAATCTCGCCTGAGGTTCCTGATAACTGTTATGTCGATAAAGCAGCCTATATCTCGAGACACGGCTCGAGATATCCAGACCAGGGTGCCTATAATGGGTGGGTAGATATGTATCAAAGGGTTGGTTCCTAGTACATTTGACATCTATCTCGATACTGGCTAAAATTCGACCTCAGTTTCAAAATGCTAGCTACACTGCACATGGGAGCCTTTCATTCCTGTCAAGCTGGCAACCCGTTCTTACAAACCCAACGGTCCAGATTGCCATGGAAAATCCCACTGGAGCAAAGGAGGCTTATGACTTTGGTTACACGCTTCGAACAAGGTACTTCTGACTTAACCGACTCATTGCTAGAGCATCTAGATTGATTTTTATAGATACCCGGACCTTTACCAGGAAGGAGACCAATTCCTGGTGTGGGCTAATAACTATACCCGGGTCCTCCAAACAGCGTCGATGTTTGTTCGGGGCTTCTTAGGTTGGTCCGCTTCTCAGAATGGAGGTATTGTCTCGGTCACATCCAAAGGCTTTGCGGCCGGCGTTGGGGATTCGCTTGCTCCCTCGGACATGTGCCCGAACTTCAGTGACTCGGAGGGAGGAAACAACAAGACTGTCTGGGATAATATTTGGGTCCCGCCTGTTCAAGCCCGTCTACAAAAGCTGATCCGTGGAGGTTTGACCTTGACCGCCAACGACGTGACTCAGATCCCATATCTATGTGGTTTTGAGAGCCACATCACTGGTCGACTTTCGCCGTGGTGTAATGTGTTCACCGATGAAGAACTCAAGCAGTATGAATATTCCAACGATCTCCGTTATTACTACGGAGTTGGACCCGGCACGGACCTTCCCAAGAAGATGATGACTCCTTACCTGAATGCGCTTGTTGGCCTTCTGCAGAATGGTTCAACTAACGGCACTAAGGCGGATGGGTCAACATTTGCTGTCCCCAAACTCCTGATGTCTTTCTTGAACGATGGTCAGTTAACCGAGCTGGTCACCGCAAGTGGTGTCTTCGACTCGCAGGCTCCATTGTCTTCCACGAAGAAAGATGATCACAGACTTTGGGTAGGATCGCGATATGTCTCCATGAGGGGAACTGTCGCTTTCGAAAGATTGAATTGCGCTGTGAAGAGCAATGATAAATCAGGACACTATCCGAAGTCGTCAACATCTGGACACACCTCGACCAATGAAACGTTTGTCCGAATTCGGTTGAACGACGCAGTCTATCCAGTTCCATCTTGCAAGAGCGGTCCTGGCTCGTCTTGCAAGCTGAGTGACTATGCTAGCTATGTTTCAAAGAAGTATGCTGCTGAAGGAAACTGGATCAAGAATTGCAATGTCACGGTCACCAAGGACACGCCTGCGACAGTGAAGGGCGCCAGTTTCTATACGGATTTGAGCAAGCCTTGGGTACAGCAAATCGCCGTTTACTAGAATATCAAATTGACGACAACGGACATAGATTCTGCATAGGCAAAATAATGTAGTTTTTAATAATATATCCTATGCATAAATGTAATAATTTTTCGAAGATATCTGGATAATATTCATTGAATATAGGTAGAGGCATCAAGGTACATCGGTACTTAATGCGTCATGGGTCTGGCTAACATTGAATCCCTGATGATAGGGGTGGGTACAGTGCGAACCTTAAAACAATTACATAATACATAACCCAACTCCTGCCCATACAAGAATGAAGACGAATATTGAATAGTGAACATTCAATCTCAACACCCAATTCCGCAATAACATTCGAACGCCTGGTGCGAAACGAGACTGACACGATCTGGCGTATCCGACATCGAATAATTACATCCGCATAGGCCTATTTACACACATATGAATTGATTACATCAGAAGGGTAGTTTGCGGCAGAGCTCGAACTCGCAGCCTACCGAATGCATCACTGCGACAATGGCCAACCGATACGGCGGGTCATACCGCCCTCGCAATGGCAACGGTCCTGCCGGGAGGCAAGATGAAGAATATGATCCTTACGGTGACGGTTACGCAAGCGATCGATATGGCACTCCTCCCCAGCAGATGAATCCTCGAAGGCCACCTTCTTCCGGTCGAAGCGGCGGTTTTAGCTCCCCAGCTTCCAGAGTACAACGAGCGAATGAACGAGCAAGTGAAACGAGTGCCGAACGACAGATCTCCCAAGTCCTTGAACTTATTAAGTCCGAATGGCCTGCCATGATCCAAGACGATTGTATACCCGTTTCTCTTGCACTTCAGCTATTAGACAACAGTTCTGTCGGCCGAGCGCACGAATACAAGGGCTTCAAGAAGACACATAAATACTTGCAAGATTCTCTCAAAAATATCGTACACGAGCACCACCAGGGTTTCAACAGTTCGATTGGTACATTCCACAAGATTCAGGGCAGCATACAATCTTCCCAGAAGAGAGTCCGTGCCCTGAAAGAATCATTAGCCGCATCGCGAACAAGCCTATGCGCAACGGATCCCGAACTCAAGAAGCTATACAAATCCTCGCAAATGTACGATGATGTGCTGCAGACGCTGAATGAACTGGAGGATCTACGAACAGTACCGGACCAACTGGAAGCTAGAATATCAGAGAAGAGATTTTTGACTGCTGTCGAAGTATTGCATAATGCTCTACGGAAGCTGCGCAAGCCAGAACTTGACGATATCGGGGCTCTCAATGAGCTACGGGGATATCTTGCGAACCAAGAGACCGCGCTGATGGATATTTTAACCGAGGAACTGCATGAACACCTGTATCTGAAATCACCTTACTGCCAAGAGCGGTGGCAAAATTTAGCCAAGAAGCAGGGTGTATACAACGAGAATTATAGCGAATCCAACATGTTGACCCCATTCCATCTGGTTCTGGATACAATGGATCTCAACCAGCCGGTAACCGAAGACCCCGCCAAGAATCCCGAAGCAGACACTTTTTATTACATAAGTCTCGTAGTCGAGTCTCTCAATAAGCTTGGTCGCTTAGAAGGTGCCGTCGAAACGTTGAAACAACGGCTCCCGGTTGAGTTGTTCTCTATCGTCAACGAAACGATCAATGAAGTCGACCAGAGGCACCCTAGTTCATTAAGAGGTGGTACAGGAAACGCACAGGGCCTACACATCTATGGCAGTAGGGAAACACAAATGCGTGCAGATGTCATATACGACCTCTTGTGGACCTTGTATGGTAAATTTGAAGCTATTGCCGAAGGTCACCGGGTCTTTCATGAGGCTGTCAAGGCACTTATTCGACGAGAAGGTGGGGGCAACAATAGTTCCCTTCTCGGAAGCTTTAGGGAATTATGGAATCTCTATCAGAACGAAATACGGTCCCTTCTACACAACTACGTCACCACCGATGCGGATGTCTACCAATTCAATTCGCCAAGGCAAGGCGCATTGCTTAATGGCAATAAAGACATATCTAGGGAGCATCTCTTCAAATTCTCCGAAGCAGATCCCAAATCTGTCGAGATGACTACCGAATATGAGGCCTTGGATGATATTATAAAAGCTGCGGTCCCAGGTCTTACAACTGCCTCTAGGAAAACACAGGCATCAGATAAGAAGTTAGGGAAAGAATCAAGAAGAAGCGCATATTCCGGGGCTTTCGATAATAGAAACACGCCTGGTTCTTATAAGTCGCTCGTTGAGCCGAGCGTTTTTAATATGAGTCTCCTTTTGCCTCCGACCTTGGTATTCCTGGGACGCTTAAAAGCGATTGTGCCCCCTGGCTCGGATTTGGCTGCGAGCACCTTGACATCTTTCCTCGATAACTTTTTGGTTAATGTTTTCCAGCCACAGCTTGACGAAACACTGAGCAAATTGAGCGATTCCGTATTTGGAGAAACAGACTCATTCCAACAAGATCCTGCATGGGACTTGGTAGCCCGGCGCCCCGTCTTCAAGGGTGCAACGGCATTTTTCGCTGTTATTACCGCATTCTGCCGGATGCTTGGAACAATTCCTCACGACCAAGCATTAAGTTCTCTCATCATTTCCCAGATGGTGAGATACTACGAAAGATGTCTTACATGGTTCAAATCGCTCGTCTCTAAAGCGCAGGAGGCCGGCGTCGGGCCGTTATCATTGCGGTATTCCGCCGAGTTAGCTATCGGGGATGATGACATCCAAGAGACAATTAAGAAGCTTTGGACATCTGATAACCTCGATCGCGAGTTAATAGAAAAGGAAGTCGGGTTGCTAATCACGAATGCTAATGGGCGGAACCTCGAGGCGAACGATGTTATACAAGATCGCGACGTCATCTCATCCTTATGCTTGCTATATACTAGCATGAAATGGCTTTCGGTCCGGATTCACAGTCTACGACATATTACTCGATTTGACACGGATTCGTCTCAGCCGACTTTGCCGAGGAATCAAAATCGCCGCTGGACTTTATTAAACGACCCTAACAAGGCGAACGGAGACCAGCAAGGCCCTGTGTACCTTCCCATGACACAGGAAACTGTCCAGTAAGCCCCTCAAGCCTCATCCCTTTGATTATTCATGGTTACCTAACCGCATATTTCATAGATCATTTGACAACATAGTATCATCCTACGAGGAGTTTGCTGGTACAGTGCTCCTTACGTTACATATGGAAATGCGTTGCCGCATTGTGCAATCTCTCAGTGTAGCGCTCTCCCCTAAAACAGCTCCGTACGTCTTAGGCGATCAGGAAATCAAAGAACCGGACCCACAGATCCTGTCATTAAATTCTGAACTGGTTGCGTATGACGAAACAATTGTACGCTTCCTCCGCGAGAAAGAGACAGCGTTCATTCGAACTGGTTTAGGTCTCCTTATGAACACGTACCTAGTGTCCAACGCACTCACTACACAGCCCATGAACATGCGAGGGTGCGAACGCATGCAATTAAACATCCTAGTGTTACAGCAGAACCTCAAGAACATTGAGGAAGGAGTAGACCTCTCGCGGGCGGCCAACTATTTTGCCCTCTTCCAAGAAGGTCCGGACGCAATTGTTAATAAGGCCAAGAAGGATAAAGATCGCGATATCATTCCCGAAGCGGAGAAGTTCACATATGATGAGCTCAAGGCCCTCGTGGAATTATACTACAGCGAGCAGCTAGCTGACCCCGAAAGGGGCATTGCTTCCGCGGCGAAGAGGCAGATGGGCGAGAAGGTGCTCGCGCTGAGCGAACACATGTGGCAGAGCTAGAGGGGGATGCTTGTATATTCTTTCCGTGTTGCATCCGAGGGAGGGCGAGTCGTGTCTATTCACAGACCAAGGACGCTGCTTTTAGTATGAGAGGAAGCTCATGGGCTTTCTGCAAATATAGGACCAGGTGTAAATGTTATTGGAAGAGGAAACGGTACAAAATGAGTATTGAGAACATTCAAGTTTTCCAAGGCTATGTGATATGGTTGGTTTAATATTTATTTGCTATTCTTGTTCACTGCAAGCCTCTCTAACTTCTATATTCGGAGCCAAAATGCCAGAGTGCAGCATACTACCTTTGTTGTTAATGAGTAACTACTGTGAGCAAGGTGAGAGTTGAGAAATGGTGGTGTAGCTGAGTTGCTCTCTCATTGAGTGTACATCTGCCGAGAGGATCAGTCTCTATCATTTGTTGGTTCGTCTTCCCTTATTTCCTTCGAATTATTTTCCTTGGGAAAAGCCTCGATACTTGTTTTCCAAGGCACTTGATATCAAAGCTTTGTCCCCAAAGATTAGCGAACGGCATTGCCACCCAGAAAGGAATCGTATGAGGTCATGACTACCAAGTTATTATAGATCGAACGAAGTATGACTTGTCAATTGTAGTTGGCAAGCCTCCTTACGCGAGATTCTTTGTATGAGTACCTATTTTACCATTTTCTTAAGTAGATATAACGAATGGGTTGTATATGTTGTCTCGTGGGGTAGAGCCTACGTGCATGAGAAGTGGGCTTACTAGAACACGCAAGCGATGAGATGTCCTGGGGTAGCACAAGAACGCCACGAACATGAATGTGGCTTCAGATAGGACGGCATTTCAAGACTCGCTAAGCCGGTGGCTTCGAGATATCAAGCCATCCCGTCTCATGGGCTGTATGATTTCCCTACCTCGTATCATATAACTCCGAGATATGAGATGGCTTACACAAGAATTTCCGCGTACTGGAGAGAAAGGCTCGCCAATGAGAATGATATGACAATGTCAGGTTCCCCAAGATTCATTGGGTATGGTTCTACGCGGTAAGTTCAGGAATATGCGAAAGGCAAACTTCGCCTTTGCAACGGTGGTCCATGACGAGAAATGCATGGCTAGCAGAGTAAGGATGTACTACTCGGACGTAGTGTTAGCGTATCGCCCCTGGTTGCGGCTATCGCCAACGCCGAAATGTGCATCTTGTTTTCCGACCCCCATCCCTACCCAAATAGTGTGAATAGTTCGCGACGGGCTGACGAGCTGGCTGAGGGATCGACAATCGGCAGACGGAATAAGAACCTTGGCGTTATTTTTCGACTCCCGATGTGGCGGTGCGTTTTTTTGCGTGCCTTAGCTCGATTTTGAGAATTTCGATAACCTTTTTGCCAAGAAAAATCATGGCGAGGTCATATTGCAACTCTACCGTTCTTGAGTCCCGGTTTTGGATTTTCATGGAAAAGCCTGTTGTGCTAGGAATCGGACGGGATGTCGTCTCATGTTAGCTGATATTATTAGATCGGATGGGTTTGGACCTCTGGTTTGGTAGATTAGAAGCTCAGAACGACGGAGGAAATGGTGCGGTTATTTGGCGCTTAATCTTGGGATTGATGGACTTTGAGTACACACCTCGCGCACACCATGGATTTATGTATCTGGTGCACATGATGGCATACCTAGGTCGGTATTTCATTCGCTTGCGCGGTGACTATTTGGGTGGCGTTTCTGCGGTGACGGAAGCGCATTGTAATATTGTAGCATTGTACATAGCATTGTAACAGTTATACAATAGTAAATGCATGAGTGCTCTCATGCTCTTATTGTTGGATCACGGGGTGTCGGCTGTGACCCAACAGACAACCTGCCCCTGGGCGTTTGTGTCCCATGCGGCGTTGCGAGCCGACTAGAGTTGATTGGCCGAAGCGGTAGGCGAGAAGAAGGGGAAGAAACAAAAATAAGATGTCTTCCAATCAGGAGAAGGAAGAGCTTTAAGAGGAATAGGAGCAACGTTGCCACTGATGTACTATGACAACAAGCAACCGAATCCATCCATGTCTTGGGGTTTCGAAGAGTTATAATTTTAACAATTCTGTGGCTTGTATGACCGCATAGATATTTCGCCAAGAATATAATTCTTAAACGATTATATATTAAAGGCCAATTGCTGCGTCGGGATAATAACATCATGTGATAAGATGTATAGAAAAAATGAATTACGGAGATAATGTTGAGATTGAGATTTGGAGCTTACACATCCACATACCAGGGATAGTTGAATTATCATTGATTAAGGCATTTGCTCGTCTAGGTACCCTTATGCTTCATTATTAGTATATCGCTGGTATCTTCCCGAGGGTTTGATTCCATTCCACTGGTGAAACTTAAAGTAGATTTAGTCGAGATGAGACCCTCCGTAGTCTAGAATTGTATGGAAGGTCCAAGCTGCTAAGCATATAACCCACAAAGCTCACATGTCAACTGTTTAAACATTTAAACGGTCAGCAGCTCCCTCGATTAGTCAGGTGGTATTTGAAAGTTTCAGTAACAATTGAGCCTCAGACTTATAATTAGGATTAGGAATGTTAGGGTCCCTCAAAGCGTGCTTTGTTATTTTTATCTCCCGATGCTATAGCGGCGATGGCATGATCATAAGAGAGAGAGAAGAAAAGCGCGGTAGGGCAGTAAGGGTGAAGTAGGATCGAGGCGAATTCAATCGACCTGCCTCTCCAGCTGCTCGCGTACCTGGTACTAGTCTACTTAGCGTACTTAGCGTGTTAGCACGTCCAGTAGGCTCAATGGGGAGTTAATTTAATACCACCTAACACTACCTAATTTGTACAGACTGCCGTAGCACATACACGTAAAATTCAGGATTGTGGATTTAGTCTAAATATGGTTAGATCGGTAATTATGCGGTACTTACATGTACTGTGCTTTACACTGCAATCTCTGCCTGTAGCACAGTGAGCGATATGTACCCCCTTTAAATACCTAGCTACATTTCCTTATGTACCTAAAGTAGTATCCAAGTACCAAGCATAAACGGTTTGGAACAAGCGCGTCACCCACCTGCAATAGCAGCAATAGCAGGCAGGCACCTGGGATTGCTGGGAACAGCAGGAGCAGGTAGGGGAAAAAAAGGTACCTTAGTGGGAGTACCCAGCAGCAAACCCCACTGACAAGCCCAATTAATCCCCTTGAAATTCAACATTGGACGAGCCCCCTTCCAAGTTCCAACCTCCATCCCCGGCTCTTCGCAAAGCATTGAAGGGGGAATAACAAAATCATCTCCTTTCCCACCGATCATCTACAAAATAATTTCATTCGTTTTTCTTAATCACGGCTCAACAATAACACTCGTGCTGGTTGTACCCAAATTTCCACAGAGTAAACACGCCCTGACACGCCAAATTTACGCTCGTTCAAGAAATTCATCGTCACCCCATTTTTTCTGCTAATTCCACCTCCTGAGTCTAAGACCGTAAGTGATTCAGGATCGGGAAGATATTGCGCGTCAAACTAGGACACTCGACAAGAAACCACATCGATTTTCGCGTCATCGTCTGTCAAACCGATATCCGTTTCGTTTTATCATCGAGTTAGCAGCGAAGAAAAAAACGGTCGATCGTTTTTAGGGACAAGGGAAATTTGGAAATGAAATGACAAAGACATTGACTTCTCGACCAAAAAAGCCCCAGTACCCGCTCGTTCTCCACATAGAATCTCGACCCGTTCTATCTACCTCCTTTTTGCGATAAAGGAAAAAAAGAGAACTTATTTTCATTCCACCATATTCTCTAAGCTCCGTGAGCGCTCCTTAATAACGGCAACGTCGGCTATCTCTCGAGAATACTTTTCCATCGCTAAACCGCCCTACGCAAACACCCCTCCTAGTGGCGGCGCCTCTTGGCCCGTCGTCGATCATTCTCCCGAGGTCACAGAACGCCAACGCGGTCGTTGTACCACGCAAATTTGGATTGGCCCGCGCCTCTGACTTTGAGCGTTTCTAGACCGATCCGCCTTTTCGGTTACTGCTCTCGCAGCACTTTACCCTAGGCAATTGATTCAATCGTTAATCTCAATCTTGTTTGAAACTACCCAAGATGTCGTAAGTGGGCGTGTAACGAACGAAATCTCGTTTGCAGGTTTACTGATAATTCTGTTTGCAGGCTTGGGGGAGCTTTCCGCTCATTCTGGCATTCTATGACCAGTTATGACCGACGTAAGTATAAGACAATTGTTTCTTATGGCTGATACTAACATAATTCTTAGATTCGACATACGATTCTCCCCATCGAACTGGTCGCCATGTACCCCTCGATCGACAAAACACGCTCACATCGGTCGCCACCGCCTCCGAATCTCGAGCCGATATCACATCTCCGTACGTCGATGAACTCGGTCGGTTATCTGGCGGCATGGATGGCACAGGCTATTCTGGCGCTGGGCTCCCGGCGGCCTCTCCCATGTCTCCTGGCTCCAACGGACCATACTCTCCTGGATTAAGATCGCTCAACGCTCAACGCCATGGCGCTAAGGACGATGGGTTCGAGACTGTTAGTAGCCCGGGCGAAATTCCGATGCAGTCATTTGTAGACGGCGGCCCCCCAGCACCCCCAGTACAGCATTCATGGAGAAGGATTGATAAGTGGGCAGAGGAAAACTACCCGGAGTTATTTGATCAGCTGTGTGAAGGATGTACCGACAACGATCTGAACGAACTGGAGCACCAATTGGACTGTTCACTTCCACAGGATGTTAGAGACTCCTTGACAGTCCATGATGGACAAGAGCGTGGCGGTATCCCTACAGGTATTATTTTTGGCTCAATGTTGCTCGATTGCGAAGAAATGGTTCAAGAGTGGGATCAATGGAGAAAGGTCAACCAGCAGTACCTGCTTGATACCACTGTCGTCAAACCCGCTGTTCCTTCTAAGGCGTTCGGGGGTAGCAACCAGGCTTCGTCTTCCAAGTCTGTTCCCGGTTCGCCCAGCTCTCACGGCTCGCACAAGGAATCGTGGAGACAGGAACTCCAATCTAAACAAGATTCAGTTCCCCAGGGTGCTGTTCAACGCGCATACGCACATCCCGGCTGGATCCCTCTTGTGCGAGACTGGGGTGGAAACAACCTTGCCGTGGACCTTGCGCCCGGTCCTACCGGTGTTTGGGGCCAAATCATCCTTTTCGGTCGAGATTATGATACCAAGTATGTCGTCGCGAAGTCCTGGGCGGCATTCCTTGCTATAGTCGCAGATGATTTGAACAGTGGAAAATGGTTCGTCGATGAGGATACCAATGAGCTCAAGCTGCGCGAGTTTAAGACGACTCGTGTTGAGCCATCCTACTTCGATATCTTGAGATGGAGGATGGATCAGAAGCACGGACGTGGCGCAAAGGCAACTGCGAAGCGTAGGTCTATGGCTGCGAATGGTGCAGCTACCTCTCCCGGAGGCTCACCCTATGCCAGTCCCGTCGACGCGAACGGAGAGCCCCGCGGTCGTACATTACAGCGACTTAGTAGCCCGTCGCCTTTGGCCAGTCCTAACAGACCTGGCTTCGGAAAGCCAAGTCCTCTTGCGCGAGTTACTGAGGAGGCATCACTCCCGATTCCCGACACTAAGCTAGAAGCGAACGGCGTGAAGCAGCCTAAGCTCGTGGAAGTAGAGACTCCTCGACCCAGCGATGAGGTGAAGGAACCTCAAGTCGTAACTGAGATTAAAGGTAAGGATGCAACTCCCCCGAAGGCTCCGAAAGCCACAGTGACGGATGTGGACGACAAGGAAGAGCTAGAGGAGGGAATGAAGACCATCGAAATTTGAAACGAAAGTTCAACGACCTGCAACGATACGTATTGTACCACGACTACATAATAGACAACAAAAAAGGATGGCGTTCAAGGGTCAGATCCGATGTAAATCGGCATCGTAGTTACTTTCGGCGAAGGTCTTTTGCTTCTTACGGTCCACGCGACTCTTTCTGATTAAACATTTTGCCACGGTTGGCGTTCTCGTCGATTGATCGGATTTGGACATCCCTTCACGGAACTAAGCCACAATCCTCAACGACGGCACTTAAAGGTTGTAATTCAGTCCGTGGCCTGCCGCTATATTTGTACCAATACCACTCGCTCACTTTTAAGCCGCCTTACGTTATCATCTCCCAACTCCGATCAAGTCAGAACTGTGTGGTCTTAATTCACCATACCTTGCATTGACGGAAGTGGCGAGGCGATTAGGATGCGTTTGTACAGTTGATTAGGAAGCGTGGCGGTTGTGATAGCATCTCCGGATGTAGTAGTATTTACAATGGGGTAGTAGATAGAATTGTACCGGGGATTCGAGCCGCCGATCGTTAAAACTGGCGTTCAGGGTGACTCCATCGTTGAGTTACAACAGGCGTTGGTGGTAGCACATCGTTCTCGATAATGTTCGAGACGCAATAGCATGATGATACATTAAAGGGACAGGCCTTTCAGAAATAGTTGATGGAGGCACTTATATGGGAGCTGCGCATACTTTAATATAAAAATTCATCGAAAACGATTTTTCAAGTCCACTATAACCTTAGTCATGACATTATCTACTATATTCATAAATTCTTACCCAGCACTTACTGATGATGTGAAGGCGACGTATCCCCTACCTCCCTGATTCATATCAGGGGTAAGTCACGTGATGCTTCTGTATTTAACGCGGCGTGATTGTAGACGCTAAGGTAGTGCCAAGCTTTATTAAGTAAGCAGTCGTCATCAGCCTCATCAATTTGGTCCTAAGCTTTCCCTAAGCTCTGCAACTTCCGAACTTACGTATCACCATCAACGATTAATCCACCGAACATCAGCCCTGCGATCAACGACGAGTCACTATCAATATCAAACGTCTCCGTAATTGAATTACGAATTTCCTTAGAGGACAAGACGCATTAGTCGAAGCTATGGAGGAAGACCGCCTCTGGAAGTTCCGCCGGCCGGAATGGCTCAACAGTGCTTGGGCGCGCAGCGCGGGCGTGTACTCTGCGGGTGCTCTGGTATGTTGGGATTCCTGCTATCCTTCCTCTTTTTCCCGATCTCCTGCTCTTCCTGGACATGCGCCATGAATCCCCTCTCTATGATTACCCCTGCGTTATTACTATGGAGTAAGCAAGCTAACGTATCGATTGCGTATTCATAGTTCTCGCTCGCGTTCTACATCCTGATCGACGCAGCGGTGTGGTCGAAGTCGGCGCTCAACGGGTCGAACGTGCACGTGACGTTCGTGGATTGGCTGCCGCTCATCTTCTCCTCGCTCGGCATGCTAATCATCAACTCGGTCGAGAAGGCTAGGCTATCCGCGGACTCGTTCTCGTACTCGGGGTCCGGCGTCGCGTGGAAGGCCCGCGTCGTCCTGTTCCTCGGGTTCGCTGCGCTGGCCGGTGGTATGGCTGGGGGCGTCACGGTCTTCGTGCTTAAGTTCGTGGTCCCGAATGTCGAGTGGCCCATGATGGGGATGGGGGTTGAGAATGTGGTCGCGAATGGGCTGGTCATGCTTAGTAGTGTTGTGCTGTGGGTTAGCCAGAATATGGAGGATGAGTATAGCTACAACTTGTCGTTGTAAGCGATCCAGCGCCGACACGGAATACGAAGTCCATTGGTCGACAAGTTGGGTTCGCTCAATCGCGACATGCGGAGGAACCCTGAGACTAGGACCAAGTCCATAATTCGGGAGTTGATGCAGAGCTACATCACTCAGGATGTTCTGGTTGTGGGAAGATTGATTGCTTGATTGATACACTGTTTGTACAATACTACGGACGTAGCATCGCGATATACTGGAGGGTCAGGCTGGGCGAAGCTAGGCGTGCGGTAATTCAGGAATTCTATTACTTTGTTTGCTTGAATCATGGATCTCTAAATTACTAAGGTAGCATTGGCTATAGCATCTGGATCTCTACGCCCTCTTAATAGGAAGCTTAGAATGCGATTCTAATTTTAAACAATGAGCCGAGAATATACCCCTTGCCATCCTTCTACCATGTATGGAGTCTAGTCTCGTAAGATAGCGGTATCTTACATATCTACGTATAATCAATGCTCATTCGCCGAGGGTTTTGATCGTTAGCATTAGGTCCATTTGTATGAACCCTACCACGAAGTTGGATCCGTCGTCATTGTGGGAAGGGGAGGCAACTAGTTCCCCCAATCCTCTACTTTATATGGGGAGTCAATGAATGAAGTGATAGTCCTGGTGTATTGGATTGACCCGATGAAGTAATCACTCGCAAATGGCCACAATCAGTATCACGGGAACAAGAGAGTGCAGGTGGTGTTCGTGAGTGGTATCAGAGTTTATTCGTTACACATCGCATCATCGCCGTAATGGGCATAGCGATTAATCCTCGACCATGAATCGGTCAAGAATCCATTAATCTTCGTCGTCGTAAAAGAACGCCAGTCCATCCTGATCCACGAAATCATCAGGCATAGGTGCGAAATGAAAGGCCAAGACCCGGAATAGCGGCACCAGGTAGAAGGAGTGTTGGTACAAGAGTTTTCGTAAGAGCCGCTTACACGATCGCACAAACTAGGATAGAGGGGATAGCAGCCTGTATACGGGTCAGTTTTCATGCGCTGATGGCTTGTCGCAGAGGTGAGGGCATACCGAATCACGGAGGGTCGAGGGTCGCTACGGGTGTAGCCTGTTATTATGCGCTGTCAGTCTTCGTGTTCTAGAGGGGATATACGTCATCGCTTTGATGGGCGCATCAGGGCGTACCGAGATAGAGGATCAGAGGCAGGTAGCCACTAAGCATTACATGTTAGCAATGAGTTCCCTGGGGATAGCTTCATAGGAGTAAGACATACTAGTGCATAGCGACTCGTCCAATCTCGATGATCTTTCCAATGCGCTCCTTGGATTCCTCCGACAGAGTGAAAGGCATGATGGGCAGTGACTCGCTGAGCGAGATGGATTCGATGCGCAAGTTGGTTGTGAAGCTGTGATTTTGTTTCTTGGAAGAATGAGCTTGTTTTGTGGTTGGCGCAAAGAGTGAATAAGTGCTCGTTGTAGTGACTGTGTTTGCAGTTTGAAAGAAAGATGAAATGGACTCCGCCAAAAATTCACGACGATAAGCGTTGATAATGATTTTTGGGAACGGCATTGGCAAAAAAGTGGATGTTGATTGGTTCAATTATTGAAAGCGGGGTCCCACTATGGCGGGAGAAAGTCGGTGCCACAGTGAAAAAGCTTATGTAATACTACAGCTTTAGAGCTATCTTATCCTTGCAGTTGTCGATTGGAAGTTACAAGGTTCCAATAATTAGTAAAGATCTTTTGGAAGCTTCAACCAAGGATCCACAACGACCAGTTGACATCGCGCGTCGCGACAATCTAAATCTTGGATCTTTATCTTTACATCTATTCCTCTGTCATTTGCATTCGCATTTCGCATTCCCAACAATAACTAGAGACAGAATCACCGTCCGCGATACAAGCATCAAGTCAAAATGTCGGGGGCGAAGCATTGGTAAGTTCCTTATTCTCGTCGTGTTAATACAATAATCCACAGCCACAGCAATGCTAATTACTATATTCCAGGGAACAAGATAAAGAGGCCACTGTCTATGTGGGTAACATCGACGAACGCGCTACCGATGCTCTAATATGGGAGCTGATGGTCCAAGCCGGCCCTGTAGTCAACGTACACCTGCCCAAGGATCGTGTTACCCAGTCGCACCAAGGCTTCGGTTTTGTCGAATTCAATGGCGAGGTCGACGCCGACTATGCTGCCAAGATCATGAATGGCATCCGATTATATGGGAAAGCGCTACGTGTGAACAAGGCTTCGGCGGACAAGCAGAAGCCTCTGGAGATTGGTGCGGAACTCTTCATCGGTAACCTCGACCCCATGGTAGACGAAAAAGTTCTATACGATACTTTCAGCAGATTTGGAACCCTTATTGCGCCTCCCAAGGTAGCCCGAGACGATAACGGCCTGAGCAAGGGATACGGTTTTGTCAGCTACAGCAGTTTCGAGGCTAGCGACGATGCTATCAACAATATGAACGGACAATTCCTCATGAACAAGGATGTTAGTGTACAGTATGCCTACAAGAAGGATGGCAAAGGCGAACGGCACGGAGATGAAGCCGAACGAATGCTTGCTGCTCAAGCAAAGAAACATAACGTTACTATCGAAAGTCAACCTATGCCGCCAGCCCTTCTTCAAACGCCTACTGCTGCTACTCCTGCCCCCGCGGCTGTCGCCCCGCCAGTAATGGCCACCGGCGGATTTGATCCCTCTATGGCTGCCGGCATCCCTCCTCCTAGACCGCCTGTTGGCTTTGCTCCTCCTCCTACTGCCCATCGCGGTCCTCCCCCGTTCGCTGTAAATGGTGCGCCGATGCCTCCTGGAGCCGGAAGACAAAACGCCCTACCCCCAGCACCTTCAGGCTTGCCTGCTCGTCCGCCTCCATCTCAAGCCGGCTACGGCAGTCCTGCAGACTTCCATCCCGGAGGGTTCCGGATGCCACCGCCTGGTTTTGGACCTCCCCCGGGCAATGTGCCTCCGCCCCCGCCACCTGGATTCACTCCGGGTTATGGTCGTTGAAGTTCGATAATCGTACTCGGGAATAGACCACTAGTCTCGCGTAATCCTAGTATCAGAGCGTTATGTTAATGAGATGCTCAAAGTCTTTGTCAATAATTACAGGGACTTAACTTACCTACCTAGGTATGATGAGTAAGAACGAGAGCCTCAACCTTTAAGCCTATACAACATGTTTGTCTCCTAGATATGCTTGTGAGTCATGAATTTAGGTACTCATCGACCACTGCAGCCTATGAATTAGCAGATAACCATTGGGAGTTTGGGGAGGTCTCAAATGGCGTTTCTTGGAAGATACCCTAGCCGATCACAATTGAAGAAAGGTTGGCCACGTTACCACAAAAGACTGGAACTACGAACACAATACACCAAGAGTTACTTCAATGGATACTGAATATGCAACGAAGGGGCAAGTTTACTACTGCTTCTTGCGAAATAATGTCATAAATGACTAAAAGAAGTAAGGAGAAGTATTGTCCGATAGTTGAATAGACAGTTCTACAGGGAAATTACGCTTTCTGTGTGCTTCAGTATTAGTAAAGACAACTGTTACATTCAAGTCTGACATACACATCTGCTCTACGGTTACCACATTCAGTGACTGAACAAATACTAATAATTTCGATTACCCCTATTCGTATTAAATTACATTCTCATTTCCAATTACAACAATAGAATCCGAAGTTCCCCATATTGATAATATGAACATACCCCATGATGGTATACCCATTTCCCTTGTCATACCCATATCACAGCGGCTTCAAGTATCAAAATATTGTGCGATAGGAAGTAAGCTCTACTCAAGTTAGGAGCCCAACAACTATCCCCCAACTGTTTGCGACATAAGACCACCTGCTTAGCGATCAGGGTGCAGCTGGCCCCCAGCTTTGTAAAACGTATGAAGTGGTCGCTCTATTTTTAATATCTACCAATATTTGGAGGGAATGCTGCATATTATCCATGGCCAGTAGTGAAGACACGGTCCGAGTCGTATTATAAGCCTAGCATTTACGGATCGTGAGGTACGCCGGTCTCAGACTGCGAGTTGCGTATACTAATCTCAACGCGGTCACCTTACCCCTGTGAAAGCTCTAGGGTGGATATTGGGCATCACCAGCCTGACTACTACCATTATTCTTACTACTAAGGCATCCTGGTGGCTAGGGTATACCGACGATAATGCCAAGTCTATTCCTTCATGTGCCGGTCGAAAGATTACAGTTTCAAAATGGACATAGGCATGAACATCCTCTCAGTTGGATGATCCCCCTGCGAGTTGCATGCCTCCGCCGAGAATCGCTTAGAGAACACAGAGTCAACGGTTGGGATCGAGATTCAAGCATATGATACTATTACACTGTGTTACGCTCTGTAGAACAGATGAGCTTTTGTTATATTTCCGACATTGGTTATTGTGATCTTTCGGACTGCTGTTTCATCGTAACTCATGCTTGTAGATACCTAGGTTTATAGGGTTATGGGTACGAAACCACTTCCCTTAACCTTCAAAAGCCTTCTCTTCTACAAAAGATCCAGAGGCAGCCATGTTCGGTTGCGCATTGATGTCTTCGGAACCGGAGCCGGGAAGTTTGCTGAAGGGACGCTCCCTTGCGTCCGAGTCAAGATCCATCTGTTAGAATAGGCAATTCATATACAACCAACTTCTTTATCTCCCTATCGCTCGGCAGACTCGGAGATGAGAGTATAGATCTGTCCGTATACAATTAATTAAGCCTTACCGCCTATTTAGAAGTCGATATATGAAACACGTGGAGCATTGTGACCCCAATGTGCTATCGTTGTGACCCGTTCTCACGCAGTAGCATGGAGGAAGGATGCAAGATGCGGTGTTCCACGAAGACTCATGTATGTCGCCGTATCCATCTTAACTATATTAACGCACGTGTCTAAGGGGCGGTAGTTACCGCAAGTCCACCGCCTTACCTACGGGTCCATCGAGGTGCAAGGTGAGTTCTACTTCGTTGTGAAGGTGAATGTAGGTATGTATATTGCCCTCCTGAACAACGAACTACTTTATTTGAAAACTCTCCTTTTCTTCAGAATCGGTCCTATTCATTGCTTTGACGTGGTGCGATCCCAATGGTGTTCGTTCTAGATGACACACCCATACACCCAGGATCTATTGTTTTGCCTTCGGGTGAGTATTCGAGACCGCGATGCCGACAACTGAGCCGAAACAAGTCCACGAGCCTTATTGTAAGCTTTCTAGAGGGCAACACCGCTGGATTAGGAGTTAAGACTCCGGCGTTGTAACCTCTAGGGCTATGTGTGGGTACATCGTGATTGAGGTCTAAAACAGCTAGGGCATCTGTCGAGGATAGGTCATATTCCTGTTACAGCCAACGATCTTCTCCCTCCTGACGCTGTCCTCGACGAGAATTATCTAGCTCATGCTCGGCATGTCCTATCAACCATCAACGAGGAGGCGGTTAGCTTCGCAAAAGGTTTGTAATTCCACACTCGCGGAAAAGAGGCCGTAGGAGGGTCGGCTAGGGTTAAAACGAAACCGAGACTATTGATATCAAGAGGATAGTGTGTGTTCAAATGTGGTAGTCTCCGGGCGATAATCTCACGAGACAACGCGTAAGATTGCTGACAGGAGCTGTCTAAAATTTCAGCTTCTTCTCGCAGCTCTGGTTTAATCTGTTTTTCATACCAAAGAAACGATCACAGCCTGATTGAGACTCTTTTCGTAAATTCTGGCCTGTCTAATGTAGTCAAAATTTCCTTCTGTTTTTTCGTTCACGATACCAATTCGTATTTCGTATTGGCGTAGTTAGATAGGCTTTAGCTAGAACCCACGCGTTCAAAAATCCTTCAGGGGGCCGCTGACATCAGCTCGCCCCTCCCTATCAACAAAAATTCCATGATATCCGGTCTAGAATGCTTCACATCTTGGAAAACAGAAAAGTATCGTGCATTGAAGCGATGCGCTGGACCAGATGATAGAACTAAGGATCAATCTACGTGCTTGGAATCGGACCTGGCCATTGATTGACAGTCTGGTTGTCGTTTATAGACATAAAGTTATTCCCGTCAGCGGTCCAGACCCGCATCGCGGAACTGCGAGCATTATGAGCGACATCATGTATCGAAGGCGTCATGGCCTATTTCTCCGGTCGAAATCTAAACTTCGATGGCAGCCAAACATTATGATCTTGCCACAGCGCTACTGAATGTACGTGCCTCTGTGCCTTCAGCTCATGCGGGCGGCAGATCATCTACAAAGATTATACTACTCCCGCGCTGCGCAAAGGCGGTCTTTAATGCAGGTTCGAAAGACAGATTTCGCTCCAATCGACTCGATAGAGCAAGGTTTGCGAACTATTTCTCCTCATGCCTTTGCCCGCCGGTCTTCCGCCCGGTCACAAGTCGGGTGACACGGCATAGACGCACCAGCCGCATTTGGGCAGGGAAGGCTTTTGTCCAGCCATTCACAGCGCGCGGAAGACTGATGAAAAGGGAAGAGACAGAGGGAGGGGATGCTGCGTGTAGTTAAGTCCAGCATGTATGTAATGGGAACTACTAAAGTGACAAGTGAGCGATCCGAAGAACTAACTTGCAACGTCGCCATCTGTCTAGATCATGCACTGCAAGATCGGGTTACTCCACAGGAGCTATCCTCGAAACGGGGTAATGTAGGTACGCTCTGGTAGGCAGAGGGACAGACCCGTGACGAGGGCCCCCTGAAGATGGCGGGTGAGGCACTGTGTAAGTAAAGCGTTCTTAGTTTTCCCGCTGCTACGGTGCATATAGTAGATCTTCTTCCCCTATGGTGCGGCCTAGGGCCGCATCCGACGAGTACGAACATCTTTGGAGCGGCGAAGGAGAGGTAAATCGCCCCTCCCCCACCCCTTGTGGCGCCGTAGGAAGAGACCTATCTTGCCTGTGGGTCATGTCGGGGAAGTCTTATGGCACTTCCGTTCGATGCTCGATGTGCACATTGGCAAAAGCGTAGGCCGCTGCCGTATGCAGTAGGTGGTCTTGAGACGTATGTATGTCATTAGGTCTTAGAGAGATACATACGTTCGACTAGACATGTCGTACCTACCGCAAGGCTGAAGATTGACCCTAAAAACGCCGAGAAGGAAAGACAATTAGACCCTGTGGCAACTCTCGTCGTAAAGCTGTCGTTACAGGTTCTTTAGGTGCTCATTTTAGGGGCTTCGTCGACTGTCACAACCTAAAAAGTATGATAAAGGGGTTTTAGACTGGATCATTCACAACCTACAGACTGCGGGTGTTACGTTGTACGCTATGCAGGCGGCACCTACGATACTGGGGATTTTGTCTCGGGACTTTCGCGCCATGGTTCAGACATTCTGTCCTGCTGTTTCGGGGGCAGTGAATTAAACCTCATAGGGCCTTCCAGCCACCTGGAAGTAGTGCGACGCTGTGGACGAAAGCTTCTTGGATACAACCTCGCCTACGTTGCCGGTCGAGCGAACAGCTATCCTTAAATCGTGAACCCCTAAAATGCCTCGAATTGACCAGTAGGAGACTGCCAAAGGTAGGAAGGCAGTCGTTGCGGTGTGCCGTGGCAACGATCGCAGTCTAGATAGCCTTGGCCGGGTATCACATTTGCCCACGATATCTTACCTAGGAACCATTTCGGTGTTGACTCAGGTTCGACAAGGCTACACGTAAGCACGATGCTGGAGGAACGGTTACTCCTATTTGACTGAACTCATATAGATCCTAGTAAATCTCGGCCTTGCCTCGACATTTGCCTCACTCTTGATGCCCAATCATACGAAACGGGGGTTCTGTGAAGCTGAACCACGTACCCTAGCAGCTTGGAAAGAGGTTGAAGGGTCTGAGGTCAAGCTAAAGTCATAAGTAATTATCGTGTTTTGTTTTTATGGTGGATAGAGCGGCTAATGAGAATATTTTGGCTAAAGTCCACAATTAGTTCCTTGAACGACCTACCTTTTCGTGTTGTGGCGACATTCGTGGCTAACCAGCTGCACCAATTTTGTCAGCACGATGGATCGTGAAACCCTTGCCCGCATACTGGTAGTGTCACACACACTCAATTGAGAGGATACATATATTTACGTACAGTACCGAGGCTGTAATGTGAGAAATGATAGCCGCTTGTTTAGAAGAGGTAGCGAACGCCGTGAAAAATAATGGGGCGTGGTAAGATGGTCTTGTTTTGTTGTCCTCCCTTGAATCGGATTTTGAACATTTCTGAAAGGGTTCATTTCAGTGCGAAGAAGGGATGGTGGTATTGGGTAGGACCCGTGCAAAAGCGTGTTTACAGGGTTCAACGTTTCGTTGGCGCCTAAGATGATTTATGACAGATCTCGGAAAGGTGTATGTCCGAACTCAGCATCTCGAAATAACTCGTGGTCTTGACAAAAAGCCGTTCCAATAGAGGTTCTCGTGGTCATTAAGATAGGGAGGGATCAGTTACACATCGGAGTAGGCGATTCGCGAATGATAAAGGCGGGTATATGATCCGGAGAAGCCACAAATATTTTACCCCTTGACCCAACAGCATTCATCCATGCAGCGGTGGTATAAGGGTCCTGAGAGGTAAAGCATCGTCAAATAGATCCGCCGTAGGTTTCCGCCCCCTAAACCGAGATGGCGGAGGTAGCGGGAACGGCGGGCGGCGATGGTTGAATTTTTTTGCCTGCCAAACAACAAATCCCAAATAGGAATTTGTTAAATAAGGAGGTTCTAGTTCGGGGGCGCAGATCCCGGCATCTGGGGTATTAATAGAGCATTTAATACCGATGGTCCAGCAATTTGGTTCAACTTTTGACAGTTTATGATATATCATACATCATTATTGTGAGTAGGACTGTAGGTTTCTAGAACAGACGATATGACCGTGAGGCTTTTCTCATCGTTATCGGTGTCGTAATCCCGTTGTGATGCAGTCATTACCGGCAGGCTCATCGCATCATGTGATGCGACGTGATGTGATGGAAAAGATAACTGTCACAGATTGATGATGGTTCTAAAGTTACTTTGATACATTTATGTGATATGAAATCCATTGGAAGTTTATTTAAAGTCTTTAGCTTCGAGTCGAAGGTTTGCGCTAATCTAAAGTTCCCGAGCAGGCTAGAAGCGAATCGCAGCCGTCTCGACCGAGTGCTCTAGTGCGAGGGTACGCACAGACAGAAATTCACGTATTTACCTGATATGGCTAGCTACATGCATAATAGCAACCACCAAATGTACATGCAGCATTAAATTTATCAGATTTGTACTAGCAGAAGGAAACATCAAGTACCTAAGTACCCAGGAAGGTACGCACTCATAGGTTGATTACATTAGATAATAATATTATACAGACCGTTTTCTCGTTTGAGAGGGATCTTCCAATCATACATTTCAGCTTTACATTATCGTCTTTAGCCCTTCGTCGTCATTCGCCATGTAAGGAGTCTGAGATTGTAACAGGTTCAGCAGTCTACGGTTACCGGATACTTATTATTGTATCAGTAATCAATTAATACTTCCAGCCCGTGTGACATTCGGGCTATTCCGCTTCGAGAAAAAGAGGCGCTCTTGATTATTGCCATTCAAGATCAAGAAGAATCGCATTATTGGATCTTCGGAGATGTAGAGACCCGAAGATCTGGAAAGCCACACAATATTCTCCGTTTTATTCAGAACGAATAAACCCAACGTCTAGGAACTTTGAGCGAGTACCGAGACGATCGCTATGACGATGATTGGTAACGATGCTTGCAATCTCCCCCCACGCACCGCTTTACACTCTTCGTTCATGCCGTCTTGGTCGCAAGCGCAAGATGACATGTCGAAAATGTCTGTGTATCTTGTGTATTCAGTTTTCTTTACCTATCGCGGCTAGGTCTCGATAAGATCAGATTCTATAGCATATCTGCTATATTCCCGAGCTGGCGAAAATGTGTAACCTCAACCAAATTTCTGACCAAGTCTTGACTAAGTTAGCACACCCATTAGACCCATTAATCAGGCAATCAGATAGGAGAGATCAGAGATTCGCGAAAGGACCATGCAGCTACATATAGCGCCACGCGGAGAACGGTGGAAATGTTTCCCGGGAGGACTAGTAGTCTAATATGAAATGTGTTGGGTAAATCACTTTCCCATCTTCTCCATTTCCCCTGTCCCTGGTTAAATCCGATGGTCTCTCATCACTGATCCATAACTAATCATATTATAGAAGCCAATAGTCAAGTACAACCCTTCTCGAAGCAATATGATCACTTTTCGGCGTTCATTCGTACCCGCAAGGTTCGCACCTCGGACTCTTCGTTAGACCGCAAATTGTTCCCTGACTTCGACCATTTACTCACGTATGGGAGATATAATATATTCTGAATTCTGAATATGCAATGAGGTCAGGGTGTTCCTGGGTCTAAACCCCCAGCAACCCCTGTAAGATTGAGAAAGCCAATCAATCTACCTGGACCAGGGGATCTACCATCAACCAGCTCACTGGAATTCTTAGTACCGACAAGGGGTCCTTGCTCTGCCAGGGTACGTTGCAGCCGCTCACCTACCAAGCCTATCTTGAATCCTTCCCCGTTGGGTAAAAGCGGGACGCCTTCGTACATAAATGTCCTTGTGTTCTGAATTGCAGAAGACGCCGCATGGTTGAATATTAATTAAAGTAAATTGAAAAAAAAGCTTAACCTCAGCCTATGAAAATTCTTCTCCGTGGGTTCGCCCGAGAGAAAAAGCCACGACTGGTAATATACTACCTATCTAGCAGGAAAAAACTATCTAGATGTCAGCGAGCTGTGTAATAGCTGCGATCATATATCACATTTTCCCTTCAATTTCCAGTAACCCTGTAAGAGGACATGTGTAGTCCCCTAGTCAATTCGTCATATTGAAAATTTGAAACGTTGGGAAAATAAGTTACCAACTCACTAACCAACGAAAGTTCCATCAGGCAACCTCATGCCATTGCGATCTTCAATCTACCCTCGCCTTCTCCGTGTACCAGGCTGAAGTTCCTGCATCATCCCGAGAGATCCAGGGCTTCCTGGTTCGCGACCCAGATCGTGGCTTATTTGGTGTATGAGTTGATGAGCTGGAAGTTTTGCAAATTCATGCATTGATATTAACGGAACCGAATCTGGGGTATCTAGGGCTTCTAGGGCTGCTAGAAATTCCAATGATCATCCGCACGTGGCTTGCATCGAACCAGCACGGCGGATTACACGACACATGAGCTGAATCTCATATTAAGAATGAGATATAAGATTTAATAACAAGTAAAATATGAAGCTGGCATAAGGAGAGACGACCCATGTATAATACGGTCTGTCGAAGGAACAATGATGAAATTGATTGAATCTTGGCGCTCGCTATGAGGCGCACCCTTATCCATACCCCCGGCGCTGGAAGCAGACGTTATAAATATCCCAGCAATCTGGTTACACCGTACATCTATGCGATTATTACGATGGAACTTTTCGGTTTCGATCGTATTTCCTCTCTCGTAACTGCTCCCAAGGGTTTCCCAAGGACAGGGTGGTACCGCTTAAGCTTACCTTCCAACCACGGATGGAACCCGAAAGCTTAGCACTTATCCATATCTACCTACATACTGTCTCGGGTAACGATGATGAACTGCTTGGGCGACACAGGGGACCGGATGTCGTTACATCTATCTTCATCTGGAACCATCAGTCACTCGCATGCTACGAGACAATTACCAGTTGCTATAGGGAAGCAACGTAGTCAATCATCGAAGAGCCAATGAAGTCGTATTCCGCATCTTTGGGTACCCAGGTGGGTTGGTAGGGAAGATCTTTGGTGGCCTCGATTCCAGTATAAGACAACGCATATTTTCTATTGCCAAGATGCACTAATACATTCTCGGCCGTGTTCAGTACGTTGGTACTCAAAACACTCACAGCTACGGCAACATTTGAACCCAGTACTCTGTACTTGTTCAAAACAATAACGGCTCTTGTGCCGCCTCACTACCTTTAAGCATAAGAACCCATGGCCATTTAGCGTTAGGCTCATTAGACGAGAGCGCAGTGTAACTCTCAAAGAAATGAGCATTAGGAAATAATTCATTTTACGAAAAAAAAATATCGCAATCCTGCAAGTTTTTAGGTAAGCAGAGAGACCCGAGTTTGACGAAGTGGAACACGGCTAACCGCTAAATGCTAACTGGCAAACGGGGAGTCCTTCTCTCTCAACGTTCTGGTTCTGATTTGACCAATTTGCAGCAAAGATCTACGATCCCTGTTCAATTGGAGTACATCGATCTCTCCCAGGGGGGCAGATCCTACACAGTATAAGTGGTACAAGTGACTGAGTGGTGTAAGTTAGTTAATAAGTGGCTCTAACTTCTCGAAGCTCTATTGAGTATTGACATTTTCATCCCCGGCCCCCCTTTCAATTCAGCTGGACGGTCTATGGAGGTTACCGTGTTGGCCTCCCTGCCGCACTCCAAATACACAGATGGATCCCAATGGATATTAGTTCGACTTCTGTTCCTGGAGGCTTACGCACCGGTACGTCATTAATAAATGACATTGTACTTATGGCCCAGGCGAGTATGCATTCGGCACGCAGCTGGTCTGGCCCAGTGCCAAAGCGATGTGACCTCGAACGGCTACTCCCGTCATCGACTAATAGGTCAGCCATCTAACGCTTGACGGCCAGATGGCGGTCTAATAGAACACAGCTAAACCTACTAGGATATTTTGGAAACCGGAGAATGATGCGTGCTTGGCAAGATCCTCGTCACATAGGCTGCCTATGCCGTATGCTGCATAGCAGAGATAATAAACTGACCAGGTAGGCAAGTTCACAGGAAGCTCGCTTGTTTGAACCTTGCGTGCGATCTCATGACGCTCTTTATCGGATGATAAGTGAAGTAAACGCACTTGCTAGGTACGCAGTACTTACTACTTACACAGCCTACAGGCCCTACAAGGCCTAGGTACATTGTCTACATGGTTTACACGGTTGACACGGTTGACATGGCCTACCTTGGCCTACATTGGCCTACATTGGCCTACAATTGGTACCCGGGTCAAGAAGAACGACTTGAGTGGCCCATATATTTTCTGTCATTTTCACAACAACAGATGGTGGCACTCTCCAGACCAGGGCTATCCATCGCACTGGTACCAGCCATATTGGATGACCATATACAGGTTAATATGATAATCTCTGTGTACGAAGAGGATAGTCTAAGGTAATTAAGCTAGATCAAGGGGTCAAAAGGGTGTGTTCTTAACGGAATTGCCCCGACGGGCAGGAAAATTCCAGCTGCAGGGGGCGACCTGGCTCCGCTCCTTGGCCTCACGATTCTCCCATCTCTCTTTCGGATTTCCATGACCTTTTCGATCCCGCCCTCCCACAGTTAATATACTACCTATCTGTGATAAAATCTCCAATCACAGTATCATTCCGACCCCCCTCCCCTACGCTAACACCCCTTGTCGTTTACTAGCTGTGGTTGCCACACTGCCTGAAGAGGAACCAAACAAAACCGTCTCTGGCTCTGTGTGCTGGCCGAGTTTCGACAGTCAAATATGGTTGATTGCATGGCCAGCGTGTCACTCTGGAGGTATCTGAAGTATCTGAAGTACCTATTTTGAAGTACATATCCTCTGAGTGACCGAGGTCGAGCTGCTCGACGTAGCAACGGTACCCACAAGTTAAGAAGGCATTGCCCTTTGCCAGTAACAGTGTCGAGGCTGGCATTCGTCATTCTAGGTAGGTTGTATACATCTGTCCCCTGCGCTTGAATTCTGGCAAGCATCCTGCGGGTAACTAGCCCCGTAGTACTTGATTCGGCCGGCACTAAGAAGCTACCGCACTTCTAGTAGATTTACCTTATTATGCGTTGTGAATGTCTCGTTGACTTCCTTGTTTCCCTGCTAGTGTGCAGAACGTCGGCGATCTGCCACTGGACATTTGTGTGGCTATCTGGCAGATGGGTCCCTCTCCCCTTCTCGACCACCCTCCGCCTCATCAGTACGTAGGTACGTCTAGTACAGACATACCAGGCTGGTTCAACCCTGGGTATGTTTCTAAGCCCAGGGAAAGAGGGTCTTCTACCGGGGTGGGGGTGTTTTGATATGAGGCAAAAGATGATGTACTCGACCAGCCCGCTTCTGATACTTAACCACTTACATCGTATTCAGCTTCTAGTGGGAGAGTCTAATCTTCTCCGCGTACCCTTCTTGGCATCCCAAGATCTCTGAATGGGCGTGCCCAACCCGTCGGCTCAGATCGAACCCTAGTGCACATCATTGACTCCTCGGGATAATATATACTTCACTTAGATTCCCGGGTCCGCCTTGACTTTCTTAGTCGAGGTCGAATTCATAAATCACAGGTCACACCCCTTAACCTGAGTAGCTCTTTGCCTATTTAGCTTTAGCAAATCGTCGGTTGATATATTTTCGTCTTTTAGGGTTGGCCTTTTGCTTTATAACTCATAATTATATGTTTTACCTGCGCACAAGCAACTCTCAGCGCTAAATACCTAACTATCCTCATATTATCTCGAGGCTTTTTTTGATAGCCTAATCCTCACCATAGCTCCATCCGGGACACTATTCGGACTTGACATTTTACCTATCGTGGATTTAGTTGATAGATTGGTCTTGCAATCAGCAGGATTAGTCCCTAACCGTTAAGCTGGCTTTAATGGCTCAACCACAAGATCCCAACCAGACCTGGGCGCGATGGCCTCAACACCCAAACTCGGATTACCAGATGGTCGACGCCAGTCTCATGCCGTACAACTCTATTCCTACGACAACAACGGCTGTCCACAGGAACACCCTGCCAGCCCAATTCATATCAGACAACACTTACTCCATGGCTCCCATGGCTAGCCCACAATCACCACCATACCCGTCCAGTAATTCCTTCTTATTCCATCCATATACGCCCCCGTCGCCTCCTTCCATAAGCCCATCTTTCAACAAACAAGCGATCACGGCCGATACAGACGCTGGATATCAAAGGGATCCTTATCAGGCAAGCCAACTACAGCAAGACGCGAGTCCAACGATCAAGTACGAGCTTCAGGTAGCCGTCCCGCCATCTCTTGACCCAACCTCTACCACGGTGAAGACGATCACTCGGAACATAGCTGAAAATGAGGCCAACGAAGTCGTATTCAACACGGAAGTCGATGACTTAATGAAAGCCATCCAGTCCAAGGACCAGGCAGAGAAGGGTTCCGATTTTGGTGCGGCGGCTTATCCTTCTCCTCCCCATCTTGACGAAGAAAAGTTCAACCTGCGAAGGAAGTCTTGTACCCCAGACGATACAAGCTCCACTACCAGCCAAAGTGGAAAAGAGCGCCAGAAGAAGTATGTTTGTGATATTAAAGGTTGTGGAAAGCGATGTTCCCAGAAAACCCAGCTGGAGACTCACAAGCGAGCTCACACCGGGGAGAAACCATTTGTAGGATGTCACATTCCAGACTCCCCTGAAACATTTGTTAACTTTTAGCTCTACAGTTGTGTGAAGTAGAGGGATGCGGCCAAAGATTCACCCAGAGAGGCAACCTGAAGGTAAGTGTATTTCAACAGTATCCAATTGCCTTGCTCCATTTTCTAATAACAAGGATAGACTCATTCGCGCCGACACACTGGAGAGAAACCTTACCATTGTGATATTTGTGGCCAAGCTTTTGCCCAGCTTGGAAATGTGAAACCTCACAAGTTAACGCACTTCAACACCAAACCATTCCGTTGTATTTTCTACAATTGCCAGAAGACCTTCGGTCAACGAGGAAACCTAAAGGTTAGTATAGCATGAACATGCTCCAAACTAGGTGGGAAAAGGAAGCTCACAATTACATCCAGACGCACCACAACAGGTTTCACAAGGACGACATCATAGAATTGACAATGAAATTCAAGAACTTGGCCCCCGGCGACGAAATTCCCGAAGAAGACAAAAAGTTGTTCAAACATTTCGCCGAGCTCTACAAGAACAGCAACAAGGGCATCAAAGGTCGAGGTCCTAATCGTACAGTTAGTCCAAAGCACATGGCTGCCAGGCATCAGGGTTCAATCACACCGAGTGGCTCTCATCAGTACCCCGTTCAGCCTCCGCTTCACCAGATGTATCGTCTACCCCCACATGGACTCCCTTGCCCTGATAACTACGGCAATATTAGCATGTCACGACACGGTTCCCAGGGCAGCATTGTCATCCCCCGAGATCATCATGCTCCTTACGGGTCGTACGACATGGATCAAGCGAGTATCTCCTCCAGCGAAACCGCTACCAATAGCACTGCCATGAACAGCCCAAACACTGTATACGAGGACGAGTATGGCCGTACATTTTCAGCTCCGCACAGGATGTACTAGAGGTATGCAATGATGCAGACAGAAGTGGCGTTGTAGAGACCCAAGTACGCAGACAACAATTACGACTATTACGACCCCCATATACATACACAAACAAGACATAATCACTCGCGGATACTAGCTAGAGTAGCGTGACAGCCAATATCTCGCATTTCACGCACATATATACCAATCTTGGGCGGTGTTCTTTTGCAATTCAAGATACCACAAAGTGTTAATTCAAGGGAGGCCCATCAAATGATCAAAAACCCTCCCTCGCTCGGTCCTCTTTACAAAAATCCCCATCCAGAGACCCAGCCAAACAACATCGGGTCTACAGTACCGGAACGAACCAAAGAGAGGATATCATTAAACCAAATTGAGAAAAAAAAAAGAAAAAAAAGTTTTTTTTCGTGATAACTAGGGCATCGGTGGTCGATCAAGGAGGGGCGATCTTCGCCAAACGAGACGGAACCAAGGGTCAGGACTTTTTGTTAGGGGAGCCTTTCCTATCTTATTTCGCCGTTTGTCAAACCGGGGACCCTTCTACTACTACAAATGATTTAACCTATGGCGTTTTAATCTCTTTTTCCCCCGTTGTTTTCCCACCCGTCAAAAGTCACCGTTTAGTCGTAATATGGTTTTCATGTTTTGTTCCCCCGGGTTTTAGGGGAAGGGAGGAGGGTTACTACAGAGCGTTGTCATGTTTCATCGGGCGGGTTGCACTCGATCTTGGTTCGGTTCGGTTATCTACATCTACATTCATGTTACGCAACGGGTCTAGCTAGCTACCTTACGCCACGCCACGCTACCAAAAGCTGAGCCAACGAGGGCGAGCCGAGAGAGAGGAGATCCCGGAGAAAGGAATTTACTAAGGAGGGCTAGCTAGTGAGGTAGGGTTGGTTGGTGGGAAAAAGGGCGGAGCGCGCGGGCACATACGGGAATGGATGCATAATCTGGTGGACGAGAACAACGCATCGGCGGTTGATACCTCAGTTTTTACGGTGTGGCTGGGCTTGTTTTTTTCTACCTCGCACACACCGTGGACACATGAATATTATTTTACACACAACCCTCGGTATGTTTTTTTTTATTTGCTTTACCAAATCAGGTACGAAAGAACCTGCGGCGCATCGAAACGAAAAAAGAAACCCGAGGACCCGGGTTGGGAAATACCACTGTTTTGCAATTGCATACTGCCATAGGGAGTGGGAGATACCAGATTCTTGCATCATAAGGTTACTAGACCTTCCGGAGGTGCAAACCAGGGGCGGAGTTATGTAGGTAGTTATTCATCGAGTTACATTATTTCTGTATTTTTTTTGTTGGAGCAAGATTTATTTGCATCTGTCCTGTCTTTTGCGAGACGAAAGAGCGCGGGCTTCACCCTATATTTCGAGTGGTAGCATAGTCCTCTGAAAATATTATTACAAATAATTATCACCTGTTTTCGCCGTTTGACGTGACATTTTTTTACCCCCAATAATGTTGTGCTCACAGTGTTTACGAACTTGTCTCAGTTGAATCAATATAAAATGGACTGTCAAAAACCTGTCAGCGAGCGTTTTATTGCGGCAGCTATCCGCGTCCTCCCAAACGGGCAGCCAATTATCCCGGAGATTTTGGGTAAGATGACCTCGCTGTCCAGGGGTCCGGAGTACACTCCAGCGGCCTCGAGTGTCGCCATCTGCAAGCCCAGGCGGGCGAGATGATATAGTGCGGTGCCTCATTTCCGCCACGAGGCCAGCCAGCATGTACTACGTGTATCCTCATTCACGATAACCTCGGGGCCACCAAAGCGGTCTGTGAGGTGGCCAATATGTTTATTCATAGCAAGGGAAAAAAACACACATACAAATGCCTCACAGCTGGTGGATAAGGACCACTTCCCAGCGCCAAGACGTAATATATTCGTTATTAATGGTCCCCCTTCCTGTTAAAGTAGTCGATTCGATTTGTTCACGACGTAATTCCCATCGAGTAATTTGCGCCTCTTTTGTGAAAACCCTCCTATCAGTCTGGGTCCCTTGCCAGTTTGTGCTGCATATAGCTCCTTTGGGACGCCACGCTGCATGCGGGCGAATAAGGAGATCCAGACCACCGATCCTTAACCAGTCACCGGGTTAAACACCTAGGGGGGAAAGCCCTACGAATTACTCACCGCTAGCCAGCCAGCCCGTTTCCTCTGAAGAGGCAGGCATGCTACGGCACGCTCGTCCCCTCGACACATGTTGAGATTGCACGGCGGAACCAAATCCCAGGTCCTAGGTATGTACCGAATCTCTCATCTATTGTTGATATTAGATATAGACGGGGGTATTGGGCTATATTTCCCGAAACAGCGGATGATCACCGTAAGCAGCTCGAGACGAACGCTCGGGGCTTGGAATCAAAATGACAGATCTGGTTTATTACGAGCACGGCCACGGTTCCGGGATTTTTGTTTACGACGCAGAGGACACCCGATCGTGGGAGGCATTGCAGCAGCCTGACAGGTCGACTGTGTTAGCCGCATAGTCGGCTTATCATTTCCCAGCAGCGGGATATGACCCGGTTGGGGGTGATTGACACTGTTTCACATGCATGAGGGCGGGGTAGGATAAGGAAGCTCTGTCGTTGAGCAGCTAAGTAGGCAGGCGTAGATGTCAAATGAGACCGGCCTACGTGACTGAGATGCCACTCGAAGCACTCGAAGCAGCCAAAGGCTCCAGGCTCTCGAAGGCCGC